>SZWC01000393.1:379909-415961 GCA_023375785.1 Penium margaritaceum
GACCTTCTCGACCTGGGTATGCTCCTCCGCTCCGGAGTCAAGGCATCGCCGGTTGGCCTTCTTGAGGTAGTGGTTTTGAGTGCCGTTGAGGAGCGCCTTCTTGCCTTTGGCGTCCTTGCCGCCGGCCTTTGTCTCCTCGGTGCACTCACGGGCCCAATGGCCCTCCTTGCCGCAGTTACGGCACGCACCCTTCTTGGCGCCCTTCTTGCCGCCGCCATGTCCGCCACCTCCCTTGGCCCCCCTTCCGCCACCACGCGTTTTGGTGACGAGGGCCGATGAGGACGACGAGGACTCCCCGCAGCTCCGTCGCTGCGCCTCGTTGCGGATGTACTCTGCGACCGCGCCATAGGTGAGCTTGTCCTCTGCCCATCCTCCCAAGACTGTAATGAGAGGGCTCCAACTNGCCGCCGGCCTTTGCCTCCTCGGTGCACTCACGGGCCCAATGGCCCTCCTTGCCGCAGTTACGGCACGCACCCTTCTTGGCGCCCTTCTTGCCGCCGCCATGTCCGCCACCTCCATTGCCCCCACTTCCGCCACCATGCGTTTTGGTGACGAGGGCCGATGAGGAAGACAAGGACTCCCCGCAGCCCCGTCGCTGCGCCTCGTTGCGGATGTACTCTGCGACCGCGCCATAGGTGAGCTTGTCCTCTGCCCATCCTCCCAAGACTGTAATGAGAGGGCTCCAACTGTCAGGAAGGGCCATGAGGAGGGCCATCACATGCAGCTGCGTGTCGATCTTCCACCCCACGTCGTTGCATTGTGAGGCGAGCGACTCGATCTGCTGCATGGCGGTGATGACATCATCTCCCTCCTCGATTCTCACTGTCAGGAGTCGCTTCATTACAAAGATTTTTTTCGCCAACGACTTGGATTGATGGATGGCACAGAGTTTTTGCCAAGCTTTGGCTGCCAGCTTGCAGCCCTGGAAGTAGCCCCACTGCGACTCGGCCGTCCCGGAAACCAGCAGCATGAGCGCCTCCATGTTCTTCTTTGCGAAGGCCTCCTTCTGTGCTTCCGTCGCCGTCGCTTCGTCGAGGACTTCCGTTCCCTTCATGACCTCCAGCAGCCCCTTATGCGCGAGGTGCAGCTCAAAGTGCCCCCTCCATAGTCCGTAGCCAGGGCCACCTGCATACTTCTGGATGGGCTGCGTCTCCTTCTGCGCCATTTGCGCAGTCTTCAACTCTGGGACCTCACAGCTTGACGGCGATGTCGACCCTGACGACAGTCCCGTCTGCCGCGAAAGCCGTGAGCGATGTGCAGACCGGTCAGGGCTGTGGGCCCATAACCCTTTGTCACAAAATGGCCCCCGGGTGGAGGCAGTTCCAACGTGGCCCGGCGGGTCTGCTGTGTGTTCACGGCTTATGTTTTGTGCGGGTGGTTCTGAGTCTAAGCGTGAGCTTTCTGGTCGCCTCACGCTATGTTTCTGGGAGTCGAAGGCATTTGCGAGACAGTCACTTTTGCGAAGGGAATAACGCGATTTTGCATTCGTTGTTTAACATGGACATGATCTAAACATTTGTAGGGCTAGTCATGAGCTCTCCAACGCACCAAACTGTGCGCGATTCGGATAACCGTAGCTCCCGCTACGTCAGTCGAAGCACAGCACCCCAAACCAGCAGCTCACTCGGCGGCGCGCACCACGTCGCCCGCTGAGGCGCTTTCACACATCAAGGACCCATCAAAAAACGCCATTCCAGAGGCGCAGATGTCCCTATGCATAGTGGCAGCGCCCCTTGCGTCTTTGGGGTCTGTTTTGATGAGTTAATCATCGAGTTTGGTGATGGGGATTGATGTGGGTCGAAACCTGTTCGCGGACTTCCAGTCGATATTTTGACTAAGTCCACGAGTAACAAACTCTAATACTGAGTTTCGGAGTCTGAGCCATGATTTTGGCTAAGTCCCTCAGTAACAAACTGCACTCCTGAAATCCGGCGGATCATCCACCGGACGCCTCGGCAGTCCTTCCGGAGAAAAATCCCCAGATGACATTTTGTTACTCGCTCCGGTCAATTATTCACCGGAAGTCGAACCGCGGCCGGCTCCCAGAACCGCCGCGCACACCCCAACTTTGGAAGCCCATATCTCCCTCGTTACTAGTCCAATTCCGGTGAAACAACTTCCACCGGATTTAGCAACTTGTCAACTTTTAGGGGCAATCCTCCATTTTAGGATCCGAGCAATCCTTGAGTCACCAGATCCGTCGACAAGGATTTTCCTCTCTGGCGGCTCGTCGGCGCCTCCCGGCGCCGCACTTGGGTATGCAGAGGGGAAAATCTTCAACAAACTACACCAAGTCCAGCAAGTCCATGGTGGTCGCAAACGACAAGGTCAAACCGGCGGCTGACCAAGGAGATGTGGATGTGGAGGTGGTGGTTGGTGGGATACGGGTGCAGTGCTTCATAGAGAGGATGTGCAACACATACCTGGCCTGGCTGAAATTCTAAGTGTAAGTCGTTTCACAAACAAGGAGTACGATGTGCTCTTCACGACAAAGGGGACGGTCACGCAGAAGGACTTCGGCAGTGAGACCGTGCTGGAGGCTAAGCACAAGGGAAGTCCCATGAGATTTCCTTGCATTGGAGGATATCTTTCTTGTTTGGGCAGTGGAGCACGGTTTAGAGGAACTGTAACTCTTTGCGTCAACCGATGTAAGTGGGGACCGCATCCTACTGCGGTTCTTCAATGTTCTCATGCGAGCGCTGCCCGACGACCAATCATGTGCCATCCGCCAAGTTATCTTTAGCTGCAAATGGGAGGACCCAGCACACCCTCGCAGCAGAGCTCCATGTCCCCATGAGGCATGGCAGAACTTGGCTACATGCCATGAGGAATAGGGAATGGCACTGGTGATCTCTGGAGCCTGTACCCAAAGCCGGGGACACCAATAGCTGAGCTTTGGGATGCGGCAATGGACCTTTGTCACCACATTCTTCGGCTTGGAGTATCCTGCTCCGTGCTGGAATTTCTGAATCCTATTCTTTTGCACCTTGGAGAGTCCTACAGGGAGTTGCGGCGAAGGCTTCTGTTGTGCCTTCACGTGAAGGATATTGAGGACACCAACCTCGTGGAGGTGTTCGAAGAGCTGTGTCACGACGAGGAAATCCTTTGTGGTGAGGCGCAAGAGGCCAAAACCCCAGCACCCAGCACATTTGTCCATCAGTCCTCGCAAGGTACTCTCACTAGCTCTGCTCAGGGAGGAGGCAGAGGTGGAGAGGCTGGGGACATGGAGGAATGGGCACCGAGTCAGGCGAAGGACGAGGCTGGGGCTGGGGTGGTGGTGGAAAGCACACCTGCAACTACTACGGTAATCACGGTCACTTTTGGCGTGCGTGCCCAGATCTCCAGCGCATCATGACGCCATCCCAGCAGAAGGAATCGCAGCAAAGGTTCACTGCTCCGACAATTCATCCACAGCTTGGGCAGCAGCTACAGCCAACAGCATGGTCCACGCCCAAGATCACTCGACCTCAAGATCCGGTGCCCTTCGGCAGAGTCACCTGCGTGCCATCCCCGGTGCAGCTGCCGGCGGGCCAGCTGCTCTATCAGGGGCCAACTCGTTTCTACCAGGGCCCCTTCTATGTCCCACCAAACTCGGCCGTCCCAACTCCCGCGCCCGTGTGGACACAGCGCATCTACACGGACATGACCGAGCCTCAGCAACCCACAGCCGGAGCTTCTGCAGCTGGGTGGACACTATCCATGGAGCTGTAGCCTCCAGAACCAACGGACATGCCACAATCGCCAGGTCAGTGATTGGCACACACTCACTTCCGATACATGAATGGTTGTTTGACACTGCTGGGTTGCATCACACGTCACCACATCGTCAGCTGCTTGTGTCGCTATATGCCGCGGATGATGTGGAGGATGTGAAAACAGGGTCTGGGGAGGTGTTGGAGGTTGAGGGTGTGGGCATAGTGGCTTTACAAGCACCTGGGGGCGTTTTATGGTTGACTGGTGTGCCGTACGTTCCCAAGGAGAAAGTGAATCTCCTGTCTGGGGGCCAGCTGGGCCGCCAAGAAAACATGTCCACTCTCACACAGAAGCAACGCTGCATGGATTTTTTATGCTTCTGGGGCACTGTTGTCTGATAACCCTCTGCATGCTGACATGCTCTACCACCTTACCCTCTTCCCACTGATGCAAACACACTCACAAAAACCACAAGCACATGTTATCATGGCCACTGATGCAAAGCACAAAGACCTACTACACCGCTGCCTTGCACACGTCAACACTGACCTGGTTGTGGACATGATTAAGGACACAAAGGTACATGGTCTCCTGCCTATAGACTGTCCATATGGCCTCAGTGTAGATGTGCAGATGACTGACAGGAAGGCAAGGCTCACAAACAGACATTTCCCAGGTCAGATAAGGTATGAAAGGCACTTCTCGAACTTGTCCATTCAGACCTGACATGACAGATTCTGGTGCCCTCTGTCCTGTATGGGTCACAATACATTATTACACTGACAGACGATTTCAGATTCTCTGGGCATTCCTGCTGAAGTCAAAAGCGGATGCCCAACGTGCCATTGCAAAATGGATATCCCTTGCCAAGAGGAAAACTGGTTGCAAACTGCTGAGACTGCACACAAACAGAGCAGGAGAGTTTATGGGTGTACTAACAGCATAACTGAAAGCCAAAGGTATAGAGTATCAAACCACCACACCATTCACGCCAAAGGAAAATGGTGTGACAAAAAGGTGGCACAGGACCCTTGTTGATGCATTGCGCACTCTGCTGAGTGAGCGTGGCCTGCCCTTTGATTTCTGGGAAGAAGCTGTCAAGTACGTGACTTGGGTATGGAACAGGGTGCCACAAGGGCCTCTTCCCAAGTCATTCATGCCATGGGAGTGGTGGTTTAAAGAAAAGGCTGAATTAAGGCCAGCAAGGGTCTGGGGCACTGTGGCATGCATGTGGTTTATGCAGCCTCAAAGAGGCCAGAAGCTCAACCCACGAGGCCGTTGGTGTGTCTTTGTAGGGGTCTCACATGCATCCAAAGCATGGCATTTCTAGGACCCCATGCATCACACCTTCCTCAAGAGATTGAATGCACATTTTTTGGAGAACATGTCCTACAAAAAGTTCAGTACTCTGCGTCATCTCCCACATATCACCATCCCTGACCAGTACCAAGACTATGTGAGCATGCCTGTCTTTGTGCCTCATACACCCAATGTTCACTTAGAGCCGTCATGACAAGAGGGGAACACGGGAGGACCATCATCGGTTCCCACAGACCTTTTGACACCCACTGACGTCCGCAGTACAGATTATAGAGCTCCTCACACGCTACCCGGGTTACACACCCAAGTGCCCCAGAACAGCACAAAGGGTACAAATACACCAGCCGGTAGGACGCTGCTCGCCAAATGTAGTGCGTGTGAGCTACAAAAAATTTCATCACACAGCCGGGCCAGTTTCTGTGGACCATACAATCGTGGAACCTCAGACACTTGCTGAGGCCAGCGGGCGCGCTGATGCAGTTGAGTGGGATAAGGCCATGGTACCTAAGTTGAATGGCATCTTGGATCATGGTGTGTACTAACTCGTTTCATTGCCATGAGGACAGAAAGTCATTGATGTCAAATGGGTGTACAAGCTCAAAAGGAACTTGGAAGGACACGTTGAAAACTACAAAGCAAAACTGGTAGCTAAGGGCTTTCACCAAATACCAGGTCAGGACTTCACAGACACCTATTCCCCAGTTGGATAATACGGAACGAGTCAAACACCGTTGGGTTTAGCGGCACATGAGGACAATGAGATACATCAAATGGATGTGAATGCCTTCCTCAATGGCTCTCTGGAGGAAGATCTGTACATCAAGCAAGAAGAAGGGTTTGATGATGGTATAGATCGCATGTGGCTGCTTCTCAAGGCCCTCTATGGGCTCAAGCAAGCCTCGAGCTGCTGGAACAAAGAGATTTGATGCACTCTTGGATCGGGAGGGTTCATCCTAAGTCTGAGTGATCCCTCTCTCTTCCCGCGCTGGGACCACGGTCTTCCAGTGGCCTTGCTTGTCTATGTGGATGATTTGCTTATCCTGGCAACCTCTCTCTCCCTTGTGGTAGAAACTAAGAAACTTCTCACCACGCACTAAAGAATGACAGACTTGGGTGATGCAATGAACTTCTTGGGCATGACTATCACCAGGGACAGGGCTTCTTGTACAATTAGCTTGCATCACGGATCGTTCATTTCACATCTCACAACATGCTTCCAGCACTAGTACAACATCTTCCACAACAGCATTCACCGATGAGTCCTGATGTGTATGCATACCTTTTTCATGCAAACACCACTGACTATGGACCGGTCTGTGACCCCACACAGTAAAAACTATAAACTGTAAATCACTGGCTGTCTGCTGTACCTTGCTTCCACCACACGCCTTGATATCTCCTGCGTAGTGAACATGCTGGCATAATTCAGTCAACAGCCCCGCAGCAAACATCGTAAATCATTTCTGAATTTGCTTTGCTATGTGATGGACACAGCTGAGCTTGGATTGGTCTCTGCACCCTTTGCAAGTCCCTTATTGGATGGGTAGTATGACAGTGATTCTGCACTTGATCGTGGGTCCTGCAGTCATGATGGTTATGTGTTCCATGTGTGGGGCACAGCAATGTCGTGGCAAAGTGCTCAGCAGACATGTATGGCCCGGAGTGTGGCTGAGGTCGAGTACATGGCACTGGGTGAAGCTGCATGTGAATGCATCTGGCTTGCACAACTGCTTGAGGAATTGGGGCTGAACAATCATGCCCTTACACTTCACAGTAACAGCTCTTCCGCATGCCAAATTGCAGAGAATGATGTTGTGTTGCATCTGCACACAAAGCACATTAGAGAAGAGCAACATTTTGTACATGAAGCTGTCGAGGTGGGCACTGTGCAAGTGTGCCCAATCAGCGGCGATGCTCAGCTGTCTGACTTCCTTACGAAGGCTTTCCCATCTCCTGTACTCCATCACCAAATTGAGCACCTTGGCTGAATCCCCACCGCCCTCACGCCCAAGGGGGCGAGTTAATCCTCGCTGTACATGTATTCTCCCTCCAATGTGGACCTGAGTGCAAAGGGCATGCTGATCCAGAGAGTGGAGTTGACTGACATCGTCCGTCTACTCCAAGCCGGATTGACACTGAGATCCATCTGGTGTCTATTGTGTGCTTGCCTCCCTCTTGCAACAATGCCTCAGCTCCTATTCTTGTGACCGCTTTGGTTACTCTGTTAGGTTCCTTGTGAAACCTTTGGGCGTCTTTATTCTTGATGTTGCGTCTGCACAGTACAATGCACAACCTTGAGAACCTAGGTTAGGCCTATTATAGTAAGGGACACAGCGTAGGTTTTAGCGTGTAACCTTGGATTGGGGCAGTCCGCCCCTTTTGTATGACACGCAAGGTGTTTTTCCTGGCTCAATCAGGATGTGCCGGCAAGCTTCCCTCACTGGCCGACGGGTGGGTCTCGCTTCTCGAGGCTCACCCTCTCAAGCTCTTGCTTGTCTGAGCCCCAAACTTAGGTTTTTTTGGCTATAGATATGGCCGCCGTGCAGATTTAAGCTAAGCCTCCTCGTTTCTCAGTCAAATTAAGCCTTACAAGTTGCATCTGGATCATGAGACTGTTCTCACAGCAAGTCTGCCTCTCCACCGTGGTGACATAATCCTTCATCCAGTCCAGGACCTCGCCTTCCCACTTCATGAAGTACACGTAGAGATTTCTGCTGTAGTCATCAATGAAGGTGATAGATTAATGCGTGCCGCTCTTCGATGCGATTTTGAGTGGTCTACACACGTCATTATACACGACCTCCAGCAGGTCCAAGGCACAACTCACGTTCTCATTGAGTGGTTTGCGCCATGCCTTGCCCAAAATGCAAGGCTCTCACCTTTTGTACATTGTTACGTCCATCAGCACTTCCGCACCGTCGATGAAAAGGCTACATACCACTTTGAGCTTCGCCATCTCCTTCACAACTATGAGTGAATAATTCCCCATTTTTTACTTTCAAAGCTCTAGATCAGCTTCCCCTCCTTTGACCAGGTTGACGGTTCATTCCTACAAGACTACTCAATATGTCACAACGGGGATTGCCTTGCCGTACTAAGATCCTCCCACATCACTAAAATGGTGCCAGCTCCGCCGCTAGTGCCGACGCCGGTGCCAGTGCCAGCTCTAGCAGATGGACCGCCGCTCACCCCTCCTCCACCTGGCCCTCCTGGCACTGACGCCACTTGAGTCATGGCTCCTGGAGGTCAGGTGGGTCCTAGGACAGCGGCATGAGCCCTGGCTCTACTCGTTCTGGCTGAACTAAATTTTGGCAGCAATTCGTTGCAACCACTTTTGGACTAGTTTTCATTCGCGAGCCCTTAGCTTGTGGAAACCTCCTTGTCTTGGTCTTGGGAAGTTTTTCAGGCCACCTGCAACCCGCACAGGCCAATCTGTGAACCAAGGGACGTTGCCTCCTCCTGTAGGTGGTGAACTTGGCGCTTGGGCTCTCCCTCCTACATCTTTCCCATCCTCGTGAGCTTTCCCCTGTCTCCTGCTGCCTCTGCTGTCTGCACGTGGCCTAGGGAAGGGCCTTCAACACCCCTTAGCGGTGAGTGCAACCTGATTTTGTGACAGCTGCGTGGATATAATTCTGTACGTGGCATGGCCACCACCTTTCCTGCCCGGCGCGGCCTTTGTACGTCAGAATAAGGCCCTGAATGGCTCTCTAGATCCATGTGAACAGTCTGAAGATCCAAATGCAACTTGTCTGGCATAATTTGACTGAGAAACGAGGAAGCTGAGATCAGTTTTGCATGGCTGACATGGTTGCTGCTAGAAAAACCTAAGTGTCGAGCTCAGAAGAGCAAGAGCTCGAGTGGGTGAGCCTCGACAAGCAAGACCCACCCGTCAGCCGGCGAGCGAAGCTTGCCAGCACATCCTGCTCAAGCAAGGGCAAACCCCTCGCGTGTCACACAAAAGGGGCGGACTGCCCCAATCCAAGGTTACACACCAGAACCTAGGCTATGTCCCTAACTATCCTAGGCCTAATTAAACTTCCTGAGGTTCTGCATTGTACTGTGCAGAAAAAACATCAAGACTACATACATCCATAGGTTTCAATAGGAACCTAACAGAATGGGAGCTGAGGCAATGCTGTGAGAGGGAGGCAAGCGCACGAGAGATGCCAGATGGACCTGAGTGTCAGTCTGGCGTGGCATAGAAGCTTAATGTGCGTCAACTCCACTCTTTGGATCAACATGCACTGCACACTCAGGTCCATATCAGAGGGTGGACTATACAGAGAGGATTAACAGGCCGGAAGGTCAGAGCGCTACGCAGTGTCAACGACAGAGAGAAAGTGGGCTGTAATGGATGGCTGAAGTAGCAGGGCAGAAAATGGGAACAAACAATGCTTTATTTGCCTAAGTCAAATGGCGTGGTAGAGCAGGCAAACCAGAAGCTGCTGAACATGGTACAAACCATTTTCATAGATGTAGAATTGCCGCAAAGGTAATTCTACATCTATGAAAATGGTTTGTGGCAACCGCAAAGGACATGGAGCTCTACCAAATGGAAGTGAAGACGGCCTTCTGTAATGGCATCATAGATAAAGAGATGTACATGGAGGTATCAGAGGGGGAGGAGACGCCGGAGGGCAAGGTGTGCAAGCTGCGGAAGTCTTTGCATGGGCTAAAACAATTGGACTAATGCTGGTACCAACCGATGGACAGCCTCATGGCACAACTCGGCTTCAAGCGCTGTGAGTGGTATTATAGCGTGTACGTGCGGTGCGACAAGTAGCTTCATCAGATCATCGCACTCTGCGTGGACAACCTGATTTTGTGCTCAACAGACATACCGCGCCTACAGCGGGTATATGAGCAGCTGATCAGAAGATTCCAGATGTCAGACATAGAGGAGCTCGCGTACTACCATGGGATAAACATCATGCAGAACTGGAGGATGCGCACACTCGAGCCGGGGCAGGCCAAATACATGGCCGAGGTGCTCAAGCGGTACAACATGTAGGAGTGCAAAAGAGTTGGCAGTCCGGTCTCCACGACCTGTGAACTGAGTGTGGCAATGGCACCACAAAAAAAAAAAAGAGTAGGAGGACACGGCAAGGGTTCCCTACTGATTGGCGGTGCACAACCTCATGTAAGCCATGGTGGCGACTCAATCAGAATTGGCCTACATGGTGGGCCAAGTGAGCAGGTATGTGACTGATCCAGGGCCACTACATGAGAAGGCGGTCATGCGTATCCTCTGCTACCTGCAGGTGATGCGGCACGTGTGCCTGAGGTTTGAAGGAAAAGTGGAGTCCGACCCTTTGTGTCTGGTCTTCTACATGGATGCAGACTATGCTGGCGATGTGGAAAGCAAAAGTCCACATACGGGTACATGTTCTTCCTCACTTGTACAGCGGTCTCATGCTGTAGCAGAAAGCAAGACCATGTCACCACCTCCACAGTCAAGTTGGAGTACATCGCATTGGCCAAAGCGGTCAAAGAGGCGGTGTGGCTTCACAGGTTGCTGGGGAGTTGGCCGTGCCACAACAAGAGCCAACAGTGGTACAAGAGGAGAACATCGGTGCTATCTCGCTGACCAACAACCTCACGCAACACAGGAGGATGAAGCACATCGACGTGAATTACCATTACACAAAAAACATTGTGGGGACGGGACATGTGGTACTACAGTACTGTAGCACGCACCACATGCTTGCGGATTGCTTGACTGAAGTGCAACTACTACATCGGCAAGTCTTGAGCGTGGACGATGATGTGATAACAAGCCGTACAGGGCTGGAGAACACAGCAGAAGATGAGTGCGAGCAAGCAGGAGCAGCAGGCATGGAAGGTGCAAGGGGGAGATTGTTGTATTTTTCCCTTTAGCATGCCTAAGTGAGGCACCATGAGGCGTCAACAAGCCGCTGGAGAGAGGAAAATCCTCCCATTTTACTCTTGCTGTCTGGAGAGTGCTCTAAATCCAGATTTGATTTGAGTTTCTGAAGTGGACGAGTTGCTGAATCTGGTGCAACTTAAATCACTCGAGTCGGACACATAACGAGGGAGACTTGAACTTCCAAAGCTGGGATGTGTACGGCGGCTCAGGGAGTTAGCTGTGATTCAACTTTCAGTGGAAAATCCACCGGCGCCAGTAACAAAGGAACATCTGGTGGATAATTCTCGGAATACAACCAAGTCGTCCGGTGGATAAGATCCACCACTGGAGTCAGTAGTGCAGATTGTTACATGAGGACTTAGCCAATATCATGGCTTGGAGTCCAAAACACAGTAGTATTGTTTGTTATTCAGGGACTGTCAAAATTCCAACTGAAGGTCCGCCGACAGGTTTTGAACTGTGTCAATCCACGTCATCAAACTCGATGATTTAATCATTGAAACACATTCTGAAAGCATAGGGGGTACTGGAACTACGTTTATGCAAATTTGTGCCTCCGGAAAGGCGTTTTGATGGATCCTGGATGTGGGAGGGTGCCAAGACGACGAGGGCATCACGCGTGCCGCAAACTGAGCAGCTTGATTGGTGTGTCACGCTTTGGCCAACATGGTGGGAACTAGGGTTAACCGGATTTCACACAGTCTGGTGCGTCGGAAAGCTTGAGAGTAGCCCAATCAATCGTCAGTTCATCTCCATGACCGAAAAAAATAGAGCTAAAAATTCCGTTATTCTCTTCGCAAAAGTGACTGTCTTACAACTCTGTCAAAATCCCACAAACATAGCGTGAGGCGACCAGAAATCTCACGTTCAGACTCAGAACTCACATAAAGCATAGCTGTGAAGATAGAGGACCCTTCAGGCCATGTTGGAACTGCCCCATTGTTTCTAACAACCTTTTGGTTACGGAGGTGAGAGTGTGCATACAGGTCTGAGGTCACTTGCAGGTGAGTTTAATGGGGCTCTCCATAGCTCTGTCTTTTGTAGCCTTCAGGGGTGTTGTCCTGACAAGCTTCTGTGAATCGAGGACTGACAGTCTTTTTGTTTTTCTCATGGAATTACTGTGGTGAGCAGCTCCCACCACACTCTACCACTATTGCTATTAGCTGTATTTTTGCTTCTGTGCGTGTTTTGGGTGGCTTCTGGATTCCTGACTTTGGGGCCAGCCATCACACGGCATCCTCTCCTGCGCCGTTTGTTTCCTTGGGTCATTTAGAACCAATCACCTCAAAATCACACACTCTTAAAAATGTGCACACTTCACTTAACCATAAGTGAGAAGTTACCTAGAAACTTCCTCATGTTTCATTTCTAAAGAATGAAAGGTGGCAAGTAGCTTCCAAAATGCACAATTTACAATGCTTCCATTCACGTTTCATACAGAGGCATCTCACCATGATTCCCATTCCAGGAACATCCATCTATTTTTATTACAAAAATCACATAATCTTTCAATGAAGTAATACGAGGCTTCATTGAACTATTTTCAAAGTATTGGATCAACTATTGTCGACGTTTTACAAAAAAATCAGAGAATTTCATTTGATTATAAGTTACAGAGCTTAATGCTTTTAAAATAAAAACCTTCCATATGCTGGCTTGTTCTCTAGACCTATTTCTGGGATTGTTTGAGCTCACTGGGCTCCGCATGACTTGGTTTTACATTGCAAGGGTCTCATACGAATTGAAGCTGTGCTGTCTGGAACAGCGGTAACCTCAGACCCATTTCTTGGGTTCTCTCCGCCCCCCCCCCCCCCCCCTTCTCTAGATTCAACAAAGTGTTTTTGCGGAGTGTACTAGACGGTGGACGCCTGTTGGCAGGCATATTCAGCGGCACTTTGAACTGGTGTGTTAGGTTAATGAAAAATCTGCAAAGGTTTGTTAAGCGCACTCATGCACAATTCTCTTCGACATGATGCAACAGCGACTACACCAGCATATCCACTCACGCCATACACTTAGATGTGACAGAGGGAGGGGGGGGGGCCCGGTTCTGATTTCTTGTGCCATCCAGCCCCCCCCCCCCCCCCCTCCAATGAAGAAGTGCATGTAACAAGTGTTGGTGGAAGTGGACGACAAACATCGCAAGAGAAACAACAGTTTTCACACAATTGCACAGGTCAGTACGATGCTCGCACACTATCGATTGATGCCGATCGACCATCGGAATGTCTCGATGAGTAGACCTGTTCTGGTGACCCTATTAAACTGACTGAGTGTTTTTGTTCTGTCATCAAACGGTAGACAACGGCGAAGCACATGAATGTAAATTGTTTCTTCAGTAAATGAATTGACCTCTGCCGGCAGTGAAGCCCGACACCCAAGTAGTCGGGCTTCGCTGGCGAAGCCCGACTACTCAGCTATCGGGCTTCGGTGCCATCGGGCTTTGCTGCCGGCTGACCGCACAACTGCATGCAGTTGAGCAGTTGCACACCAATAGAATCAGCAGCCAGCCAGTAACTCCACCGGCAGGCTCAATTTACTCACTGTCTCTCAAGTGGCCAGTGTTCTTCTCACTTGTGTTGCGACAATCCCTCTAAACAGGTACAAAAATGAGCGACTATTCTATTCTGACTCGAACAACTTCACATTGAGATTCAAGGTAGCTTTGAAAACTACAGTTCAAACCATCATTGTGTTTTTGTACATTATCATGTCTTTTTTGTCAGCGGATATGTCCAGTGTGTTAGTGCACCGGATAGCAACGGTCTAGAAAACGGGTCCCGACATGGGAGGCCGCCAACCGCTCTTGGTATTGCAACCAAGATAACATATCACCCTCGAACGAGGGATCCACACTTTAGGCTCATTTGGTTTGCAACCTCACGAAGTCCGCATGTTGGTCTTTAGTGTCTACCTTTGGTTGGACACTCTGTGAGGAGTCTCAAAGGCAAGAACTGTAAATGGATGCATGCAAGGTATAGGCTTTTATACTTGCAGAGCTTTGCTAAAGCCTCTGCTTCTAGTGGCTCCACTGGAGCCAACCTCAACCTACAGTCCTACTTGGCGCGTCCTTAGACCGCCAAGTTTCATCCTCAAGGCAGGCTCTAGTAAGCTTCCTAGAAGCTTCCTGTCCCAGTTTTGGCCACAAAGAAAATTGCGGCCGTCGCGGGGTTTGAACCCACGACCTTTTGTTTGAGACTCCGGCACCTATTCAACCAAGCCAAAAAGGTATGGTTCCTATGATGAGCCACAAGGGACATACCCATTATGGGCAGTGCATTCCTGGCCCATCTCAGAACAGACCAAGGGGACATACTCCATAGAGCAGTGCATGCCTTGTTTGTATGTGTAGCTAGCCAGCTAGGCAGTGGACAAGGTGCATACTATTTCAACAAATCTCTCCCTTGCACCTCTGTCCATCTGTCCCTTGCTCGGCTCCATCAATGCCTTGGGGCTCACCCTTCCTCTGCCGCACTCCTCATGTCGAATCCACGAATGCCTGCATAATGCAAGTCGATCTCCAGCGGCTTGGTCATGCAGTGAGCAAGAATGCTCTTCGTTCCGCAGTGCTGCAAGTTCACCACGTTCTTCATGACCAGGTCACGTGAGTAGTGGTAACATGTATCGATGTGCCTCGTTTGCCGGGAGATGATATCATCTTCAGCCATCGAGATGGCGCTCATGTTGTCCACGTGTATGACCGTGGCATCCTTCTGTGGCACTGTCATTTCGCCAAGCAGGCTGCGGAGCCATTGAGTCTCCTTGCACACCTCGGACAGAGTAACGTACTCTGCCTCAGCCGTGGACACGAAAATGTACCATGTACACGAAAATGAAAAGAAGGAGCGGACCCCCTTCGTCTAAAATGAGAAGATGAAATGCATTGGGTTTCTTCCTCGACCATGCTTCTTGTGGGATCTTCAGCTGCTTGTCCTGCTCCTTTCCACGTTTACGCAAGGCGGTCACTGGTGTGAGGTTCAAGAGGTAGCGAGCCGTTGTTGCTGCTTCTACCCAAAAGCGAGGTGGGATCTTGGCGTCGAAGAGCATGCTTTGCACCATGCCGAGTAGGGTCTGGTTCATCCTCTCGGCAACGCCGTTGCTTTGGGGGTTGTAAGGGGTGGTTTGCTTGTGGCAGATGCCTTGATGCTTGAGCCAAGGCTTGCATGCCTTGTACTCACCCCCGTTGTCACTTCGGAGCATCTTCACATTCTTGGACGTTTGCTGCTCCACCATGGCGACGAAGTCAAGGAGCATCTCCTTGACCTCTCCCTTTGTTTTGAGGAAGTAGATCAACAACTTGCGGCTGTGGTTGTCAATGAAGATCAGGAAGTACTTGCCTCCTCCGTAAAACGGTGTGTGGAAGGGTCCACACACGTCACTGTGTATGAGCTGTAAGACATGCTTTGCTCGTTGGCCTCCTCTCCCAAACGGCTTCTTCTTTACCTTTGCTTGGAGGCATGGTTCACACAATGTACACCCTTCGCCATGCTTCATGGTGCAACCTTCCATTCCGCGGACTACCTCTTTCTCCTGCATCTTTTGCAGCGTGCTATTGGCCACGTGGCCAAATTGCCGGTGCCACAGCTCATCATCAGTGTCCTTGGTTGATGTGGCGGCCGCAACGGTCGTTGGTGGTGCATCCTTTGGCTTCGGTGCCACTGTCTTGGTGGCACATGCAAGTCCCTCATCCGTTGCCTTGGTGACTTTGGTTTGAAGCATGTAGCGGCCGTCGACTCTTGGAACTTGAAGCATGAGATCGTCTTTGGTGGACAAAATCTGGATGTCCTCGTCTTTTAGGGCCACGGCTTCCTTGTTGTTGAACACCACTGTCATGTTGTTGTCAGTGATTTGTCACACGGATAGCAAGTTGGCTGCAAAGGAGAGCATGTACACCACCTTGTGAAGGTTGACTGCCTTCTCCGCACCGTTCACGTTGAATGTGATCACGTTGTCCCCTTCACCCATGGCTTGGACGACGCCGCCGTTTGCACACTTGATGTGCATGACAAAATTAGCCATGGAGACAAATCTACCCTTCTCTTTTGATGAGTGGTGGTTGGTGCCCGAGTCAAGGGCGAATGACCGGGGCCTAAGGATCTCTGCTCCCTTCATGGGCAGCCCCCTAGCCATCATGTTGGTGAGCTCCTTCTTCTCCTTTCCACCTTTGTTCCCGCCTTCTCTCTTGGGACTACGGCAGTCCCTAGCCCAGTGCCCAGCCTTGCCACAGTTGTGACAGTTGTTGGGCTTCTTGGAACTCTTCCCGCCACCATTGCCTTTCCCTCCACCGCCACTGCTTCCGCTGTTGCCTTGACTGGAGTGAGAGCTTGCACCTTGTCCACTGAAGCGAGAGGCATAGGCTGAAGTATTTGCCTCATTGCCACTGCGTCGCATGGACTCGTTGCGGACGTGTTCAGCGACAGCCTCATATGTAAGATCTGCCTCCTTCCAACTGCCAAATACGGCGATCAACGACCCCCAGATTTCTGGCAGCGCCATTAAAAGGATCATGGCACGCATGTTGGAGTCAAGATTCCATTCCATTTGCTGGACCTCTTGCAGCACGTTGTCGAACGACTGCAAAAATGCGGGTATCGATTCTCCTTCGCTCACCCTCATCGACATCAACCTTTGGAAGATGAATAGTTGGTTTGCTAGGCCGTTCGATTGATGCACGCATGTGAGTTTTGCGTAGGCCTCGTCAGCCAACGTGCATCCTGTGACGTGGGAGTGTTGAGTCTCGTTGATGGACGTCACAAGAATGGCGAGAGCCATGTTGTTCTTCATCGTCCATGCTGCAAGGTCAGCCGCATGCGTCGTCACGGTCGCATCAGCTGGTGTTGTATCGGTCGCTTTTAGGATGTCGAGGTAGCCACACACGTTCATGACAATCTCAAACCGCCATCTCCACAAGGGAAACCCTGTCCCCGTGAATTTGGACATACCCGCCTCAAGGCGGGCTTGACTCGGATCCGCCATTTCGTGTGGTTGCTCGTCTTCTTTGCTTCGCTGCTACTCTGCTTTGTTGGGGCCGATGAGGCTGATGAGGCTGCTGACTGCGATCGTTGTCAAAGGTGCAGTTGGTTCCGTTGCATACCCCTCCCGCCGATGATTGCCTAAGGCGATGGTGCCGTCGTAAGATAACGGAATCGGGGTCGTACCACCTTCTAAAAAGGGGTAGAGCTTAATCCTGTTGGGGCTCGAGGGTCATGTCCAACATGGACAGAGCTGGTCCTCATCCCCTAGTCTGCCACTTTCACGCACCCTACCTGAAGAAGCCGATGGAGCCGATGGAGCAGATGGTGCCGTCCGATGGTCGTGTCCCTGTTGTACCTGTGCGCCCTGCAAGACCACGCACTAGTCGGTCTTGGAAGCGTGCCTTAGGACCAGAAGTGTGGGCCCATAACCCTTTGTCAATGTGTCGGATAGCAACGGTCTAGAAAACGGGTCCCGAGATGGGAGGCCGCCAACCGCTCTTGGTATTGCAATCAAGATAAGATATCACCCTCGAACGAGGAATCCACACTTTAGGTTCGTTTGGTTTGCAACCTCACGAAGTCTGCATGTTGGTCTTTGGTGTCTACCTTTGGTTGAACACTCTGTGAGGAGTCTCAAAGGCAAGAACTGTAAATGGATGCATGCAAGGTACAAGGCTTTTGTACTTGTAGAGCTTTGCTAAAGCTTCTGCTTGTAGTGGCTCCACTAGAGCGAACCTCAACCTGCAGTCCTACTTGGCGCGTCCTTAGACCGCCAAGTGTCATCCTCAAGGCAGGCTCTAGTAAGCTTCCTAGAAGCTTCCTGTCCCAGTTTTGGCCACAAAGAAAATTGCGACTGTCGTGGGGTTTGAACCCACGACCTTTTGTTCGAGACTCCGGCGCCTATTCAACCAAGCCAAAAGGTATGGTTCCTATGATGAGCCACAGGGGACATACCCATTATGGGCAGTACATTCCTGGCCCATCTCAGAAGAGACAAAGGAGACATGCTCCATANTCTGTACAAAAAATCATACACAAGTGTTTTTCAAGCTCTCAACACACTCGCCCATCATACATCTCCTTATGCACTCCCCATATACACTTACACCCGAATAAAACTATAATCGTCCCAATGACCACAAAACAATCTCAAACTCATCACTGAAACGAAGATACACAAGTACAAATCTCTACACACAAACCACAATGTGCAAGTGGAGTTGTATGGACATGTGTATGGACTGTGTGATAGTACACTTCCTACCCTCCTCCCCCCCTCCAAAGGAGATTAACCACCGACAAACCTGATTCACATCATTCACACCAACTTATAGAAGTGCACGTTAGTACACACAGTTCATACACATAGCCGTACACCTCCACTTTCACTCCCCACATACACTTTCTTCCCTCCACCTCCCTCCTCCACAAGAGATTAACCACCATCAACCTGATTCACATCACTCACACCAACATAGAGAAGTGCACTGTGCACATAAGTACACAGACTCCATACACATATCCGTACACCTCCACTTGCACTCCCCACATACACTTTCTACCCTCCCCCTACCTCCTCCACAAGAGATTAACCACAAAAAAACCTGATTCACATCACTCACACCAACATACAGAAGTGCACATTAGTATGGACAGTCCATACACATGTCCGTACACCTCCACTTGCACTCCCCACATACACTTTATACCCCCTCCCCCCTCCTCCACAAGAGATTAACCACCAGCCAACCTGATTCACATGACTCACACCAACATACAGAAGTGCACATTTGTACACACAGTCCATAAACATACCCGTACACCTCCAATTGCACTCCCCACATACACTCTCTACCCTCCCCCCCCTCGTCCACAAGAGATTAACTACCAACTAACCTGATTCACATCACTCAGCCCAACATACAGAAGTGCACATTAGTACACACAGTCCATACACATCCATACACCTCCATTTGCACTCCCCACATACACTTTCTACCCTCCTTCCCACCCGTCCCCCAACCACCAACCAACCTTAAGCACATCATCACACAAGGATTGTCTTGCATGGAAGCTTCCTCTACAACAAACAACATCATACACACTTCAGCTAGTGCATATANGGGGGGGGGGGGGGGGGGGGGGGGGAGAGGGGGAGCTGTTTCTTCCAGATGTGCTGTACATGCCCTCTCTTGAGCTAAGTCTGCTATCTGTTAGGACTCTCAATGAATAGGACATGGAATTCTCCCCTAGTCGCAACGTTTCCTCTGTGTCGCACCGCACCACTGGCCACATCTTGCTTTGTGGCACGCGTTGTGATTTTTCTGTATTTCCTCCTTTGTACCATCCACTAATACAGCTGCTCTTGTCCACATTGCTTGCTCCCTTTCTCCGATGCATACGCAGCTGCTGCATCACTGCCTGTCCAGGCCTCCACTTTCCCTGCTCCCTGTGTAGCTGAGTGTCTTGACTACGCTAAGGGAGAAACGCATCGGTCCCCCATTTCCCACACCTGACAGCCGCACCGCCCGTCCGCGTTGACTTTTTGCATGCCGACATCATGAGTCCTCTTGCCCATGACACCCCTGAGTGGTGTTGGGCGTTTTTTCCTTTGCCTCAATGATCACTTCTCACGCATGTGCTGGGTCTTTGCCCTTTAGCAAAAAAGTGATATCTGCCCGATCTTTGAGTCTTGGCTTCTTCAGGTTGAACTTTTCTGTGGTCATTGTCTATGCACATTTTTCTATGATAGTGGTGGCAAGTTCATGGAACCCAGTGCTCGTTTCTTTTCTTCTTACAGGGTGTGTATGGAGCCCCCGGCTCCCTACATACCTTAGATGAATGGCATCTTCAAACGCTAGAACCACACTGTCGCTGATAGTTTCCGCAATCTTCTCACTGTGTCGCACCTGCCTTCTCTCGTCTTCTTCTTTGAGGCAATTTCCTACATGAAGTGAGTTTGGAACCATGTTCCTCATGGTTCCCTTCCCCAACATGTCACCCTCATTTAACTCTGGTTTGGTTGCCAGGCAGATGTCCATCTTGTCCACATCTGGGGCTCTGCCACTATCGAGTGTCTCCCTGAAGACCTTCATGACAGAAAACCAAGTCCCCCGCTTGTCTCTACACCTTCCTTGGTGGTCCTGCCATGTCTAAGGCATGGCGGTTCTGAGACGCTGACCAGTCTACTGTAATTGAGTTGTGCAACACACTGTTCCTTGAGGGCGTCTTTCCATGTAACTTGTCCCGTGTCACTCCATCCTCCTCTCTTTCTGTGTTCCATTGGCTTGGGAAGGATGGGTCTGTCTCAACCTCTGATCTCTGTGGCCCATCTCTTCCATCCTCTGGCACAGTCTCTTGTGTTCATTCTCTGCCCTATACGTAGGCATCACCGGTCACTTCCACTGACAATGAGTCTCCCATTCTTTCCTCGCCATTCAGCACCCCGAATCCTTCATTCCCAGAGCTATCATCAGTCCCTACTTCTTCTGCACCGACATCTCCAGAGTCGGCAAATGTCTCTACCATTATCAGTGCTTTGACACATTCTCCTCATGATTCACATACCGCTTCTGTGTCACAGATCACGGAGCCTGCCAATGTCCCATTGTCACGGCATGATTTGGAAACCCCTGTTGTCGGCCGAGATCCATACATGCATGGAGGGAGAGTTTGCTTTCTCTCCCAGACATCAATCTCTCACTCCTTTCAGGGTTGCACATGCTCCAGTGCATTCTCCTCCACTGCTGGGCCGTCTGCTAGACCCACTGGTCTTGATGCACTTGGACTTGCTGTCAGCAATGGAACATGCACTGCACACGATTTCTATAGTTCCTTTGATGCCTCTGACGCAGGCTATGTTGCTGTATTCCTTGCAGCGAGTGGACTTCCCACACTTCCACAAGAGCCTTCCACAGTTTGGCAGGCTCAAAAGGCAGCTGATGTTGACCTCTGCAAAAGGGCGATAAAGGAGAAGGTGCGTGCACCCAAGGAGCATAAACTCTTTGAGCTTGTGGACCTCCCAGCGAGCCTCAAAGATGTCTCAGCTTGCCCGGAACTTCAACAGAAGCTGAAGCCTGATGGAAAGGTTGACCAATACAAGGATCTTTTCAAAGCAAAAGGATTCTCTTAGATCCCTGTGATTAACTTCGATGAATCATTCACTTTATTTGGATTGTACACCACATCTTGTGCATTTCTAAGCCTCTTTGCAAAGCATGACTGGGAACAAAAGTAGATGGACGTCAACACCGAATTCATGCACAAACATTGCAACAAGGATATTCACATGATACAGCCATCCTGTTTCACTGATAGCACGAACAAGGTCTGGAAACTGTGAAAGGCTCTGTATGGACTCATGCAATCTTAGCTCTGCTGGATCATGGAGATCTCCTCCACTCTTGAGAGAGGTGGCTGTTGCTGCAGCACCATTGACCTGGTACTCCTTTTGAGTGCCTCGTCAGAGTCCTTTGTGACCATCCTCGTCTACATCAATGACCTGTTCATAGCCCCCCCCAGTCCCGCTGCTATCCATTCTTTCAAGGCATTCAAGCAGTGCACATTCAAGATGAAGGACTTGGGCCCAGCTTGAGTGTTTCTTGGCATGGATCTGGAATGCAATTGTTAGTGTCACACTCTCCATTTGTATCAGGCTGCTTACGTTCCTAGTATCTGGGAGTACTTTGCCTCTTTGTTGGCCGATACCCCTACTCCTTCCGCTCCAATAACCACAACAGGACCGCGCCTTCTGAAGTTCCTCAAATGATCACAACTTGGAGAGGAATTCAACATCATCGTTCAACTTAGTATGATCGGGTCTCTCATGTACCTTGCCACCACCACTTAAGCAGATGTGGCCTTCTCGGTTAACGTCTTGGCCCAGTTCAACCCAACAGCCTCGTTGGAGGCACTGTATGGCTGCATTATGTGTTTTCTGTTACGTACTCTCTACAACACGTGTAGGACTATGCTATTGTGCACAACCCTATGTGGTCATTGGTGGCTACACTGACAGTAACTTGGCACATGATACAGATGCAAGTAATTGCACAAGATACATCTTTCTCGTTTTTCAGACTGCTATCTCTTGGAAGAGTTTAAAACAGGGATACGTTGCTTGCAAATAAATTGAGGCCAAGTGCATGGTACTCAGTGCAGGTACTTGTGGGAGCGTGTGGCTTTGCCGTTTGCTACAGCAATTGCATGTACCCATCCACTACATCACTCGGCGCTACCAAAACCATAGCACAAAGGCGATTGCTGATCACGATGACATGCATCATTCTACAAATCACATCAACATGGAGCATCACTTTGCATGAAAGCACATTGTTGTGAGAGAAGTACAAGTTTTCTGGTTTGATGGTTGTCAAGAGAGTGCAGAGTCTCTTACCAAAGCTCTAAGCAGTGGCATGTTCGAGGCGTCTATGCATGCTGTTGGTTTGCTGTGCACTAAAACCACTGACTGCTGTGACTATGCCTTCCTCTTGCTCATGAGTTGTTCTCTCCCATTGCATGGGAGTGTGTTGTCCTTGCTCTTATGTGTATTTGGCTTGTACATCTGTGGATTATGGGGGAGTGTTTTTAATCAGGTGTAAAACATGCAGGTGACCTGTTGACTCTGTTCACACATGCACCATCTTTGCAGGTGAGTAATCTGAAGTGAAGCTCTTAGATGCTGCATCAGAGCACGTCCAAGGAATCATGCATTGCTGGCATCTCAGGCTAATGCGAGAGTGATGCCTGCAGTATACAATCAGGATGCCTTTGAGAGCACAATTTCTGTGATCAGCAGAACTTGCTTGGTTTGTTCTTAGCAAAACATAGAGCAACATATGATAAGGGGGAATAAACCCACATATGCTCATGGTCAATGTGATTGACTGTGTCTTAGTCATGCATGATTAGATAGGTTGTTTCTCAATGATGCTGGGTTGCTGATCCTACAGGACCACACGACCGGTTCACTCCGGCCTGTGAGAAACCACCAGCAGCAGGTTCGGCGACAGGTCTTGTTTGATCCCAGGGTGGCGTCTGGGTCCCATGTCGATCCCCTCTCATGGGTGGCCAGGTCAATTGGCTTTTATCACTTTGCTTTCCTACTACCCATAGACTCACTTCTGTTATCCTTGTCCTTTCGACTCAAACGAGGTTGCTCCGTTCCATGGCACCGTGTGTCCACTCATGCTTTCATGCTTGGCCACACCTGCTAGTCTAGAAATCTCTACTACCTACAAACAGAATTTTTCATGTTCTTCACANACATAGAGCAACATATGATAAGGGGGAATAAACCCACATATGCTCATGGTCAATGTGATTGACTGTGTCTTAGTCATGCATGATTAGATAGGTTGTTTCTCAATGATGCTGGGTTGCTGATCCTACAGGACCACACGACCGGTTCACTCCGGCCTGTGAGAAACCACCAGCAGCAGGTTCGGCGACAGGTCTTGTTTGATCCCAGGGTGGCGTCTGGGTCCCATGTCGATCCCCTCTCATGGGTGGCCAGGTCAATTGGCTTTTATCACTTTGCTTTCCTACTACCCATAGACTCACTTCTGTTATCCTTGTCCTTTCGACTCAAACGAGGTTGCTCCGTTCCATGGCACCGTGTGTCCACTCATGCTTTCATGCTTGGCCACACCTGCTAGTCTAGAAATCTCTACTACCTACAAACAGAATTTTTCATGTTCTTCACACGTTTTTGTTAACAGTGACATCTGTTGATCAAATCCAACTTGACACGCCCTTTGAGAAAGTGGTAGGAAGCTTCTTAGCCTTTCTACAGCTGACATCGTGACACTTTCCAGCCAGATGACGCACAGTCAAACAAGCATGTGTAAGGAACAGGAAGGCTTGTACTAGGGAGAAGTGCACAGTATCACAATTTTCAATAACGTGGCAAATTTGTGTGAAGTTTTCTGGTATTCTGCAGATTAGTACAGAGTTGCATGGAATGAAGATGACTTGTACAGATTGTACAGAGTTGCACAAAGTTGTGCAGACTTGTACGGACCTACAGAATTTTAAGGAACTGTATGGACTTCTACGGAATAATGAGGAATTTCCTGGATTTATTCAGACCTTTACAGACCTGCACAGAATTGAACAAAGTTATAAAGGCTTGAACATACTTGTAAGAGTGGAGTCATATAGAATATGTAGAATAATTTGGATTTGTGCAGACTTGTACGGAGTTTTACTGACTTTTATAGACTTGTGCGGATTTATACGGATCTAGAAAGACTTGTACGGAGTTGTATGGCGGTGTACATCATACTTCATACTTTTAGATTCTTGTAGGGACTTGTAGGGAGCTGTACGGACATGTATGGGCTTGTACGAACTTGTACGGTTTTCTATGAACTTGAACGGACTTGTATGGTCTGATACAAGCTTTTCCATGATTGCGGAGACTTGTAAGGAATTGAACAGACATGCACGGACCTGTTCGGAGTTTCATGGACTTGTACAGAGCTGTACGGGTCTGCATGGGCTTGTACGGGATCTTATAGACTTGTACAAATGTTTAATGTATTGTACAAGTGTGAACATACTTGCACTGACTTGTATGGATATTTACGGACAGGTATGGATATGTATGGAGTTTCATGATATTGTACAGACATGTACGGAGTTGTACGGGCTTGTACGGAGTTCCACGGACTTGTACATGCTTGTACGAAGTGAAACAAGATAGTATGGAATCGTACGGACTTGTGAAGATATGTACAGAATTGTGAGGACTTGTACCAAAATTTAGGGATAAGCACGGACTTGTAGAGTCCTATTTAGACTTGTATGGACTTGTGCGGAATTACACGGACTTGTACTGAACGTTACTGCTTTTTGAAGAGCTGTACACGCCGGTATGGACTTGAACAGACATGTATGGACTTGTCCATGTTAAACAGGGCAGGGTGAGGGGAGGAGGTGGGGGGCGTATGGAGTCGGGAGTTGGCCGCGGGGCTAACTATCCCTCTCGAGAGTTGTGAGGGGGAGAGGCTCTCGAGAGCTCTGAGGGGGGAGCGCTCTCGAGAGCTTGTGAGGGGAGATCAAGGTAATCGTGACTTAGCATGAGAGAGGATCGAGGAGAGAAACGTAAACACCTTTTTTAGAAAAGAATGAGAGAGAGGAGGGCGCGGACCGCCCCCTACCGGGTCGGCCTCGCCAAGCACATGATGTCAGCAGGCTGGAGCATGTTGCGCGGCGCAACATGCTCCAGTCAAGGCAACCCTATCCCCATGCAAGTGGCGAGGGGGGGCTTTCGCTCCCTTTCAAGGGGGGAGCAAAAGGCCCCCTCGTTTGGCGCGAGTGCACCACCTGGCTAATGCGCAAGTCAGAGGATGTGCGATGGCTCCCAGCAGCCAAATTTGCAAGGAGCACACGAGCGCAGGAGTCAACCCGGCAAAACAAGCCCAGCTAGCAAGCTAAGTAGAGAGTAGGACTCAACTAGGTGCACTAACACAGGTAGCAACAAACGTTTGCTACTTTAACACGATAGCGCAAGCAAGGGTGGGTGCCCCAAGCAGAAAGCTTGAACACCACACCACAAGCCCCAAAGGAACACCAGAGGAAGCCGCTATGGTGAAGGTGACACAGAGCGCCGGCGAAGACATCTGGCCAAAGGATCCCACTAGGGGCGCACGACAGCTGCGCCCTGCAGGAAGGATGCGTCCATAACACCCTGCCACATGGAGTCCACCAGAAGCACCCGACCAGTAGCACCCGTCCAGAAGCGCCTCCGCCAAAAAAACCCCACCAGAAGCACACCACCGAGGCTCCCACCAGTAGCCCCCATCCAGAAGTGCCCGACGAGAAGCACCCAGCCAAGACACCCCTGCCAGAAGCGCCATGCGGCCACGAGTGGGAGTCCCGATGCGTGCAGCGAGGGCGGGGAGAATCAAGGACCTGCACCCCACCACCCAGAGGCACACGGCAACAGGGACACCAACAGGACATGAGAGGGGAGAGAGGTCAGAGGGAAGGGACGGGAAGGAGAGGAGATGGGTGGAGACAGACGGAAAACGCCACGTCGAAGACAGAGGGCATCCGATGTTCAGGAGCCTGCAAGAGACGCGCACACGGAGGGGAAAAGCGGAGAGCACGGGTAGGAGTAGAGATGCAGCATACGAGCGGTCATCGAGTAGAGGACCAAATGACGTAGGGACGGGGAGTGGGAAGAACAGAGAAAAATAGTAAAGTAGTCTCAGTCGAGTGGGGGCAGGGTCTGAAGACTGATAGAAGCGATAATCGAAGCGAAGGCGGGCTGATGGAGGGCCTTCGTGAGGAAGTCCACGAGCTGGAACTCAGCAGAGATGAACCGGAGAGAGACATTGCCTGCCGCGACCACGTCACGCACGTAATGGTGCTCAATGTTGATGTGCTTGGTCCGACGGTGAAGCGCACCAGCGTTCCTAGCAATGGCCAACCCACTCTCACTGTCGGTGCGGAGAGACACGGCTGGGGTGGGGAGACGAAGTTCGCCGAGAAGACGACGAAGCCACACTGCCTCGGCGGCAGCACCACCCAAGGCCATGTACTCGGCCTCTCTAGTGCTGAGAGGAAAGCAGCCCTGCTTGCCGCTGTGCTAGGAGATGGCAGCAGGGCCAAGGAGGAAGACGAAGCCGCTACGGCTGCGGGCGTCCGAGTCGCGAACGTAATCACTGTCGGCGTAGCCTGCCAGGAGAAGTACGTCCAACCCTGCCAGAAAGACGAGACCGGCATGTGCAGACCCAAGGACGTAGCGAAGGACGTACGCGGCCGCCTGGAGGTGAACCGTGCAAGGCTCGCCTGCATACTTGGCCAAGACATTGACCGTGCAGGCGATGTCAGGGCGCGTGGCGCCAGCGAGATACGTGAGCGCGCCAATGATGGACTGAAACGTGACGGCGGACTCTAGCGCACCGACTCCACGTTGTGGGCCACATGAAGGGCGAGCTGAGTACCCGGTGGCATGGGCGAGGAGGCATCAGGGAGAGGACAAGAGAGGTCGACGACAAAAGCAAAGCGGTCTATACGAGTGCATGTAGCGCTCCTGATGGACTAACAGGCAGTCAGGAAGGCGCTCAATCTACATGCCCAAGAACATGGCCGCAAGGCCAAGGTCCTTCATGCGGTACGCCAAGGAGAGAACATCCTTTGCCTCAGAGATTGCAGAGGAGGAGGGAGAGGTAATGAGAAGGTCATCCACATACACCAGGATGAAGGCAGGCACGAGAGTCATGCCACCAACGAAGAGGGAGGGGTCGGACTGGCTAGGACGGAAATCTCCACGGACGAGGGTAGACAAGAGCTCCTCGTTCCAACAACGAGGGGACTGGCTCAGACCGTAGAGCGCGCGACGGAGGCGACAGACGCGTCCAATACCATGGGAGAAGCCCGGGGATTGGACCATGTAAAGCTCCTCCTCTAGACGACCATGGAGAAAGGCGTTGTTCACGTCCATCTGACGAAGCTCCCACCGAAAGTGGGCTGCGAGACAGATGACAACGCGGCTAGTCGTGAAGCGGCCGACAGGGACGTAGGTGTCGGTGAAGTCAACGCGGGGAACCTGGGAGTAGCCCTTGGCGGTGAGGCAAGCCTTGTACCGATTGAGGGCACCCGAGGCAGTGAACTTCTTGCGTAGGACCCACTTGGCCTTGATGGCCGTGCGACCGGGAGGAAGGTCGGCGAGTTCGAGTACACCATGCTCAACCAGGGCGGCAAGCTCGGCAACACAAGCCGCGTGCCAGGCAGCGGCGTCCGGACGAGCAAGGGCGTCGGCGAGAGTGAGGGGGTCGGACTCATCAAGGGGGGAAGGAGAGGAAGACGAGGGCAGAAAAGAGGTGATCGCGAGGGCACGAGTAGCAGACGCCGGGGCACCGACGAAGCGGTAATCAGTGTAGGCATCGAGTGCATGGCAAAACTCGAGATGGAAGAAGTGGCGACCGTGGGCGTGGCCCGGATGGAGGGTGTACCGCGAAAAAGGGCGAGACAAAGGGAGCACAACAGCAGATGAGGGAGGAATGGAGGAGGAAGGGAGGGGAGCAAAGACAGCTGGAGGGGGGGGTGGTAGAGATGGAGGGAAAGGGACGGTGGACGCGGGAGCAGAAAAAGGGGGGGGAGAAGTGAGTGGGGGAGAGATGGGTGACAATACGACAACGGGAGGAAGTGTGCAAGTAAGGAGAGAGGAGGTGAAAGAGGGTGGGATGGAAGGGGAGGTGAAGAGCGACACAACGGAGACCCGGGAGGGAGAGGGAGGGGACAACGCAGGGACTAGGGATGTGGATGCGACTGGGAGAGGAGCGACTGGAGGGAAAGGAGAGACGGGGGACGAGGAGGAAGGTCGGGGGACAACGAGGAGAGGGACAGAGGTGCAGGTAAGGGCACAAGCAGTGCGGGAGTGAGTGCGAGAGGAGACAGGGGAGGGGGGAGGAGGGGTGTCCAGGAGAGACTGAAGGAGCGGAGAGGCAGGGACGGGCGGAGTGGGGGAAAGTGCACGAGGAGAGAGAGGAGGAGGGGGAGGAGGGACGGAGGGTCAAGCCCAGGCAGCGTGTGAGCACATCCACGAGTGTGGGTGTGGGGGAACATCGAGAAGAGAAGCCGGGCTGGAGACGGGAGGGTGAGGGGAAACTGTGAAGGGGATGGACAAAGGAGGGGGATGGGCAGCGAAGGGGAGTGAGAGGAAGGAGGAAGGGGCGGAAGGGTCCCGCGAGATAGGACATCGACCAGAGGAGGGATGGGCAAGGGGTGGGCAGAGGAGGCGGTAGTGGGCAAGGACGGCGGAGACGGTGTCACCGCAACAAGGACGGGGTCGCCCACAGGATCGACAGGGGAGGACGCCCGGGACGAAACGTCCTCTGGAATATCCGCGATAGAGAGGAGAACAGGGTCGGCCCTACGATTGGGAGACGGCGCATGGGGAAAGCCCACCACCTGAGGCGCCGTCAGAGTAGAGGGAACTGGAGGAGGGGAGGGGGGGAAGCCGGGACGAGAGACAGGGAACGGCACGGGGGACGGTAATAGGGGAGGGAGGGGAGAGACAGACGGCGGACGGCCACGGCGATGCGAGGGAGGTAAGGGAGGCGGAGGAGGGGTGAGAGGTGGGGAAGAGGGAATGGGCAGAGAGGTGGGAGGTGGAACGGGAGGGGGGGAGATGACGAAGGAGCAGGGGGAAGAGGAGAGGAGACAGACGCGGGAGGAGGCCCCGTCATGGAGATAGTGACGGGCGCAGGAGGAAGAGGAGGGATCTCAGGGCAGGGCGGGGGGACAAGCGAAGAGGGTAGGAAGGAGGGAAGGACGGGGGGAGGGGAGTAAGAAGTCGGCGGCGGGGCGGTCGAAGTGGGCACGGGAGGAGGGACAAGAGCATAGGTGGCTGAAGGCATGGGAGGCATGGGGGGAGCCACTGGGGGAGGCGAAGAAGGGGAGGGAGCACCAGCGACCACAAGACCGTCAGAAGTGTAAGCCGTGGCAGAAGTCGGGGGAGGGAGACAGTGATCGGCACGGAAGGCGCCATGAGTCAGCTGCTCGAAGAAATGAGCATGACAAGTCTCGATAAGGCGATGGGCGATAGGGTCCCAGAAGTGGTGTGCACGAGAATGAGGCGTAACTCCAAGAGTGACACAGAGGCGCCCGGGCGGATCGAGCTTCCCTGTCCTAGAAAGGGAAGTAAGGTAAACAGTGGACATGGTGCGCCAAAACCACAGCCTGACTGAGGTCGGCATGGCGACCAAAGAACAACTGGAACGGTGTGGTGTCGAGGGCAAGGGGGCCATGCGGGATCCGGTTCCAAGCCCACGTGCAATAGCGGGCTGCCTCAGACCAGAAGCTCCGGCCTCGATCAAGGAAGCCAGCCTCAGTCATCATCGTACGTACCCCTTCAACGAGAGTACTATTCCAACGCTCGGCCACCCCATTTTGTTGCGGAGAATAGGGGGCAGATAGCTCATGAACCACACCCTCACGGTCAAAGAACGACGCTATGGCACCGAAGAACTCGCCACCTCAGTTGGATCGAAAGCGCAGTAACTAGTAGCGACCCTATCGCAGCACGGATGCATACCACGACTGAACAGTCTGGGCAACATCGCTCTTTGCCCGTAGAAAGAAGACCCATGTGTAACGAGAATAGTCGTTGATCAAGCAGAGAACATGCGTGGCATGCTCAGCGAGATACTCATCCTGAAGAGGACCAAGGATGTCAGCATGCACGAGCTCAAGAGGAGTAGACGTGCATGAGGGGGAGGAGGAAAAAGGAAGACGATGCATCTTGCCAACGACACAAAAGATGCAGTCGGCAGCACAAGGGGCACGAAAGGAGGGGTCGGACAGGCCGTCGGCTAGAAGGGCACAGAGGAGGGAAGCCACAGCAGGGGAGGGAAGATGGCAGAGGCAACGATGAAGAAGGTGCAAGTGGGCCAAGCGAGAGAGAGCGACAAGCACAACTGCATCTGCGGCGGGCGCAGAAACAGAGTGTGGGCCAAGAACCTGATAAAGACCCTCGCCGGGTGGCCGACGACCTCAGAGGATGACGCGACCACTGGCGCAGTCAGTGACAGCGACGAGCCCGAGGGCGTAGGTGGTAGAGAAACCGCAGACGTCGTGGGTCGGAATAGATAAAAGGGAAAAATCAAGAGTCTGGACGTAGAGGACAGAGGTCAAGGTGAGGGAGCCGACCGAAGAGGTGAGGCAAAAGGTGCCCAGACCAAGCACAGGGAGGGGGGCTCCATCACTAGTGTACACTGAAGTGATCGTAGAAACAAGGCTGAACTCTGTGAACAGCTCACGAGCGGGACACATGTGGTCGGTCGCGGCACCGTCGACCACCCAAGACGGAGCCGCGACACGCTCAGTGCTGGAGAGGAGGTAATATGCGGATGTGCAAGGGGAGGAGGCAGACAGAAAGGGGTCGGATGAGGGGACGCGGGGAGAAGGGGGATAAGACGTAGGGGCAGCGAAGAGATCAAACAAAGGAGACATACCAGCAGGAGGCAGACCGCCAAGCACACCCTCGGCTAGGATGCGACGGATGAGAGTGATGATCGCATCCTCGGTAAGGGGAGGAGGTGCAGCGGGCGCTGGCAATAGACGGAAGGGAGTAGCAGGTGGGGCAGCGCCAAGAACCGCAGGTGGAGGAGTGCCAGGGGCGACATAGGGCTGACTGTGGAGGAGGGCACGCTGACGGGCAATGCGCTTGCGAAGATCAGGGGCCGGAGGGAGTGGGCACGTATCGTGACGATGACCCACGATCGCGCAGTTCGAGCACGTGGAAGAACGACCACCGCCGCCGCCACCACCACCAACTCCGCCAGGCGGAGCCCGAACAGCAAGGGCATGAGCCGCCGGAGGAGGGAGGAGGCCGGGCAAGGCGTCGGACGAGACAGGCTTGGCAGGAGAGACGGCAGGGAGACCGCCTGGAAGGAGCAAAGCCCGTCCAATAGAACTGGCCAGACAGTGCCGGGAGTCTGGTACGCAGCCTGGAGGGTAAGTGCGAGAGGGAAGGAGGTGAGGGCGCCGGAGAAGGAGGACCCAAGGCCAGCGAAGACAGAAATAACAAAGGCCTGATCGGACAAGGAGACACCCGCAATGAAAAGCTCGCTATGAAGGAGCTCTGCGCGGCCTAGGTAGGCACCTAAGGACTCGTCGGGGTGGCGGCGGAGAACCCAAAGATCAACAAGGAGAGAGGAAGCGGAGCGAAGAGAGTCAGACGAGTAAAGCATAAGAAGTGTGGTCCACGCCTCACGAGGGCGAGCGGGATGGGCGGCGTTGGGTGCAAACCGATCGAGCTGACAAAGGGCGATGGGCAGCAGAATACAGGAGGTGGAAAGCAAGAGCACTGGGGTCAGGATGAACAAGAGGAAGAGAAGGAGAGGGGTCATAGTGCTCCCAGAGGCCGTGCATGTGGGCCCAGGGCACAAAGCGGGAGGACCAATCAGAGAACACGGTGCCTAGGACATGATCAGGGGCGGCAGTCAAGGGGAGGGACGAAGCAGGGGAGGGGCGGAGACCACGGCGGGCGAGCTGAGCAACTGCAATGGCAAGCGCGGTGACTGGATCACCACGGGTAGGGGCGCCAACTGAGACAGCACCACAAACTGGGGGGAAACCACCAACAGGAGCCACGCCACCGGCGGGCAGGGCGTCGCCGGGTGGGATGGCAGGGCTAACAGGAAGGGCACCACCCACAGCAGCAACACCAAGAGGGGCGTCGGCATGGCCAAGAGCGAAGGCACGAGGCAGGGCGACGGCAGTGTCGGGGGTGACAACGGTACCGGAAGGGATAGCAAACCCATGGGCGATCGTGCCACCAAGGATGACGCCACCACCGAGGGCGACAGAAACTCCAGCAATCCCAGTACTGCCAGCGAGGGTAGCACTCTGAGGGGCTACGGGACCGCCAGGAGTGAGAACACCGCCAGGGGGAACAGCACTAACGGGAACGACGACACCCGCGGGGGTAACGGTAGGGCGCACACGGTCTCCAGAGGTGTCAGGGTTGGGACCGACGGGAGCGGAAGCGACGACAGGAGGAAGGGGGGGAATATCACGGGGAGCACCGACAGGGCGGAAGGCGAGGGCATCAAGGATAAGGGTGCACACCGGGTAAGATTCCTGGATCCCAGGTTGGATCCTGATCCCCGGTTCTGGATCCAAGGATGGATTCGGATCCTCTGATCCAAGAAAAGATCCCCGGATCCTATGGATCCCCGAATCTTTTCCGGATCCTATAGGGTGAGCAAGGATGATGCCTTACATTGTTTACTCCTAATCCCATTTTTCCCTCTTTTACATGTGGTGAAAAGATCCCCGGATCCCGGATCGAATCTTGATCAAGGATCCGGATCCCTGGATCCGGATCTGGGTCCGGATCTGGATCCGGATTCATGGATAAGATCCCTGGATCCTAGGATTTGGTGTGCAGCCTTAATCAAGGATGGCCACGGAGAAAGGGAACTTAGGAGCCCGGGTTGGAAGTGGGCGGCGGTGGGTTGGAGAGGGGGGGGGCACGGAGTGCCGCTGGAGCCGCGGTGACGGCAGCCTTAGCAGCAGAGCGAGGAGAGAGGACGAGGGAGTCGTCAACGATGCCGGTGTCAACAGAGGCGCCGTTGCCACTGCAGCCTGTTGTGCTCCAAGTTCCCTTGGAGCACGGGGAGAGACATCCTCCGACGCTTTCTCACGGGCTGCCCGGGCTGCAGTGGCAACGGCAAGGGTGCCAGAGAGACTTAAATCCGCCATGACGCTGCTAGGTGCAGGCCAAGGGGCAAGGGAGGCAAGGAAGGAACGACTACAGGAGGAGCGAATATGCAAGGGAGAAGAAGGACGAACCATGGTGTTTGGTGTGTATTTAGAGAGGTGCATTAGAGGAGGGAGGGGAACAGGAGAGGGAGGACGAGGGGCACCGGGGAACAGGAGAAGGGACAGATAGACAGACAGACCCAGAACACACGCAACCAGGGAGGAAGAACGGAGAGCGAGCCAGGGGGCATCACACAGGGGTACGAGAAAAGCACGCACAGGGAGGAAGGAAGGGGCATGAGGGAGTGAGAGAATGGAGATGGAGAGAGAGAGAGAGGGAGTGAGGAGGAGAGAGAGAAAAAGAGAGAGGAGGAATGTAGGAGGGGTACATCGGAGAAGAGAAGCAGAGAGAGAAGAGACAGGGAGGCGAGGCAGAGGGTGCGGAAGACAGGGAGTGAGATGGCGTAGCGGGAGACTAGAAATGAATGGGGCAATGGAAGGAGAGGGCAGAGAGGAGGGGGGGCTAGGGGAGGAGAGGAAGGAGGAAGAGAAGGGAGCAAACACGGGGGGAAGGGACGGAGAGTGAGAGAGAGGAGGAATAAAAGAGGAGAACAACACGGCAAGGGAGAGGAGGAGAAGGGACAAGGGAGGCAAGGAAGACAAGGCGGGAGACAGGGCGGGAGGCGGCGAAGCGGGAGACCAGAACCGGACGGGGCGACGGGAGATGAGGAAAAAAAGGGAGCAAAGACGAGAACAAGGGCGAGATGAATGAGAACAGCCACATGAGACACTTAGAGCAGGCACGCAGTATAGGCAGAGCAAGAATGGGAATCAACGAGGAAGCGGGGCACACTAAAAAGGAGACGAGACAATGAGGGGACGGACACGAGCCGCCAACGGGGCGCATACGAGGTGCAGGGGAACGCACACAATGCGCAGAGAAGGCACGAACAGACAGCAAGGAGAGGAGTGGGGAGGGGAGGAGAAAGAGCAAGGCGAAAGAAAGAAACAGAGGGGGAAGGAACGAGCTCACCGAGAAGCCGAAGCAAAGGTCGGAAGGGAAGGGGATGCGCGTCCGAAAGTTCAAGGATGAAGAGCCCGGACGAACCCGAGAGCCCGCGCACACCCACGAAGGTGGAGGCCAATGACAGGATACAGGCAGGAGGGCGGATAGGCCAGAGAGGGGTTCAGGAAGAACGTAAGAGCAAGGACACGGGAGAGGAACCAAANTGGACACAAGCCACCAACGGGGCACATACGAGGCGCAGGGGAACACACACAAGGCGCAGAGAAGGCACGAACAGACAGCAAGGAGAGGAGTGGGGAGGGGAGGAGAAAGAGCAAGGCGAAAGACAGAAACAGAGGGGGAAGGAACGAGCTCACCGAGAAGCCGAAGCAAAGGTCGGAAGGGAAGGGGATGCGCGTCCGAAAGTTCAAGGATGAAGAGCCCGGACGAACCCGAGAGCCCGCGCACACCCACGAAGGTGGAGGCCAATGACAGGATACAGGCAGGAGGGCGGATAGGCCAGAGAGGGGTTCAGGAAGAACGTAAGAGCAAGGACACGGGAGAGGAACCAAATGATGAAGGTGAATTAGTGATAAAGAAGGAAGGGAGAAGAAAGGCACAAGGGTGGAACAGGGAGAAGCGGAGGGGGGAAGATGGGCGGGCAAAGGTCAAGGGGGGGAAGGGAAGGAAGCAGAAAGGAAGAAGGGACAGGAGCCAGAGAGGGCAGACGGGAGAGGTATGGGGAGAGAACAGTGGGAGAAGGAAGGGGGAAAAGGAGGGGGGAAAAAGGGAAGGAAAGAGAAGAGAGAGAGGTTGGGAAGGGGAGAGGGAGGAGAGGGAGGGAGATGGAGAGAGAGAGAAAGAGAGAGAGAGAGAGAGAGAGAGAGAGAGAGGGAGAGGGAGAGACAGAGAGAGAGTGAGGAAGAGAGAGATGGAGAGAGTGAAGAAGAAAGAGAGAGGGGCAAAGAGAGTGGGGGAGAGAGAGACGGAGAGGGGGAGAGATAGAGAGAGAGATAGAGGGAGAGAGAGAGAGGGAGTGAGAGAGAAGGAGAGGGAGTGAGTGAGAGAGAGGGAGGGAGAGAGAGAGGGAGATTGTGAGAGAGAGAGGGAGAGAGAGAGTGAGATAGAGAGAGAGAGACAGGGAGAGAGAGAGGGAGAGAGAGAGATGGGGAGAGAGAGAGGAAATGTGAGAGAGTGAGAGAGGCGGAGAGGGAGGGAGAGAGAGAGTGGGAGGAGAGAGGGAGAGGGAAAGAAAGGCGGGAGAGAGAGAGAGATGGAGAGAGGGAGAGAGGGAGATAGAGAGGGGGATGGAGAGGAGGGGAGAGAGAGTAAGAGAGAGAGAGAGAGAGAGAGAGAGAGAGAGAGAGAGAGAGAGAGAGAGAGAAAGGGAAAGAGAGATAGAGGGAGAGAGAGAGAGAGGGAGAGAGAGAGAGAGAGAGAGACTGAGAGACACAGGGAGAGAAAGAGAGAGAGGGAGAGTGAGAGAGGGAGAGATTACGACAGGGAGGGAGAGAGGAGAGGCAGAGAGAGAGAGAGAGATAGAGAGAAAGAGAGAGAGAAATACAGAGAGGGAGAGAGAGAAGGAGAGAGAGAGAGAGGGACAGAGAGGGAGAGTGAGAGAGAGAGGGAGAGAGAGGAGAGTGAAGAGAGGGAGAGGGAGAGAGAGACGGGGTGGGGAGAGAGAGAGAGATGGAGAGAGAGGGCAAGGGAGAGGGAGAAAGAGGGAGAGAGTGATGAAGAGAGAGAAGAAGAGAGAGATAGAGAGGGACAGCGTGGAAGAGAGAGAGAGTGAGAGAAAGGGAGAGATGGGGAGAGAGAAAAAGAGAGGGAAAGAGGAAGTGAGAGAGAGGAACGGAGAGATAGAGAGTGAGATGAAGAGGGAGAGAGAGAGAGAGAGTGGGGGAGATAGAAAGAGTGAGAGAGAGAGAGAGAGAGAGAGAGAGAGAAAGA
>SZWC01000394.1:25697-37694 GCA_023375785.1 Penium margaritaceum
ACACACATACACACACACACACACACACACACACACACACGCACACACACACACACACACACACACACACACACACACACACACACACACACACACACACACACACACACACACACACACACACACACACACACACACACACACACACACACACGTTCATTTCATCATACGTAGTGTTGCACGTCACGTCACATGTCAGGTCGCATGTCGTTGCCTCCCATGTCGCCTCGCTCGTCGCCTCTCATGTTGCCTCGCACGTCGCCTCGTACTTTTCCTCGCACGTCGCCTCGCACGTCGCCTTGCACGTGGCCTCCCACATCGCTTCCCATCTCACCTCACCTCACCTCACCTCACCTCATCTCACCTCACCTCACCTTACTTCACCTCATCTCACCTCACCTCACCTCGTCTCCCCTCTCCTCTGCCTCATCTTCATTCCCCCTCAGTCCTCCTCCCCTCCCTTCACCTCCCCTCCCTCCCTCCTACCCTCTGCCTCCCCTTCCTGGGTCTCCCCTCCCTCCATCTTCCCTCCCTCCCCCCTTCCCTCCCTCGATCTCCCCTCCCTCCACTTTCCCTCCCTCTGCCTCCCCTGCCTCCACCTCCCCTCCCTCTTTCCTCCCCTCTCTTGGTCTCCCCTCCTTCCGCCTACCCTCCCTCCGCCCTTCCCTCCCTCCGCCTCCCCTACCTCCGCATCCCCTCTCTCTGCGGCCCCTACCTCCGCCTCCCCTCGCTTCGCCTCCCCTGCCTCGGCCTCCCCTGCCTCCGCCTTCCCTTCCTTTGTCTCCCCTCCCTCGGCCTCCCCTCTCTTTGTCTTCTATCTTTCACCCTCCCCTCCCTCCGCCTCCATTCCGCCTCCCCTCCGCTTCCTCTCCGCCTCCCCTCTGCCTTCCCTCCGCCTCCCCTCCGCCTCTGCACACGCATGCACACACACAAACACACACACACACACACACAGATACACACACACACACACACACACACACACATACCCCCTCCCCTCCACATACACACACACACATACACATACACACACACACACACAGACACACACACACACACACACACACACACACACACACACACACACACACATACACACATATACATGCATGCACACACGCAACACACGCACACACGTATTCATGTATTCACGCATGCACGCAAACACTCATGCACGCACGCACGCACGCATGCACACACGCACGCACGCCCGCCCGCCCGCCCGCCCGTATGCCCACACGCCCGTCCGCATGCGTGCGTGCGCGCGCATGTGCACACGCACGCTCACAATCACTCACGCAGTGCAGGCACGCGTATGCAGATGTCCCTGTTGTTGATGCTCATGTTTCTTCTGTTGCCACTGTTACTTCACTGTCCATATCACGACTGCTGCTACTGCTGCTACTGTTAGCGCTCTTTTGTCGCTGTTACCAGACAAATTCGATAGAGCGTCCCCAAAATGATCTTACCCGGGTGGCGGCACGGGTGCATTCCATTGCCGATACCCGGATTAATCCTTGGGCCAAGAACCAATGCAGAATCAGTAATTTTGATTCTAAGGTTCCATTGACTTCCCTCTCGATCTTTGAATTGTTTTTTTTTAATTCTACGCGTAGGAGGGAAACGGTTCAAATCAGCGGGACAGCGACTTGGAATCCGTCGATTTTGTACTATTTGATGTCCAAGTTTGACGGACATCGATCCTGATTTTTTGGAAGAACATCTACCGGCGTGTTCGTCCGTGTCGAGCAGAATGCAATCGATAGCGATTCGGCTCCGCTCTTGCACGTCAAATTCCGCGGAGTGAGAGCGGCTCACGCAGCCAGGATATGTGACGTGGGTTGCAAACAAGCGAGAAGATTAACTGCTCGAAGCGAGAAGTTAATAGCTGGTTGCATTCTTACTCCCATCGGCAGTTAACATCGCAAAAACGTTGAACCGCAGCCAGAAACCATGGATTCGTTCCGCCTGCCTCGTAACGCGTGGGCAGCCATGACAAGACGCCTTCTCCGTGTACCAGTCACTATCCACACTATCCTCATGCGAATAATCCTGGCCATCTTGGAGCAGATTTCAAACCAGTCGGTGCGCATTCCATGGCCCACAAGTGCCCTTAGTGGGCACACTTGGTTAACCGAGCTCGAACAAAGCCATCCCAGCCGCTTCGGGAACATGACAAGGATGTTTCCCGGCACATGGACAGTCATCGTCGGTGAAGTGAGAGCAAGTGGTTTTGTTAGGGACATGAGACTGGAAGTTGAGGAGAAGATGTTCATTTGGGCACAGTGTGTTTTCTTCGCATTATCCACACGACTCCTCATGGAGCGTTTCCAGCGTGGCCAGGCTACCATTTGCCGCATTCTCCACGACGTTACAAGTGCCCTTTTTGCCATGGCACCACAGACCTTTGTTCAGCCGGACGGCACTGAAGGAATCCCTGTGGAGTGGGAGGGGAGGACAGATTACTTACCGTGGTTTGCGGACTGTGTGGGTGCCATTCATGGCACCCACGTTCGGGCCATGCTACGCAACGGGACGCGGCGGGTGGCATTCATGGATCATTTTAGACAGTTGACGCAAACAGTGTTGGCTTCATGCAATCAATCACTGAGGTTCACTTACGTGTGTATTGGGTGGGAGGGCAGTGAGCACGTTGTGCGCGTGTTCATGGACAAACTGCGGCATGGATTTCACCTACCAGCCTCTATGTTTTTACTAGCTGATGCAGCTTTCCCCGAGGGTTTTGGTTTTCTCACACTATACCGGTCTGTACGCTATCATCTTGACGAATTCGGACCATGACCAGGGCGCCCGCAGAACATGCAGGAGTTGTTGAATAGGTGTCATGCTGCGGCAAGGAGCATGATAGAACGCGCGTTCAGTGTATTAAAGGTTAAGTTCGGAAATTTATGGGGTGTTCCTCCGTACATCTTGGCATTGCAAAGCAAACTCATTCTATTGTGCTTTGTCAAGCACAATATGATACAAAGCTGACAGATAACGGTGGAAGAGGGGATCACACGTGGACAAGACAGTGGGCCCGGTCAGATTCCGGTGCGCAACATTCCACAAGGGTGGAGGCACGGCGACCAAGCAATGCGGACTCTTCGGACTCGGATTGCAACGGCTATGTGGGAACAATCTAGCAGCGAAGGAGCTGTGGCCGAAAATGCAGACTGATAGAGGGCAATGGATGTGGATTCTTATGACTAGGGACGAGTAGCCTTATGTGGAGCAATTAAGTGTTTCCATATAAATCATTAGACAGTGCACATCATGGAAGTCACAAAGATGCATAATGGTGTTGTCGAAGCGAGAAGTGTAAATCATGACCATGAAATGACCATATAACTAAAGTGAGAAGTAATGGTCTAAAAACAGTAGATTGATCCTGAGAACATAACCGAGACTGCAACACTACAACCGAGTTGAGGAAACCAGTTTTGTGAACCTGAAAACAGATTATAAAATGAAGCAATAATTGCGTAGATTTCTACCGTTGCCTCGTGCTCCAAAAACATAACAGATGATATCAAGATGATTGTGTAAATCACAAACCAGAACTCAAATTAAGAGAATAATGAATCTGCCCATACAGCCTTAATGTGAAAATATAACGCATGTGTACCAGAAACTGCAATTTTAGAGTAGAAAAATAACATTGATTTCGAAATCGGTTCAAACATGCTCATGGAGAAACATCATCTAATGCAAAAGATAACTGTTAATATGAGAACCTGACTGGGACTTCGGTACATCACTGAATTTCTAAGCCTTCAAAACATGCAGACATGCAAGAGCAGCACCAATCCCGCAACCTCCTACGTTGCCATCAGACATGTGCACCTCCTCCACATCATTGTCGGAGACATCGTTGTCCACCTCATTACCACGTGTACCCTCTGCGCCCTCTTCACCCTCTTCTCCCTCTTCCCCCTCATCATGATCACCGTCAACATCCTCTCCAAAGACATCTCCCTCTTCTCCCTCTTCAGCCTCTTCATCCACTTCACCCTCGTCGCCTTCATCACCTGTACCATCTGCTTCGAAGCCATCGTCCGCAGTCACTGCGGTTGGAAATTCATCCTTGACTGGCATTGACCGGTCATGGCGTAGAGCGCGCCATGCAACCATCCCGCGCAGCTCACCACTTGAGCACACGTAGTCCACGCAAGTCAACGGCTGTTCTGTGAACACGTCCAACAGCGTCAGCTTGTTACTCTTGTTTACATGGGCGTCTCTTGTCACAATCCCAACCGCCACATGGTATGGCTTCTTCTCGTGCAAATTGCACTCTATGATCCCCGCCCATTCAACGCCCTTTGCAACCTTGTCAATTTGGCGTTCAATGTTCGCATTCCGCTTGCGACATGTATCGGCTTCTTCATGGGATGGCGGCAATGTGTCCTTATCAGGTTCGTTGCACGGCACAGATGAGAGGACAAAGTCCCCCTTTGCCATGTCCATGCTAAAGAGTGTCGTAGCATCTTCAACCCAGGGAATCCAATGACCTTCGAGCCTCGCAACAACAGGGACAGTGCTGCATACCTCATCCCAGACAGTGGGCGGGAAGTCCAGTTGCATAGTTGCGTGGTCAAACAAACAACCACTTTGCTTCACCAGTTGATATGTGGCGCGCCATGTTGTCCGCATGTTATCGAGTCGGTTCTGGATTTGGCAATCGCTCAGCTTCTCCTTCAAACCCCATTCCTCCTTCAGTCTTAGAGCTATGATGTTAAACACCTTGGCCTGCCAACCGTGCCCTGTTGGGAACTTGGGTGCGTGAGAACAGATGAGAATGAGAATGCGTGCATCACAGTCAGCCGTCCAAAGGACTTTTGGCATGCGGTCGCCCTGACTACCCGGGACCGATATGGCAGTTGAGGCATCAACTACGCCTGGACGCGTCCTGACTGTCTTTGGAATGGCGGAGGGGGACAGATGGAGGGTGCCTGCAGATGATGCCGTGAGTGTGGCTGCTGCACCATGCATGCCAGCCGGAGACGATGCCGCGGGTGTGGCTGCTGCACCAAGCATGCCAGCCAGAGATGATGCCGTGGGTGTGGCCGGTGCACCAAGAGCCACTGATGGAGATGATGCCCCTGATTTCAGGAGCCGGCAGGTCGTGCCAAGTTGCAACAGTAGCCGCCGAGAAGTGTGGAGGTGGGCGAACATCATCACGTGGGCGAGGTGGGTTGAAGTTAAAAAATTGGTGCAGGTGGCATGGGCCAGTGATCCCCACGACAGAATGCACGTTCAGACGTGAAGCCCATAGGTGCCTGGTTGTACGCCCTCTCAGAATCACAGCTTGCATTCGGATTGTGCCGCCCACGTCGCTCACCGCGTCGGCCATGGGAAACCCATAATGTTTGCCGTCCACGAGGAGCTGTGGACACGGCAGGTGTATTTCTCTCCGCTTGGTGTTCTCTCCATTCAGCCACGGCTGCATGCATGAGTGGGTTTTGGGCGGCGGCAGGGTAGTCTAAGACGCTCCATGGTGGAGAGGCCATGGCTTGTGCTGAAGGAGAGTAAGGACTGTGGTGGAGCATCTTGTTAGCTTCGTTTGCAAAATTGCACCCAATATGTATGGTCTGCTCTTCCACATATCTAAAAATACATTTTCCATGTGGTTGATACTACCAGTTACCTTGTTGCGAGTAGGCTAGCCGTTGATGGCTAGCCACACTTGACATCCCCCATGGCAGTTTCATGCGCCTCGGATAGCCGGTTGGGGGCGTCAACCAGCTAGTGCACCAGCCCTTTACCAAACGCCGCTGGTGTTTGGTAAAGAGCCACATAATTTCTGTGAGAGGTGATCCGCCATGCGGCCTTTGACATGGCAAGCCGCTCGCGACGTACAACGTCGCGAGCAGCTTGCGCGAGCCGTTGAGGGTCCTCGTGCCTGCCTGCGGCTCATCAGTCTAGTACCCCTGACTGCTGGCTGTAGCCGCAACAGAACCGCAGGAGCCTGCGGAGGGTCGCCTGGCTTCCTGAGGTTATGCTGCGGCTCGCTACATTCGTCATCTGCAGGACGTCGCACACGCGCGGGTGGGTCATGCTTCTTTTTCGTCCGGCGCATGGCGCAGGACGTAACACCCACGCAAAAGGGTCTTAGGGTCATTCATCTCTAGCCGTCAAAGGTATCAGCGACACGGAAGGGTCGCTGATGCCTTTGATGGGGCAAACTCCCCACGGGCATGGCGTGGACATGCGCTGCCGCTCTGCTGCCTTGATGCGGGCAGCGGCGCGGCAACAGACGACACGTACCCGGAGGACGCGTCCAAAGTGCTTTTTTTTTCATGAATGACGTGTAAAGAAAATGCATTATTACACGTCGATGTAGGATCCGATTTGGTGAAATATGGCTTGAAATATGGTTTACCATAAACGTCCAGATGACAGGCTTTCAGACTGGTTCTTGCCGTTTCCACAATTAAGACATTCCCTACACGTTGGGAAGCATGCCACGTAGACCAGCATCAGGTAGTAGTCTTAAGAAAGCAGCGGGAGTTGTTTGATTCTTCCTTCGTCAATTTCTTTGGCAGATTTGGGAAGGATTGCGAGCTCTTGTCAACGGTTTCACGTGTCGCCTCCCGCCTCCCTATGACAGAATCAAAATAAAAAACAATGCATCGGTTCTGGGCCTTAACCGCAAAGTGCACTTTGCATCCTCAGCAGAGCATACGGTCGAGCTGGATGGAGCACGCTCCGTCCAGCTTGAGCAAGGTTAGGCCAAACTTGTTGATGATCTTAATTTGAGATAGTTATGTATTTTTACTGAAAATCTCAAAAGCCCGTCACTGAAGACCACAAAGAAAAATAAAGGGGTCATCTCTCCCCCATGATTCTCGCATGGAAGAGATGTCCCCATGTACCTTTTTCGTCCTCATTCAACCTTGCAAGTCACAAGAGAGCATGAATCCGGGTTGGGCTTACTAGTTTTTTTTGTTTGTGCTAAAGGATGAGAGACACACTTAGCTTTCTACGGGTGTCCGGCTGACAGCTCCCCTTTGATGCGGGTGCGCCGTCGAACAAAGAAACAAGAGGAGACTGCTTGATGGAGAGGTGTTGTCAGGCTGTGCCTAGGCCATTATTGAGTCGCAGGGAGCCCTTGAGTTGCATTTGCGTAGGATCCCCCCCTTCACTGTTTTTCTCTCGATGATACTTTCACGGTCGCATGTTTGGGATAGGACTTGCTTGTAACATGAGACTAGATCAAGTTTGACCTCTCAGGCTAATTGCTGCCAGAGTTTTTCCGGTAGCACACTTCTGAGATAGACGATAGGGTTGGGTGTTGTTGTTTTGTCCGTGTACTGCATCACTGACTCCTACTGTGACCTCTCGGCTGGTGTACATACTCGTGCAGACGACTGACTGGATGGACGCTAATGCTAACGGGGCGCTGTTTGGTGGAGTGGACGTGTCGCCGTGAAGCCGAGCATGTGGTTCTCCTCCTCCTCGGGCTCCCAACACTACACCCTTACACAGCTAGCTCTATCGGCAGCAACTATTAGCTGTCACATCACCAGTAGTCGTAGATAGCTCTCAGGAGCAGTACAGTCGGCAACCAAGTTCAGGAAGTAAATCCACATAGCTAATTTTCTTGCTAATTCTGACTACACGACTGTGTTTGAAACTAGGTTATCTTTGTATGGTCCAGCTTTTAGGGAAAACGGACAATGCTCGGGTTTTGGGCTGTCTGGTGTCTCGTAGGGCTCACTCAGGAAAATCTGCGAGACAGGATAATGCTAGGAGATTTCTGGTTGGCTGATTTTTTTAGTAACAAGCCTCGCAGAGCTGAAGTGGGGCTAGAACTGGGAGATTCAGACACAACTGCAACAGCAAGGAGCAGCAGTAGCAGTAGTCGAGAGGAAGGAGGCAGGAGCACCATTTGTAGCTACTGCCCCCTCCTCGCACATTACTGGAAGGCGCACGGACGAGGAAGAGACGTAGAAGCAAATTGCGTCAGCCACCCACGTCTCCTACGCCCGACTGCATCGGACTCAAACGGATGTCAAATATTGTGCATATAGGCTCGTTCAAAAGCTTAGGCCACAAGCTTTCAATAGCCCACCATACTCGGCTTGTTTAATGCTCTGTAGCCTCCAGCATTAATCATCCTGCGTCGCAGATCCAGACTTTTACAACATTTCGAGCTGAGCAGGGAATGAGGTCGTTTTGGCACCTTTTTTTTCACTTTTTCAAGCCAAGACTTCCACCACTGCATTCAGCACAGTCAGGCGCACCTGTGGTCCAAATTTTGCTTGACTTGGACGACTTTGATTTCTAAGTGCTGAAATTTCAAAATTTAGAATTTCAGCACTTGGTCAAATTTCTGGACTGGAGGTCAATTTTTTTCCACCATCCCAAATCAGCAAGAAACGCAGTCAGGTGTTTGATCGGATCAATCTCATCATACAGCTCTCAACTGAGGGGAGACTGCGCACCAACCCGGCGTGGGGCGGAAGCAGCAGCCACGATAGTAGCAGCCGCGACAATAGCAGCCGTGGCAGCAGCAGCAGCGGCAGCAGCAGCAGTGGCAGCAGCAGTAGCAGCAGCAACTGCAGTAGCAGCAGCAGTGGTAGAAGCAGCAGCGGCAGCAGCAGTAGCAGCAGCAGTGGCAACGGCAGCAGTAACAACAGCAGTAGTAGCCGCAGCGGCAGGAGAGGCGTCAGCAGCCTCAGCAGCAACGACAATGCCCAGTCAAGACAATGTCCGCAGCAAGCAGGATAGCTCAGCAGACCCGCCCACTACAGACCTCATAGTGGATCTGCAGTGCCAGGTCCATCAGGTGCGCCAGATGCTTGCCGCAACCAGCACTAGCCAGACTGTCCTCCCCGGACAGCCTGGTCCAGCTCTACAGCAGTGTAGATAGCAGCGCAACAGCAGGTGGGGTAACAGAAGCAGACGGTTACTAGTGTCCTAGGCGCTGGAGCAGCCTGCCCCTCTCGGCGTAAGGACTTCGAGTCCCCTCCTCCTGCCCTCATCGGAGAAGAGCAGTTCCCGTCTTGGGAACTACTCTACCACATCTGGGCACAAGGGGAGGGCCTTTGACCGTATTACGCTCTTCCGCATGACGACACCATTCCGGAATATGCGCTTGAGGCAGGCCGTGCCTTCCGCGCACTCATCCTCGCTGCTCTTGATGCTGACCGCACTGCCCTGGAGCCGTTTTTCGGTGACATTGTTCACGACAACAGCGCTGACTCCCGGCGGGCTTGCGACACGCTGACACTGTCATATCGCGCCTGCGGCCAAGCAACTGTCAACCGCCTCCTGAAGGAGTTCAGCTCCCTTCACATGAGGGAGTCCAAGTCCTTTACCACCTACTGGCGTCATGCATAGGATACCCTACACCGGCTCAAGACAGCCGCGCCTCCCCCACTTGCTGCCCTCCTCACCATCACGAATGGTGCCAATCATAAGCTTGCAGACATTTTCGTCCCCTACGGCCTACCCATCCTCGAGGCGCTGGTGGCCCAGGACACTTTTCTAGAGGAAAGAAACAACCACACCATAAACATAGTAGGATATATGCCATAATAAGTGAACTCCACAATTTGAAAATTAAAGGTCAGGGTCAATTTTTAAGATATTTATTACAAGCTTCATGAAGTCCTTTCCACGGTCCACTTGCTTACGTAAGAAGTCTAGAAATTTCCAAGATGATCAGTGGTTTTACGGATTCATCTCCTAGAAGCACCCTCACCATGTTAGTGGTTATTTTCCTATTTTTTTTAGAATTGCATGCAATGTGGATGATTAGATAAAGATTACTTGCTAACACACTGCTCACTATTTCCAGACTAATATTTGATCTCATGCATTTCACACCACCGTGTACATGGACCCTCACTTTCTCATGTCGTTTTTGTGTTGAAAACAGATGTCGTCCGATTCACCTTTACAAGAGCTGTCATGCATGCACATAAAGAAGTGGCAAGCACTAAAAGTAAAGTACAAAATCAGATGATACTTTCGCGTGTGCCTGTGCCAAGGAAATATCCCAAACATTTGTAGAGCCTCTGAGAGACATAAGATTGCAATGAAGTTCCAAAAGAAATTGAAGTGCTGCCAGAGATGGTGTAGCTTGTGTGAATTCATGTGTCTAAATCACTTCCAAACCCACTATCAAAGTAACAAAATTTCATGACTGAGGAATTTTCATTTCAGCACAGCCCTAACTATGCAGTGGAGAGTAGAATTCAAACGATTCAAGCAAATGGGTATCCATTCCACCCTTGTGGACAGTGATTGTAAAGGCAAAGTCACCACATGTGGTGGTTTCCAGGAACATCTGTGTACCAAAGACACAAAAGGAATCTATGATGTTGACTGTTTCCCTGTACTCCTTGGTATCCAGTGACTTGAGAGATGTTAACCTTACATGGGCATGGGAAATGCGTTTACAAGAACTTGTGAATAGATGTACACAAAGAGGAGAATGTACATAAGAGGACATTTACAATCACTCTCAACACCCATGCCGAATAACAAAATCTGCAACCCTAAACATTTCATCTTATTTTCTAAGTGAATGAGGGGATCAAATCATTGGATGGAATCTGTGGTGGGAAATACAAGGAGGAGATCATCATTGCAAATTCTATTGCCACCAAAGTTGTGGACTCCAGAATGAAGAAGAGTGCATGGTCAACCAAACGACAGGTGATAACCCTTGGACATACATTCCATGTTCTGAAAGCGAAGTATCTGCTGAAGGCCATGCAAGTTGTTGTGAAGGTGCTTTCTATTATCTTGTCATATGGGTCGGGACTGACATGTAGCGTGCTGACTTCTTCACGAAGGTACTGGCACGCGGGAAGTTTCTGGTGGCCATTCGTTCCATTGGGCTTCGCCCCTTGCCTGAGAGTGGTTGAGTGCGGGGTGTGTCCCTGCATGTGTCATGACTGTTTCTGCACTCGTCCTTGCACTCGTTTCAGTGCTGCACGTGTATGGACATGCATACCATCGGGTCATGGGGGAGTGTTGTGATTTGTGACGTTCCTGTCGACCTGTACAGTTTACTGTGACCACTCGGTTGTGTCCATGTTCTTGCAGATCCCTGATGCAGACCCAGGTGGCACCGGGGCGTCGTCTGGTGGTAGAATACCTGCTCGGAGCTGATCGACGGTCGCCCCAGAGTCCTGGATGCCGTCTGGGACCTTCTGCAATTTTTTTACAACTTGTAGGATTTTCTTGGTAGATTGGCCGTGGGCCCGATTTGCATGTTTTTGCATTGTGTGCCCACCGTTTTCTGCCGGATGCATGCATGTAACCAGTCGTAGCATCCGGCATGAGATTCTGCACATTTAGGTTCAGATGACATAGCGTTTTGACTTGTACACTCTGAGTTACGGCCAAAACAGTGGTTTTGGGCCGGTTTTATGACAGATCTTGCACTACCGTGTGCGACACCCGCCGTGCGCCACGGCAGGTACTTATGCCATGGACCTTTCATTTCTCATTTCTCTCTGCAAATACTATTGAAACATTCTGACACTTTGCCTGGTGTCGCCTAGCCAGACCCTTGCTGTTGTGTGTACAACTTGTGACTGTCGTCACCGTCTGACCAGGCACTGACGCCTAGTCAGCGGCAATATCACTAGGAAGCTTCCAAATGTGTTGTCATGATACAAAGGATGCTTATTGAAATTCATCTTTAATGCAGCTTAGGGAGCTTGGTAAGACTGCACCTGATCCGCACTCTCCTTTTCTAGTTAGTTTCACTGGCCTTATCCCCAAGCTGTCAGACCTGTTTTTGCATATTGATTCTACTGGGCCTGAGAACCTTGCTGCAGAGTCCATCCATTCTAACACACTCCCTGACATCAATGCTCTTTAAAAATTCACCACTGCATGGCTGACTGTCTTGTGGAGTGACATATGGAACAAGCATAACCACTGTTTTGCTGTGATTGCAACTACCGCGACCGCCATCCTCCCATCTTTACTCCTTTTCCGGCACCAGTTTACCCACTATTGGGACAACTCATA
>SZWC01000394.1:39995-81354 GCA_023375785.1 Penium margaritaceum
AGAGAGAGAGAGAGGGAGAGAGAGAGAGAGAGAGAGAGAGAGAGAGAGAAATCATGAAGAAGCCTCTTAGCCTTGCTGTTGCTGATGTGGTGACATTGTTTAGTCATCTGACGCACCAGCAAGCAAGTACGAGTGAGAAGCAACAAGGGTCAGGCTAGAGAGATGCACATAGTCTATTAAGCTCCAACAACATATTAAGGTAGAAAGAAATGACAATTGACAAGCACGTAGTATGAATACCAACCGCAGAGCACAGGGTATGGTGTGGTACAGAACCGACAATTCAAGAGACAAGTGTGGTCAGGGATCAAAGAAGGGGCAATGTAAATTGGAGTAGAGGCAGCAAAAGATGATGGTAAAGATAGAGGGATGCAAAATAGACGGTAACAACAAAGCCCACGGAGAATAACCCAGCTAGAAAAATGGATGGAGAGTGTACCAATGCCTCATCTGCACATGAATTCGATTTTATTGATCGTGGCTACGAACAGTAGATTCACCTCCATGTCAGACACATACAAAGCGCAAGGCAATAACAGGTCCCCACCAAGACCAATAAAGCATACAACACAAGCACCCTAGACCGGTAGGAGCTAGCCAGTACAAACAAAGCAAACCAAACCAACAAGGGCAAGAGCAACAATTGACGAGCAACAAGGTTTCATGTGGTGGGTAGTCTCTAGATAAATAACAAAGTATCCACCTTACACCTGAGTAGTAGAAAACACAAGGTAGACATCGAGTGTGCTTGAAGGTGGGACAAGGGAACAAGTGGACACACCAAGGCCACAAGGCAGGGTCAGGAATTCCCAGTCTCCAATCCATGGTGTGTCATCAGGCACACACCACCAAACGACCTCGACAATATGCCATGAAGGGCTACATTTGACTCGTAGAAAAACATATGAGACATGCCAATTACCTCCTTGGATGAAGCATCTCGGTGAGACTCTGCTCCAAAGCGCGCTCGTCATCACGGTAAGGGTCATCATGATACTTCCTAAGTCGTGAGTTAGAGAAGCTTCCTCTATCATGATCGAGTTCTTGGCCACCCATATTTGATCTGCCCTCTTGTCTCACCTCGCATGCACACACACATGTCTTGAATGATCATGGTTGTGCCTTGGGAATCGACACTCGAGACCAACTCGGCTGCTGGCATCAGTCTAACTTGGCGGTCACCAAGCCCTCCAAGGATGCCTCCTTGAATAATCTCTTGATCTTATACTTCTCCTCATGAATTTCTCTCTAGGAGGATAAGAGGCTAAGCCTCATATACTCTGGTTGTCGTGGTGTGCCTCATGTTGCCTACTTATGGATTTGTGGGAGCTGCAATATGTCACAGGTGCTGGTCCTTAGGGGGCCACCGTGCTGGCCGATGGCCGTACACTGATGAGTAGCCGCCCTTGGTTACTAACAAGAGGTTGGGCTCGACCACCGGGTGGTGGTGCAAACCCACTCCGCTTGAGGTTGAACGTGGGTGTGTACTCACCGGCTCTGACATGCTTACTAAATATGTCTTTCTTTGTCTTTTCTAGGACAAACTTCCACATCCATGACGTGCGTGTCTTGTGGAGCTCTCCTCACTCCCTTGCTTTCTTCACAATCTTTGCAAGCATGCCATAGGATAACTTCTGGTATCTGAGCAGTGAGGACCGTCCCTAAAATCGTGGTCCTAAGGTCCTCGGTGGGCCACTGTCTCCAGCACCATTAGTCTTGAAACGCACGACGGACTCTATCATCCTGCGACCTATGCAACCACGCCGGCCATCACCTCATAGCTGTACCACTTGACTATATGCTCGACTGTTTTTCCACACCATCAATGTCATGTGATGTACAATCATGTAATCTGTATCTGTGTCCACTTGGATAGGAGGTGGAGGTACGATGTTTCTGTCGAGGAAGTCTGTACTCGGGTCCTAGTAGTACTTGAGCTTGCTGATGTAGAAAACAAGGTAGATTACCATGTTTTCAAGAGAAGAATGGGAATTATATTTGCTTGATCCCAAACGGTCCCAACCACCAGGGTTTGAGATTTGGAACTTCGTGTCCTTAGAGTTCGATGTTCGTTGAGATGAGAAGTATCCGACCACCAGCACTGAACGCGTCATTGTTGCTATGTCGCTCACCTACTTGATTCATACTTGTTTGTGTCTTTGCGATGGTTTGTCATTCTTCCTCTGAAATGTAAGTGAAATCATTACAGTTGATATCAACCGCGAAGATGTTGCTCTGGCTTTGAAGTCATCCCGGTATGGTGGGCAGTTTTTCATAACCCTCATTAAACGGAATGTTATCCATTGTGCAAGTGGCGACGTTCTATGCGATTCTGGCAGTCAGCAGTTTGGCCGCCCAATAGGTGCCATATGGTTCACAAAAATGCACAAGAGCTGTTCAAGAATCTCATTTGTCCGCTCGATTTGCTTGTTCATTTGAGGATGGAACACCCTAGAAAGCTGGATCTGACTCTCGTAACACGTCATCAATTTGTGCCACAAACGGATAGTGAAGCGGTCATCCCCGTCGCTCGTGATGATACCCAGTACATAATGTAGCCATATGATCCGTGACATTCTTTATGCGGTGACAGTAATCGTCGTCAGGATGACGTGTGATATTTTTTAAAATCTGTCCACCACCATGAGGATGGCATCATAGCCGTGGGGAGGGATGGGCAATCCCGTCACAAATTCCATGCTGATGTCAACCCATGGCTCCGTAGGAATGAGGAGAGGTTGTAGTGGTCCGGGTGTCCTTGTGCGAAAAGATCTTCGTTTCTAAGTGTCGCATGATTCACAAAAGGATGGAACGTCAGTCTACATCTTGTCTCACCAATAGTACTTTGCCAGCTTCTTGAGTGTCTTGTCCCTGCTGAAGTGTCTACCAAGACGGTGCCGTGCATTCCTCCAACAACATTTTCTGTAACTCCTCATTTGGTGGAACGACGACCTGGCGAGCAAAACATCGTCGTAAGTAGTGGTCATCAAATCATAAATTTGTTCTTTATGCCTGCCGAGCTCCTCATAACCCTTTCCGAACAGCCTCACGAGGTACGTATCTTGTTCATCGAGTAACGTGTTGATCTTGGCCATCAGATCCAGTCACTGACATGGATTGTCCACTAGATTAGATTTTCCAGGTCGGTACTCGATGTTGTAGTCGAAGTTGGACTCGAGGAACTTCATCCATCCACTTTGCCGATGGCTCGTAGTAGGTTATGTCTTGAGATATTTTATTGTCTGAGGGACCGTACGAATGATGCATTGTCAGAATCCCTTGTAGTACCACCATGTTTTAGACGCGTACACGACTACGAGCATTTCCGTTTTGTGCACCGCGTAGTTGAGTTTCGTTCATGAAACATGACCGGTTGTTCTCCACCACCATTGTCCTGGAGGATACTGGCTCCGATTTCTTGATCACACGTGTCGGTGGCCATGGTGTAGTCCAGAGATGGATAGTCAATTGTAAGCCTGGTCCCGAGGACAAAGCGTTTCTCGAAGGGTTGAATGCTTCTTGTTTGTTATTCTCCTAATTCTACTCGGTGATCTGAGTGAGATCAGACAGAGGTTCTGACACTTGGACATAGTCCTAGCTCGGACTATGGCACCACTGCCATAGTCCTCGCTTCCTCCACCACTGCCATAGTAGGAGCATTACACTCCACCGCAGCCGGTGTACTGCCCACAGCCTCCTTCCTAGTGGAGCTCATATCCTCTGTCCGGAGCTATGACCCCACAGTCAAAGTCACCTGTCAACTTCGGTGTTTGGATCTACCAGCTACAGAGTTTCATTACCATGCAGCTCGGCATCACGCCTCCTCCCCAGAGAAGTGCAAGTTGAGTGACAGCTAGCCGAGAGGTCTCCCACTACCAGATAGAGACCGACCTCCGAGAAAACCTCGGGGAAGTCGCTTATTGTCCTTTGAAGCCGACTTTGGATGATGTCGCATGGTTGGATGGCTAGCATGATCGCTTTGCATCTGTCCCGTTTGCTCAGCTTGCGACCTCCATCTCCCTTCCCGCATCCTGTTTTGTCGCTCACTGTAATGGCACGGCCTCGGTCCGCGACCCCGATGGCACCTGGATCATGGACTCCGGTGCCACGTATCACATGACATCCTGCTGCTAGGTGTTTAGCATGTTTGGTCCTGTTGGCAATGTTCATAGTGTCCGGACGAGGTCCGCGCAGATCTTGCCAGTCCGTGGTGTTGGTGTCGTTTTTTTTTGTGGTCCGTCCGGTGACGTCTTCGTGACCGATGTGATGTATGTGCCTGGTTTGCAACTCATACTTCTGTCTTTCACGACTCTCGACCTCATGAGCATGGACGTCCGTCACTCCTGTGACATTGGCACTATCTCCCTTCGCTCGTCCGGTCAGGTCATGTTCCGTGCTGTCTGCTGTGAAAACCTCTGGCACGTCACTCGAAGTCTTTTATCCTCGTCCCCTCTTTCGTCCACCACTGTACATGTGTTTGTCACCGGTGTTCTTTCCCCCAGCACGTGCACCTCCTCCACCGCTGCCTTTTCCACGTACACTTTGATGCTATCGATAGCATGCTCCGCACTCAACTCGTGCTCAGGCTTGATCCCTCCACCTTCTAGTGACCTTGCCGCACTGAGTGTATCGACTGCACCCAGGGCAAGATGCACCGAGCCTCCTACCCTACATCCTCTTTTTGGGCCATGCACTCGCTGGAGCTCGTCCACTCAGACCTCATGGGTCCTCTCCCGGTCGCGCCTGTTGTCGAGGGCAGCCATTATGTGCTGACCCTCACGGATGAATGCTCGCGCTATCGTTGGATCATTTGCCTCTACCGGAAGAGCGACTTGGCCTCCGTCATCCGTACTTGGTACCTCACGGCTGAGCGCAAGTGCGGCCGCATCCTTCAACGTTTTTGGTCTGACCGCGACGACAAGCACATGGAGGACATTATAACCTATCTCGCCAGTCATGGGATCAGTCATGAGACATCCACCCCTAGGATACCGCAACAGAACGGTGTCTCCGAGCATTGGAACCGCACCATGGCTGATATTGTCCGCACCATGCGTGTCGAGTCCAGTTTGTCCGAAGACTTCTTCTTTGAGGCCAAGTCCTACATGACCTGGGTGTAGAACCGCATTCCCCATGGACCCCTTCCCCGCCAGGCCACACCATACACATTGTGGTACGGTCAGTGGGCCGACCTTCAGCCTGCTTGTGTCTGGGGGTGCATCGCTAGCGTCTCACTCGCCGAGGAACAGCGGGAAAGCAAGCTTGCCCCTCGCGGTCATCTCTGTACCTTCGTCGGTGTCTCGCGTCATTCCAAGGCCTGACACTTCTGGGACCCGGTCCGGTATTGCGTTGTTGAGTCCCGTGATGCCCTGTCCTTTGAGGACTTCTTCCCTCTCGACCTCCCTCGCATCCGGTCTACCTCCTCTCTACCTCCGTCGATGTCCTCCTGTGGGGGAAATACTTGTCGCGCCGCCGCTCCAGCTTTAGAGGCACGGGTCATCCCGCCTCCATCCACAACCCCGGCAGGGGATGGTCCGGATGCTCCTCCCTCGCTGTCCACCTCACCACCCAGGTCCCCTGCTAGCGATGTCGTGCACCCGTCGGAATCGGAGTTCTCCGCTGAGTCCTCAGCCCAGCCTGACCCCTTGGTTGACCCCCTTTCAACCTCCGATGCACCCACCCCCGTGGATCCACCCACGTCTAGCGGTTTCCCGGCATTGGATCCGGCGCCTAATCCCACCTTGCCACCTTGTTCTCGCTGGGCTCCCTCTGCCGTCACTGGCACCCCGGTACACCAGGTCTACACCCACGTTCCTGGCGGAATTCTGTGGGTCCGTCTGCCGGCGCCACCCTCTAGTTCTTGCACCAGGACCCCCCGTCCAGCCTCAAGCACACCCATCGACACACCTTCCTCCCCTCACACTGTCATGAGTAGTGAGGCCGGCATCAAGGTCCTTGGCCTCACGGCCCTTGGCCTCGTTGTCTAGGACACTCACCCAGGCTCGGCCCTGGGCTACGCTCTCATCTCCCAGGAGCATCGCCGTGCGATCTCCACCACTCCGGCCCAGGCTCTGGCAGGACTTTGCTCCGCCCGTGTGCTGACGGCATGGCCGTCCCCATTGGCACTCGACCCACAAAGCCTACAAGAGGCTCGTGCCGCTCCGGACATAGACCAATGGGAGGCTGCCTGTCGGGAGGAGCTCGCCGCCATCAACGACCATACAGTGAACGAGCTCATGGAGCTTCCCCCTGGCCGCAAAGCCATAGGGACGAAGTGGGTGTTTCGCCAAAAGTGGAAGCGAAAGTGGAAGATGGCACTCTGGACAATTACAAAGCCCGGCTCACCGCCAAGGGCTTCTCCTAAATTACTGGAGTTGACTATGGCCAGTTCACCACCAGCCGGGCGCTCTTCAGCCTAGTGGCACAGCATGGTTGGGAGCTCCACCAGATGGACATGAGCAATGCCTTTCTTCATGGTACTCTTGATGGTGAGGAGCTCTACATGTTCCAACGCCCTCACTTTGAGGATGGGACGGGCTGAGTCTAGCGACTGTGGAAGGCCTTGTATAGCCTCAAGAAGTCTCCTCGGTAATCGAACATGGAGATCAGTCGTACCCTTCTGAAGGGCAGATTTCTTCCCAGCACTATAGACCCAACACTCTTCTTCACTCCTCCTGGGACTCCATTCGCTGCAATCCTCATCTATGTGGACGACCTTCTCATTGCATCTCCCGACCTTGCCGTTGTTGAGCAGGTGAAGGATCTGCTAAAGGCGACCTACAAGATGAAGGATCTCGGGCCAGGGCAGGTGTTTCTTGACATGGAGATTGAGTGCAATCTTCTGCACGGTATCATGCGGGTACATCAAGCAGGATACGTTCAGACGCTTGCTGGCCGATTTGCCGATCTTCTGACCACTGTCCCCAGCGCCTCCACCCCGATGACCCCAGACAGGCAGGTAAAGCTGAAGGCTATTGACGTTAGCACCTTGGATGCAGCAGTGGACATCACGACGTTCTTCCACGTCATCAGGTCACTCATGTTTCTCGCCACCACCACACGGGTCAACGTCGCCTTTCTTGTGAATGTCCTTGTCTAGTTCTCACAGGCCCCACACTAGGTGCACCTTGATGCAGCTATCCGCGTGTTGCGGTACGTGGTCTCCACCCGACACCGAGATCTCACATTCCGTCATCAGCCGTCCGTGGTGGCCATAGGTTACACTGACAGCGACTGGGTGTGGAGCCCAGATGGGAAGAGCCACAATGGTTGGGTCTTTCTCATCGGGGGTACGGCAATCTCATGGCATATTCAGGAAGCAAGGGTGTGTTGCACGCAGCAGAGCAGAGGCAGAGTACGTGGCGTTGATGCATGTGAGAGTGTGTAGTTGCGTCGCTTGTTGGATGAGTTACGTCAGCCGGTGTCGTCCATCACCTTGTACTGTGACAACAAGAGTGCCGCTGCGATTGCCGACAATGATGGTGTCCACAATGTACGCGCAAAGCACATCAATGTTGAGTATCATTATGTACATTCCTTGTTGCATGAGGGTAGCGTTCACATCGTGTGGGTTGAGACTGTGAAGTACTTGGCTAACTTCCTCAGCAAGACGCTGAAGCGCAAATCGTTCAAGAAGGTTGTGAGTATGGTCGGATTGTTGTCCAAATTGTGTGTGGTGTGACTCTTCCGCTCGCATGGGTTGTTGTTGCACATGTGATTCGTCTCTTTTCGCTTTTGTACTGAGTGCTGAACCGGGGAGCATGGGGGAGCATGACTTCTCCATCTTCATGTACACTAACGCCTTTGGATCATGGGGGTGTGTTGTTTTTTTCGTGCACTTCCTCACTGACTCCTATTGTGACCTCTCGGCTAGTGTACATGCTCGTGCAGACGACTGACTGGATGGATGCTAATGCTAACGGGACACTGTTTGGTGGAGTGGACGTGTCGCCGTGAAGCTGAGCATGTGGTACTCCTCCTCCTCACGCTTTTGAAACTACACCCTTATACGACCAGCTCCATCGGCAGCAACTCTTAGCTATCACGTCACCAGTAGTCGTAGATAGCTTTCACGAGCACTACAGCCGTCACCTGAGTTCGGGCAGCAGTAAATCCACGCACTTATTTTTCTAGCTGATTCTGACTGTAAAAAGTGCTAAGTAGTATCGTCGAAATGCGAAAGCTCTTAGTGTTTCAATCGCGAGTGGGTCGAGGAATAACCTCGGACCTCGCCAAGTCCCCTCTTCTTACGGGTCATACCTGAGTCGCGTCATCATAGAGCAAAACTGACATTTCGAAGTTACGCATTACTTTCGTGTTTACAGTTATGATTATTTTGAGAATTCTGCCCGTTGTGTTTCCCACTTCATTTCGTGCTCTCTTTCCTTTCGTCAAGAGCCCGTTTGAGTACATTTTTTAAAATAGATTGGAAGTCACCGATGGACTAAGGGTACGGTAAAAACTTCTCACCTAATATGGTGAGGTTTTATCACATTTCCATGTGGGGGGAATGTGGTATGGGGGTATAAGTTTGATTTTCCTTGTCTTGTTTGAGGTAATCAAAACGAGCCCCTAGTGGTTGGTTGTCCCTTTCCAACCCCCGCATGGCACTATAATTGACCATGCCAACTGGCATAGTCAAACCTTTTCTATGAAATATTTTAAAAACGTAAAATATTTCATCTCTACATTCCTCCCCCTTACGGACTAAATCGTCCCAATTTTCTGTGTTGCTTGGAGAGATTAGTGACCTGCACACTTCAAAGAAAAAATCCAATGGATTAGCAGAATAAGACTCTGTTTTGTTGACTTCCACTTTCAAAACATTTTGGCTTTACAATGAGGTCTTATGGAACGCACTCTCGGCCGCATAAGAGGCATGGCCTCGCTTCCTCCCCCTTTTATAAGGAGTTTCCTCACGACATGTGTCTGGACGTCCCCGTAACACAGTGCATGGTATAGTGTCATAACCTCCTCAAGGGGTGTGTGCCAGGGTAGTACTCCTGAGGGCACGTCGTTTTGAACGGGCAGCCAGTTCCTCCCAGTACTCAGCTACAACCGCCTTCGGCATCCAAGATTCTGGCTCCCACGAGTTGTTTCAGATCCACAACCTGCCCAATGCACAAGGTACTCCTTGACCACTCATGTGTGGAGTGCACGCTCACGGTGCTGGAGGATGCGGTGCACCTCGCATTGGCCTTCCACGGCCAGGACAGCAGGCGGGGGCGGCTGAACAGACCCATCCGCTTTGTATGGTGCAAAAAGACTCACATGGAACACGTTATTAATTTGCATTGCAAATGGCAGGTCCAACCGGTACGCCACTGGTCCTATTGCGTGCGTGATCACAAAGGGTCCGAGCCACTTTGGCAACATCTTACGCACACATGGTGTCTTCAGCCGTAAATTATTTGTGCTCAAAAGCACTCGGTCACCGACGGAGAACTTGACCTCACATCATTTTTTGTCAGCATAGGCCTTTTGGCATTGTCGGGTAGCGCATAGGTGTGATTTTGCATCCCGCCAAAGTGCATCCATTCATTTGGCAAAGGCCTAGACGGAGGGAACGTGATCATCGCCGCCCCCGTACTTCACCATAGAAGCGAGTACCACCGGATGCCGACCATGGTTGAGGAAGAAGGGAGTATAGCCTGTCGACTCGCTTACCGTATTGTTGAGAGCAAACTCTGCAGGAGCGAGGAATTCATCCAAGTCCTCCATCGTTGAGTCGATGTACATGCGCAACATTTGTTCAAGTGTACGCTTCATGCGCTCTGTCTGTCCATCTGTCTGCGGGTGGAATGCAGTTGACATCTTCACTCGTGTCCCGTATCGCTCATTGAGTGCCTACCAAACATGGCTTGTAAATCGAGGGTCACGGTCCGAGATGATCTCCAGCGGGATGCCGTGGTACTTCACGACGCCGTCATAGAAGAGGCGTGATGTTTCCTCTGCAGTGATCGGTGACGTTGTGGGCATGAAGTGTGCCACGTAGGTAGCACGGTCGAACACCACAAAGATGGCATCATGATCCTTTGTTGTTTGTGGGAGGCCGGTAATGAAATCCATAGCTACAGATTCCCCCTGGTTCCTTGTTGCTTGCTTTGTTTCAGAGGTAAAGGTCACAAACCGCACAATACCTCCGTATGTCATTACTCCCTCTTGGCCACCAGTAATGCTCCGCGAGCGCGTAGCTTGTCTTCTTTAGGCCCACGTACCCGGATGCTGGAGAGTTATGGAACTCGAACAGTATCTGCTCACGTAGTTTTTCCGCGCGTGGAACCACCACTTGTTCACCGTACCAGTAGAGGCCTTCTGCTTCAATGAGGCCATGTCGCTCAATTTTCCGTGAATCTTCAAACCATGGATCGATGGTGTAGCCCATGCAAATCTGGTTCTTGAAAGGGTTCACTCCCACTAGTGGCCTTGGGGCTGGACGGAGCGGGTTCGCATGTCGATTTGATGTCTTTGCCGCTGTGGTAAAGTTACATTCTGAAGATTTCTTGCTTCCTACCATGATTGCCACACGAACAAGGTTTTGGCTCAGGGGGTCTGCCACGTTGATTCGACCGGGCTGATATTGCCACGTCAATGAGAAGCGACTCAAGTATTCACTCCAACGCGCTTGACGTCGAGACAGGCTGGGCTGTGTTTGTAAGTATATCAGAGGGTTGTGATCAGTAACCACAATGATCTCCTCCTCTGATCCTTCCAAGTAACAATGCCAAACGTTGAAGGCATTCACGACAGTAAGAAGTTATTTTTCTCCCGTGGTGTAGCGTGTCTCTGCATCAAAAAGCTTTCGACTCTTGTACGCCACAGGATGGTCGTCTTTCATGAGTACTGCTCCAATGCCAACAATCATTGCATCACACCATACTTCCCATGATTTCTTTGGGTCTGGCAGGGCTAGCACGGGCACAGATGCCAGCATTTCCTTGACCTTGTTGAAGGTTGTCTCGCATTTGTCTGTACAATGCCATTGTATTGTCTTCTGTGTGAGGACTGTGAGCTTGCTAACCAAGGAAGAGTATCCCATCATGAAGTACCTGAAGTAGTTCGACAGGCCAAGAAAAGATCGTAGCTGACCCACGTTCTCAGGATGGGGTCATCCCTTCACAGCTTGTACCTTACACGGGTACACTCGGATGCCATCTCCGCTCACGATGTGACTGAGGTACTCAAGTTCCTTTTGCATAAACTTGCACTTGCTCATCTTTGCAAAGAACTTGTTGTCCCAGAGAATTTCCAGTACCTCTCGCAAGTGCCTTTTGTGCTCTTCTTCCGTCTTTGAGAAGATCAGGATGTCATTGAGATACTCCAACACGGACTTCCCGAGTTGATTCCAAAACACACTATTCATCATAGCTTAGAAAGATGCAGGTGTATTGGTCAACCCAAAAAAGAGCACTCGGAATTGGTAATGTCATAAGTGCGTGCAGAACTCTGTTTTGGGTACATCCTCCTTTGTGATGCAGATCTGATGGTAACCTTGAGAAAGATCAAGCAATGTGAAGATCCTTGCTCCCTGAAGTTGGTCAAAAAGGTCCTCAATTTGCGGAAGTGGATATCGGTTCTTCACTGTAAGTTTGTTCAATGCGCGATAATCTATGCACATGCGCAGACCTCCATCCTTCTTACTCACAAAGAGGATCGGTGCACCAAAGGGAGATGAGCTTGGCTCAATCCACCCTTTGCGTAGATACTCTTTGATTTTTGTTTCTGATTCCTTCATCTCAGCCGGGCTGAGCCGATACACTGCCCGAAATGAAGGCGTGGCACCAGACTCGAGTGGTGTAGTATGACCCACCTTTCGTGCCAGAGGTAGGCCATCTGGCGGGTCCTCGAACATATCTTGAAAGTCAGAAACAGCGTCTGCCACACCTTTTGGGAGGTCCTGTCTTGGTTCTTCTTCCTCGGTTCTCCGCAAAGTGGCCAAGAAGAACTGAGAACCTTGTCACAGCCTTTGCTTCACCTGCATCGCATTCAGCGCTGCAGGTGTGTTCCTCTCAAGTTAAAGTATTTGAGGTATTGGTGAAATGGTGATTTTTCGTCGCCCCTTCACGACTTCCAGCATTTTCGATTCAAAATTCATTTTTGCTTTGTGGTTCACCAACCACGGATCTCCCAAGACAACGTCAAATGGATCCATGAGATCAAGGACTGTGAGGCGGATCTTTGTGCTCAATCCTCCAAGGGAGAGCTGGACTACGCAATCACCAAGGATTGGTACCTCTCGATTGTCTCCCACGACCACCTTCCCTTGTCTCAGGGTGTATTTAAGGCCGATTGCATCAAGGAATACCGCTTTCACAAAAGAATCTTCTGCTCCAGTACCTCTAAGAATACGAGCCGATGCTCCATTAACACTACCCCAAAATTGCATCATCATGCTAGCACACGATTTGCGCATGAACAAACTCACTGGTGGTGTGGCATGTAAGTGGTAAATCCGGTAGGCATGGGAGCATCGACGGAGCTCCACCATATCACCCACCTTCTCCCACATGTGGTGCCCCCGAGTGAAACTTGCCAGCAACCTCCAGTCCTTGAACTGGGAGACATCAAAGTCTTCGTGTATGGGGACAGCTATCATGATCGATGTGAGTGTTTGTTTTTCATGCGCTTGTTGTGCTTCTTGGACAAGTTCCTTGACATTATCTCTTGTTTCCACAACAAAGCAGTCATGATTATCAAGATTCTCCTTTGTGGCGTACATCAGTGGACCAAAGCGGCCATAGTAGAGAGAGTTAGATTGGATGAATGATGAGAATATTATTGAGAAACATTGAGATGACAAGAATTTGAATTGTTTCACATCATCATCTACAAACATGAAAAATCTCTCATCTCCCAAACCACTTGATCCCCCGGGCAGTCGTCCACTCTCTACTGCTTGGGTTGGTGAAAATCCTACTGGTACCCACGCGGTTCTGCACCGGGTTGGTCATAGCCATCCTGCTCATCTGCCATGCGAGAGCATCCATGACCGCGCTGCCTTTTACGGACTCGGGTCCTTTGGATAGCTTCAAGTGCTGGCTGTTGTTGCCCTCTAGGCGCGCGCTGAGGGCCAACATGACCCAGCCGAGGTCAGACATTCTGGCCGCCTGCAGCACCAGCAGCCATGCCACCTCCAATACCCTGGCCTGGGCGAGCGCCACCATGCTGGTGTCCTTGTGTCCCCTGCCGGATGGGACCTCCAAAAGGTCTTCCATCTTGACCCGAGCGGAAGGCTTGCCCCTGTGGGGAACCTTGGCGCTGGCGTTGCGGGCAGTTGCGTGCAAAGTGCACTGGCTCATTACACGCCCTGCATGTGAAGGTGCCAGGCTGCGATGTTTTCTGCTCTTGAACACGTGGCTTTTTGGGCTGTCCGATGTGTCCCTCAAGAGGACGCTTCCCCCCTCCATTCCCATGGAAGCTTGTGAAGTCGGTCTTTGTCACATGTCCTGGAGTCGTCGTGTCCCATAAGGCCGAGTTCTCATTGTACGTCTCCAAAACATACTTTGTTACCGCTCGCAAGCTTGTCCACCGCTTATGGTCTTTATCTGTGATGCAATGGAACTTGAGCTACTGACTAGCGAGGCCATTGAGGATGAGAGTGATATTTGTGTCTTCGGTCATGTGACGCGGTTGGACACATTGGGCTGTGTCGTAGAAGACCTCCACATAACGGTTCAAGGTCATGATTCCTTGCGTGAACCTTTCCAGCTCAACTTTTGCTGCCTGTGAGTCAACCGGGTGTGAGAACAGCTCCCCCATGAGTTCCTCATACTCTTCCCATGTGGGACTACCCTGCCGCTCCTTCATGTACCATACATCTGCCAGCTGCTCGAACTGCTCGCGACTCACTGCTAGCATGCCTTGGGCCCCCCATTCTTCCATAGGTACATTCCTCAGCTGCAACTGTAGCTTAAAACCTTCAGCCACGTGTATACGTTGGACTTGCCATCATACTTATCAGTAGGATCAAACACAAAGCGACTCATCATGCTAGTAGCTGACAGTCCCCTAACTGTGACGGGTTGCACTACGGGGGTGGAGGTAGTTGTCAATTTTGGCTGCACGTTGGCGTGACGCGTCTCAGCTCGGGGTTACTCCTGGCGTTTGAACGCGCGTTCAGCCGCCTCTCCTACCGCATACACCATTGCAGCTTTGTAGATCTAGGCCACCCAATGCTACTTCGCTTTCAGCACTTCCCTTGCGGTGGCTTCCTCCTCAGCACGGTACAGTGCGACAAGAAGCTCTCCATGAAGCTTCTTATTATCCTCTGATAGCTTTTGACTCGTGACGTAGCCGTTGCTGACCTGTAACCGCAATGCAGCCACGGTTTTCTCGTGACTATGCGCCATTGCTCCCTTGATGCCGACAACGATGTTGTAGTCTTCTGAACTGAGTTGTGCTTTTGGTATCATAACATCTTCCTCGACTTCGAGTAGGCGAACGGCCTTGAAAAAATCACGGTGAATGCTTGGGGAGCCTGTGAGACCAAAGCTCCGTAGGGATTCTTCATCACCTGTGTGATTAGTGCTGGAGCTCTTCAGTTCACCTGTGGTAGTGTCCAAGGGGCTGGGCACCTCAGAATCTTACCCAACAACTTCGACACGAAGGCGCTGGTCAGAGGGTGGATCGCCCTTGTTGCCATCGCCATCATGCACGTGACATCTCCCAACTGGTCCAAGGACGTGCGTGGGCCTGTGGCGGACGCCTGCATTGGCCTCCTGCTCGTCTTCCTCCGACTGAGGTTCCATCTCTTCGTCGTCTGATGTCTCAGCGACTTCAAGCTCGAGAGTGGTGTCAGCATTCTCCTCCTCTGGCATGCCGTTAGGTTCTTCATTGTTGGCCATCATCCCCTTTTCCGAGACATCCTTGTCAGCTCCGTCATGGAGGTTGAAATTCTCTGAAGCATGAACACCGTCGCCTGGAGTTGTGTCCAAGATAGGCTCATGCATCGCCTCAGCCGGTTCTGCTTCGACATCCTCGGTGGGGCTCTCGGCGCCTTCGTTGGTGTCGAAGATCAAGTGATCGTGGTCATCTTTGACCATGAGCGTAGACGGTGGACGACACGGAGGTGGTTCGTGATGCACGAAGGTTTCCTCACGTCTACGTCCCTCGTTCTCCAAGTCTTGGGGACGTCATAGATTTCAAAGGGGAGCTTTGGTTGCCTCTCGTAAAGTATGGCGAATCAAACCTTGTCGCTTGGTCCCAAGCTTAATTGCGCCCATCAGAGGCGGGCCACCGAGAAGGGTTGACAATCCGGCTGCCCTCGTCGCCATGGCATAGGCAAGAGCTTTTGCCAAGAGAGTGAAAAGCTGGAGGGGAGTCGAATGATTGCTTTTTTTTTAGGTGCAGTGCGCAATTGCTCTTACAATGCTACTCACTTCAAACCTTTGCTCCCACTCTCTTTTTCAACCTTCAAATCCTTGTGGGTGTGATGTAGTGAGTTGCTTCACAAGGAGGAGTCTAGCTCACTCACTTCGAAATCTCAACTAAATCAAGTGATAAACTCACTCAACTTCAAGGGTACAACACTAGCGTTTCCGTTAACACGCCAACTCACTCAACTGAAGAGGAGATTTATCTCATTCTATTTAGGAGGAGCTTCAAGGATGTTACACAAGGAAATGAGAGAACAAACTACGTATAGAAATTACTATGCCATGGCCGGATGGAACAATTTGGCCTGTAGCTAGAAAACAAAATAAAGAGCTTGAAATTACGAATCCAACAAACAAATGGAGTAAGAAACGGAGTTGTATTGAGGTCATAACGGAATTTTGAAGTTCTGCTCCGGAGGCCAGTTCCTGCCTTGTCCGCGGCGGTCTTCCTCCGAGAGGACGAGCTCCAGCGCCCCGAAAAGGTGGCTGCACTGCTCAGCTCGCCCCTGGTGCGCCCTGGACGGTTCCAACGCCTTAGGGGGACCTTGTTGTTGCTCCAGGGAGCCTGTTGGCACAGCAGATGGCCCTGCTAATGCAGTCTGCTGTCACGCTTGATCCCAGGAGCCCGTTTCGCACACACGAGTCCACCGCGGCAATTGCTGTGGTTGTGAACGTCGACACTTGTACAAAACGAGGTTGGATATCTTGAAAGTCCTAGGGTGGGCCACCTTAGTCGCTCAAGAGGTTAGAGTCGTCGCCCAAGAGGGCCGGCGGTCGTCCCATGAACGTAAAGGTTGTTTGGGCCGTCAACTTAGGACTTCTGGCTCTGGATACCAGTGTAAAAACCTGCTAAGTAGGTAGCATCAAAACGTGGAAGCTCTCAGTGTCTCAATTGCGAGTGGGTCGAGGAATAACCTCAGACTTCGCCGAGTCCCCTCTTCTTACGGGTCATACCCGAGTCGCGTCGTCATAGAGCAAAACCGACATTTCGAAGTTACCCATTACTTTCGTGTTTATAGTTATGATTGTTTTGTCAATTCTTTCCGTTGTGTTTCCCACTTCATTTCGTGCTCTCTTTGCTTTCGTCAAGAGCCCGCTCGAGTATATTTTATTCAATAAACAGGAAGTCACCATTGGACTAAGGGTACGGTAAAAGCCTCTCACCTAATATGGCGAGGTTCTCTAACATTTCCATGTGGGAAAAATGTGGTATGGGGGCATAAGTTTGATTTTCCTTGTCTTGTTTGAGGTAATCAAAACAAGCCCCTAGTCCCTTTCCAACCTCCACATGGCTCTTATAATTGACCATGCCAACTGGCATAGTCAAACCTTTTCTATGTTTTGTTTTAAAAATGAAAAACATTTCATCTCTACAATGATTGTACGACTGCATTTGCAGCATGGTGATTTTGGTATGGTCCAGTTTTTAGGGAAAACGGACAACGCCCGGGTTTTGGGTTGTCTGGTGTCTGGTAGGTGTAACAAACGGATGGGAAGCTTGGCCCACTGGACCAAACCCGCGGTAGTTGAGGGTCTCCGACCTTCGACTCATCACATCCGTCACCCATAAGCCAGGACCCACGTTCGAGCCACGTGGCACACCTCGTGCTACATTCCTCCCACACAGGAATGGACCCGTCCTCGGTGTCCACAATGGGTGTCGAACCCTGGCGCTCTGATACCAAATATAACAAACGGATGGGAAACTTGGCCCACTCGACCAAAACTGCGGTAGTTGAGGGTCTCTGACCCTCAACTCATCCCATCCGTCGCCCACAGGCCAGAACCCACGTTCGAGCCACGTGGCACACCTCGCACTACAGTAGGGCTTATCCAGGAAATTCTACCAGACAGGATAGGGGGGGTTCCTTTTACCCACCTTAGGAAAAATTCCTGCGCAGGTTACCCACCTTCTGGGGACAACAGACCAGATTGCCCACTTTTTGTCTAGGGATTTATGCTTTTCCCACTTTTTGCTCTTTTCGAAAAATTGAAAAGTACCCACGTTTAACCATATGACTCTGATACCCACTTTTGTGTGCGGCAGGTCCATCCCGTAAACATCACGAATACTTAAAAACGGACCCCCAGTCGTTGTCACCCACTCCTTGCTCCTTTCTCTCTCCCACCCGCATCCCTCCCGCACCTTGTATCTCGCTTTCTCCCCTTGTCCCTGCTCACAATCGATGATGAGGGGGGGATGCGAGGGCGAGGGCTCGAGGCCATCGGCCTCGCCCTTGCGACGTCGCGAATTCATGGCTTCGTAATCACTGGCCGTCGGCCAGCACGCTGCATGCCGTCGGCCAGCGAGCTACTGGCCGTCGGCGAACAGCTGGCTTTGCGACGGCCAGCGAGCTACTCGGCAGGCAACTGCTGGCCGTCGGCGAGTTGCTAGCCGTCGAACAGCTTCTGGCTGTCGGCGAGCTGCTGGCCATCGGCAAGCTGCTGGCCATCGGCAAGCTGCTGGCCGTCGGTGAGCTGCTAGCCATCGGCGAGCCCTCGCCATGGCGGGGGATGGCCTCCGGCCTGTCCTCTGCATTCGCGGGGGAGAGGCCCCCCCCACCCCTTCCTCCCCCCTCTTGAGCTCTGTATCGGTCGCGCGACCAATTCTACCAACGTCCATTCGGTGGCAGAAATGCCGTTCGCGCGATCATATTCCAGAGCGTTTGTTTGTGGAAAGACGCGACGACGCAAAGTCGTCACTTCATAATCATGACATCAGACAAACTTTCAGAAAAATCCCCATGTCGCAATCATCAACAAAAGTCGACCATATCAGAACAAAGTGAAAGAAGTTCCCATTAATACAAACAGAATGACACCTCTACACGTAAAGAAACAAAAACATAAGCAAATTTCTTAAATTTGAAAAACGATATACGTTATACCCACACATGGAGGAAATGTGACTAAGATACCGGGATTGTGTGCATGTTTTCTCAAAAGTGGGCACGGCGTTCACGGTTAGTCACTACTCACACTTTTTGGATATAGTGGTCAATGGTTGAAAAAAGTGGGTATTTGGGCAGGCAAACGCTCTAATGGTAGGTAAAAGGGAATTATTCCGGACAGGATAATGCTAGGAATTTTCTGGTTGGCTGATTTTCTGAGTAACAAGTCTCACAGAGCTGAGGTGAGGCTAGAGATGGGAGAGGTCTCAGTTGGTTGCTCATTCTTCATTCCTAATTAGTCATTGCTTCATTCCAGTTGCTTTCTGGAGCTAACTCTGGCGCGCGCACTTTTGAGTAACAAACTAGAGCTCTCAGACTTTGACTCTAGTGTAGCAGACTACAGGAGCAGCCCAAGCAATGAGTGTGGGTTCCCGCATGTTGCATGACAACGCCACTCTCCCAACCTGCACACAAGCTAGTTCCTTTTTTGGGCCCCACTGCGCAAAAACCCCGAGGTTACGAGTGAGCTCGCCACTTACCCGACTGTTGGGGAGTACAAATTGTCGCTTGCCCTCTGTTGCCGCTCCTTGGTCTTTTTCTCTGAGTCTCATGCAAGTTTATCCATGGTGTCCCGTCTCTTACAACTCAATTGTCGCCCTCTCAGAGTGGAATCGTTTCAGCTGGAAATGCTAGGCAGTAGGTTGGGGCAGCAACGTTGTTGATGCAGCGTGCGGGCCTCCATGCTCGTTGCTTAGTCTGTTGCCCCCTCAGTCTACCGCTCTAGAGTCTAAGTCTGGATGCTCTGGGTTTGTTACGCAGAAACGCGCGCGCCGGTGTTAGCGCCAGAAAGCAGCTGAAAATTGAAAGTAACTGATTAGGAGTGAAGAATTAACAACAATGGAAGACCCCTCCAAGTTCTAGCTCCCCCCCTCCCAGCTCTGTAGAGCTTGTTACTCAGCTAACCACCCAATCAGAAAATAGACCTAGACCTATTTTCTGGCAGGCAGGGTTTTCTTGGTGAGCCCTACTAGACGGCCGACAGCCCGAAACCCGGGCGTCGTCCGTTTTGCCTAAAAACTGGACCATACCATAATACCGACGCTCCGAACGCAGTCGTGCGGTCAGAAACAGCGAGAAAAATAGTAGCGAAGAGTTATGGCTGCCCAAACCCAGGCAATGCCTACGATGGTCCATGATGCTAAATAGTGCCACGCAACATGAGACATGGACCCTAGGCAGAGCATGACGCTGCAGACGCAATGGTACAGTCAGATCCAACGCTGGACGCATGCAGATAGCCTCTACGGGGGCAGTGACCACCGGCGGCTCGACCGCCGAGGAGGCCTGCCGATGGAGCTGAGCACTTTGCCGCAGGGAGGAGGCTCCATCGAACTGGGTGTAGGCCTCAGCGTGCGTCGGCTCCACTGGACGACACTCCAGCAGCGTCGAGTCTCGCCATCAGTCATGTGCATGCCAATGTATACAAGCTTGGAGGACACAACATAGCACAATGAGAGATGCGGAAAAACCAACACTCCCCCATGACTCACAGGCGTAGTGCACATGGGCGTGCAGCAACACATTCAATAGACAGACTCCCCCAGGACACATACCCAACTGTTCTTGAATTTTGATCATTGAACAAATGCTAATTATGTGTTCCTTAATTTCGTTGCTGGTTTTCACTGTGCAAGTTATTTAGGTGGTTCTTTTACATTCGTTCAACGAAAGACTACCCTAATGATCCTTAATTTCGATATTAATGTGTTTTTTGGGCTCGTCGAATTTGAACGAATTTTTTCGTTACGCCAAAATCAAGGTTTCACCAAATTATTTATACAGTACAATGGTCGAATTTAAGGGTTCATTGTAAAATTTCAGGATGCCAGGTTAAGAATGCCATATGGGTTGGTGGGCATGTTTGGTTCTCTGGGGAAAAAAAAGGTACAGGACTTTGACGAAGAGCGCTCGCCTCCGCGAGGGCGTTCGTTCAAACGCAAATAAATCTTCGCTTTTGAACGCGAGAAGCGGGGAAGCGGGGCAGCGGGCAGCGGGAGAGCGAGAGAGCAGTGCTCTCCCGCTCTCTCGCTGCCCCGCTGCCCCGCTACCTGGCTGTCCTGCTGCCTGGCTGCCCCGCTGCCCCGCTGCTCCGCCGCACTGCTTGCCCGTTGCCTTGCTCTCATGCTGCAGTGCTCGCATGCCATTTCGCTGCCACGTCGGCCCACACCAGCCACGCGAGCAAACGGGACGCCATTTCACCAGCGCCGAATTTAAGAACGCGAAAAAACTGAACTACGTCAGTCGCCGAATTTAAGGGTCCACCTAGTGTCTTTTGGACGAAATTAACAGCTCATCAAAATATTTTGAACCCGGTAAAAGTTGAACAAAATTAAGGATCACAAAATTCACGAAAATCTAGTCGTCGAAATTAAGGATCAGTAGGGTATGTTCCTTAATTTCAACGTCGATCCTGGTCGACTCTCACGACGGGAATTCTCGTACGGACAGATAGGATCCGACTTCGACGTTTTCTCCGTGCTTCGCGGAACCGCAAGTGTGCGTCGAACGCTCATTTACTCCACATTGATTCGTGGTCGTGGGTCGTGTATCCATTGGTGGCGCGAAAGAGACAGATTCGAACATCCAAACAGCCGTTGTGGACCATTATCTTGATACGCCACGCAGTCGTGTCAAGTTAAATTACAGAACCGAATCAAGCAGCAGTCAGTCTAACTGCCATCTGTCAACTTCACGTCCCATAGCCTCCAGCATGGATCGTTTCCTCCAGAAAGTGACGCCCGAGGAACGCGCACGGCACCTTGTGCAAGCCGTCCGCCAAGGCCCCCCTCCACGTCCACCACCGCCAAAGAGGCCCGTCGGCCGTCCGCGCAAGGTGCAAGTGCTTGCGTCCTCCGACGCAACCGAGGCGCCCCAGCCTGCATGCGCATTCATGTCAACGTACGATGAGGAGCCCAAGTCCATCGTGTTGCCGTTGACGCTGCCCACCAATGTCCCGCTTTTCATCTGCGAGAAGACAGAGGTTACTCGTCAACGCCGGTTGGACAATGGCGTCGGGTGTTCCCGGGACCATGAAGCTGCCGGCCGCATGCAGAAGGAGCAGGTATAGCCCTCTCCGGTGGACCCTCCTTTCCGCCGTCCGCCGACCTATGCCAAGAAAGGCAAGGCTAAAGTGGACGATTTTGTCCATCCAGAACGACACGCCCCAGTCACCCGACTCCGCACAGGTGCTCTCCGCATCCAGGAGAAACCTGCTGATATTTGCAGTGACGCGCCACGTCACCCCCCCCCTCCGATAGCGACAGTGACAGCAACGTCGTCCCCGTGTCCAGCAGCAGTGACAGCAGCATCGGAAACAAATATGACAGCGGGAGCAGCAACAGTGAGCAGGACGCCGACGACAGCACCGACATGGAGTGCATGGTGTTGCAGGTGTCCTACGCGACGACGTCGACGGATTCGGGAAGCGGCGCATCCAGTGGTAGTAAAAGGGGTCCTTACTGCGACTGGTTTGGATCCGGACATTTCTGGACGATCTACAAAGCCATGAAAGAAAGAAAAAAAACGCCTACGCAGCCGTGTAGCACCTCTGGAAGACTTTCCAAACACCCAATGGGCACTCGGTGTATGACGGATTGGCGCCATCGACAGTCCACGGATGGCTCGAACCAGGGACCCTGATATTGAAGCCACAATACCGGGACGCAGTCATCGTCACCGTCAACAAGCCTACTTCAGCACCAATCGTAAGAAATCGCAAGCGCAAGCACGGGAACGCGGGGAAAAAGGCGTGGCTCGCCAGTCGTCCGGAAATTGTGGAGGAGATTAAAAAAGGGTGTACGACGCACGCGACGCAGGCAACGGCCTCAACTCGAAGATTATTCGCAAGGTTGTCCGCGACATCATCGCTGGTCACGCCCCGGATGTCCTCCAAAATCTGGGTCCCCGTGCGTTCGGACGGCCATGGTTCCGCAAGTTCATCAAGCGTGAACTTGGGTGGTTGTGGCGGTGTGGGACGACAGCTACGCAGGAGCTCCCGGCGGATTGGGAGCAACGGGTCCTCACCTTCCATCGCCGGGCATCCATCATGATGAGCCTCTACCACATCAACCCATTCCTCATCCTCAACGCAGACCATACGAGGGTGCAACTCATGCCATCCGCCGACCACACTTACGCACCTAAGGGCAGCATGGACATCGGCATCATCGGCCTCAAAGACAAACGGCCGATCACCGCGCTGGTGACATGCAGCATGACGGGCGAGCTGCTACCGCTGCAGCTCATCTTCGAAGGGAAGAGCAAGCGGTCCCTCCCTCGCGGCCCGCACGTAGCACGCATGACTGCCGCAGGTGCCAACCTGACGTACACGCCCAACCATTGGGCCAACGGCGAGATGACGCGCGAGTGGGTGCGCACGATTGTTGTGCCGGACTACATGCGCATGTGTGCACAGCTAGGCATCGAGGTTGGTGGAGCAGAATGCTCCTCATCCTTGATGCTTGGCGCCCGCATGCATGCACAAGCTTCCAGGAGTGGCTGCGTGAGACCTACCCGTACATGTGCACATGCTACATACCGGTCGGATGCACATCCAAAGCACAGCCCTGCGATGTGGGTCCCATGCGTCCTTTAAAGAATAAAATCGAAGAGTTGTATGCGGCATGGGGCACAGAGCGCACATCAAATGGTCTGCCCCTCAACGTAGACATGGCGCAACTGAAGGAAGAGGCTTGTGCCTCGTTTATGAGGCAGGGATGCATGTGGCTAGCGAGGAACTAGTGAAGGCAGCATGGGACAAGGCTAACTTCACGCGTGTGTGCACCCCCGCGTTCCAGCGTGACACCGCGCCGTATGCGGGGGAGCTGCTGTTTGCCAGTGATGACATGGAGGAGGAGGATGAGGTTGCTTAAAGTTTGTCCTTTTTCATGTACTTTTCCATGAACCCGACGTGCACTTTATCACTTTTGTGTCGTAAATGAAGTCCGCACGCGCATATGCTTCGTTGTCGTGTTGCGAGGAATTGAACCATGAATTCGACGAAATGTGTCAGTGTGTTGTGCGATTATTTGGAATTTTTTTAGACAACATGGACAGCTAAACCCGAATAATAGATTAATTACCATAATGTGTCATTTTTTAAATTACTTAGGTAGCACCTAATCAATTCGAAAAATGATCATTTTCGTTGAAGAATCCAACCCAAAAAAAATTAGAATCGAAATTCAAGAACAGTAGGGTAGAGAAGCAGGCCAGGACAAAGAGTGCAACTCACTGACGTACGTCGACTGAACTCACAGCCTTCTTGAACGAGTTGCGCTTCAGTGCCTTGGTCAAGAAGTCAGCCAACTTCCTTGCTGTCTCAATCCACACAGTGCTGATTCTGCCGTCATGCAACAACAAACACACACAGTGATACTCAACATTGATGTGCTTTGTGCGTGTGTGATGTACGCCATCATTGTCGGCGATGGCCATGGTACTCTCATTGTCACAATGCAACATGATGGATACAATAGACTGACGCAACTCAAACAACAGATGACGCAGCCACACGCTCTCACATGCGCCTAAACCAAGGGCTATGTACTCAGCCTCAGCAGTGCTGCGTGCAATGCACCCCTGCTTGCCACTGTGCCAGGACACAGCCGTGCCGCCAATCAGAAAGATCCAGCGTGTGCGGCTCTTGCCGTCCGGAATGCCGGCCCATTAACTGTCGGTGTAGCTCACCGCGACAACAGATGGCTGTCAGCGGAACATGAGACCTCGCCGTGGGGTCGAGACAACATAGCGCAGTACTCGGATCACTGCATCGAAGTGGAGGTAACGCGGCTCTTGAGAGAACTGAGCCAGGAGGTTGACAGCGAACGCGATGTCTGGGCGCGTCGTCGTCGCCAGGAACATCAGTGACCCGATGACGTGCAAATACATGGTCACATCTATTGGCTTCGCCACCATGGCTGGATCAGAACTCTTGACCATCACCTGACCATCGGGCGAGATACTAAGGATGCTCTTGGCACGAGGGGCAGGTACTCAGCGAAGATTCCGGACAGGGTATGGACGTAGGCGGCCTGATGAACATGCAGTATGCCCGTGGAGCGATCATGCTCGAGCTCCATGCCCGGAAAGACTCGTGTTGGCCCGAGGTCCTTCATCTGGTAGGCAGCGTGCAGTAGGTCCTTGACCCACTGGATGGCAGCTGCATCCGGTGATGCAATGAGCAGGTCGTAGACCAAGACTGCGACAAGAGTCTGACCTCGCGGGGTGATGAATAACGTGGGGTCAGCAGAGATGCAAAGGAGGCCGCCGCTAAGAAGTGTACGACTGATCTCCTGGGTCCAGCAGCACGATGACTGCTTCAGGCCATAGAGGGCCTTCCAGACCTTGCCAAAGCCGTCGTCGAAGCCTGGAGGCTACACCATGTACAGGTCCTCGCCCTCCAGTGAGTCATGGAGGAAGGCGTTGCTCACATCCATCTGATGCAGTTCCCATCCATGATGGGCAACCAGGCTGAACAACGCCCGGCTGGTGGAGAACCGAACGACCGGGGTGAAGATCTGGTCATAGTCGATCCCAAGGACCTGAGCAAACCCCTTGGCCATGATACGGGCCTTGTATTTGTCTAGAGACCCGTCTGGCTTCCACTTTTGCCAGAGAACCCACTTGCCACCGATGCAAGTGAGGTCGACGAGCTCATAGACGTGATGTTGCCGAATGGCGGCTAGCTCGTCAGCGCATACAGCTTCCCAGTGAGCGGCCTCGAGAGATGCCCGAGCCTCACGTGGGGTAGCTGGATCCTCTCGTCGCTCCGTGGGGCGGAAAATAAGGGCGTGCACATCCCGTGTCCCTGGTGGCATCCGCGTGAGTATGGCCGCAACGGCATACCGGTGTTCCTGATGGAGCAGGGCATAACCTAGAGTTGGCCCTGGATGTAGATCGGCGATGACTAACAGTGTGGCCAAGCCGAGTGCCTTGGTGCCAAGATCCCCACTCACGATCGTGGGAGTGGATCTGACATGAGGTGAGGATCCTCGTGGAATGACAGGGGGTTGTGGGGTGAGAGGACGTGTGGAGGCGGCCTGAGTGCCAACTGTCGGTCTTGGTCTGAGGCTCCCGCCCGGACCACGTGCGTAGCGTGTCGATACGAACGGGGCAACCGGCCCTGAGGGGCTGGCAGACACGGATGGGGCAGCCGGCCCTGAGGGGATGACAATCACGGATGGGGTGGACGGGCATAAGGGGCTATCGGACTCGGACGGGGTAGCCGACCCTGAGGGGCAGTCGGACACGGACGGGACAGACGGCCCTGAGGGGGTGGCAGACACGGACGGGGCAGCCGGCCCTGAGGGACTGACGTACACGGACGGGGCATCCGACCTTGAGGGGCTGACGAACACGAATGGGGCAGCCGGCCATGAGGGATTGGCGGACACGGACAAGGCAGCCCGCCTTGAGGGGCTGGCGGACATGGACGGGCCAGCCGGCCCTGAGGGGTTGAAGGACACAGACGGTGCAACCGGCCCTGAGGGGCCGGCGGACACGGATGGGGCAGCCGGCCCTGAGGGTCTGGCGGGCACGGACACGGCAGCCTACTCTGAGGGGCTGGCGGGCACGGACAGGGTAGCTGGCGCTGAGGGGCTGTCGAACACAGATGGGGCAGTCGGCAAAGACAGGCCCACGCGCGTAGACAATGGAACGTCCGGACGCAGTTGGACAGAGGACGGACCCACCACTCCCCCACGCGACGGGAGGAACATCGACTCGCCGGAGCGAATGAGGTCGGGGAGAAACAGGTCCTCAAAGAAGAGGGCTTCACGGGACTCGATGATGCGGTGTTGGGTGGGATCCCAAAACGCCATGCCTTTGACTGACGCGAGATGCCCAGGATGGTGCACGGAGAACCGCGAGGCTCGAGCTTCCCATCCTGGTGTGGAGCAGGCAGCCACACGATGTCTACGCAGTCTAAGACACGAGCCGGACGTAGGTCAGCGCGTTCCCCACACCAGTGCTGGTATGGGGTGGACTAACGAGGAAAGGGTCCGTGGGGAATCCGGTTCCAGACCCACATCATGTAGGTCATGGCCTTGAAGCCGTCATAGATGCCGGATTCGACTCGCATGGTGCAGACGGCATCAGCCATGGTGCGGTTCCATCGCTTAGAGAAGTCGTTCTGGGCTGGCGTGTAAGGCGCCAACGTCTCATGATGGACACCACGGGAGGCGAGGAAGAGTATGGTCTCCCTCAGAAACTCACCCCCACGATCAGAACGGAAGCGGTAGAGAGGGTGACCACACTCACGTTCAGCGCGGACAAGCCAGTCTCGAATGGTGGGAGCGACGTCACTCTTCTGACGAAGGTAGAAGATCTAACGATAGCGAGAGTAGTCCTCTGTAAGGGTCATGACGTAATGACCGTGCTCGCCGACAGACTTTTTCGGGAGGGGACCCATGACATCCGAGTGAACCAGGTTGAGTGGGGCGGATGCTTGAAAGGTAGAGAGGGGGTAGGTGGAACGGTGCATCTTGCCTTGATCGCAATCAATACACTCTATTGGGCACGACAGAGGAAAGGAGACTGAGTCAAGACCTGTGGTCGCCTGTGTACGAAGCATGCTATCAACAGCGGCAGAGTGGACGTGACAGAGGTAGCGATGCAGGAGACGCGTATACAGCAGAGACAGGGTGCTGGTAACGAACACGTGGCCAGTGTCTGCCGACGAGGCGGAGACAGAGGTAGGAGCAGACAGGTGCAGTATGTTCCACAAGTTGCCACGGGCGGTGGCATGCAAAACGACACAACCGGACGGACGCAACGACAAAATGCCAACACCATGTGAATGCAGAACGTCCATGCTCATGCGATCAAGGGCGGTGAGAGACAGGAGGCTGAGCTCAAGGCAAGGGACGAAGAGAACATCAGTCAAGAAGACATCACCAGCTGGACCACGGAAACAAATGACACCGACACCACGAACGGAAAATACGTGACCAGAGCCCGTCCGAACCCCGGTGACATCAGTGACGGGACCAAGAACACTGAAGGCATCACGCGAGGCTGTCATGTGATCCGTGGTCCCGGAGTCGATGATCCAGGTCTTTGACAGATCCTGAACCGGTGTGGCCAGGTCGCTGACAGTCACATGGCAATGGGCGAGCGACGCTATCGAAGTGGACAGAAGTGCAAATTGGGAGTGCCAGTCATCTAGCCAGGCGACATCATCATGAAGAGGAGTAAGAGGACAGGGCACGGCAGAGGATGGGACGGACGAAGATACAGGACATGATCGCAGCACCGACTCTGTCATGCAGGATGGGGAGGAACTAGCGACTGCGCAACTCGCACTTCCCTGGGGAGGAGGGCGAGGAAGGCCGAGCTGGAAGGCGATGAACTCCTCCAGATGGCGCTCGCGGACGGAGGGTTCAACGGAGTAGACCGACTGCGGTGTGACGGCGTCGGAGTCCAGGAAGGGAAAGGAAGGCGCCGGGGATGGAGCAGTGGGTACAGACGGCTGTGGAGGAAGCTGCAGTGAAGCCGTCACGAGCGGCACAGATGCGACACGAGCAGCAATGGTCACGGCACTGGTGGCAAGGTGACGCTTGTGCTGGCAATGCATAGTGGCGATGACACGAGCCTCGTCAGTCGGGAGTGGACACGTGTGACACCTGTGTCTTGACTGGCCACAGATGTCGCAGACGAGGCTGGCAATGTTCGATCCGCTAGTCTGCTACTGATTCTCTTTGCCCTTCTTGCCAAACGAGGGGGCGCCGGAAGATGCTGCTGCTGCTGGGACGGCGACAGCCACTGAGGCAGGAGAGGCGAGGGACTCCGTGCGATGGATGTGTGACTCCTGACAAGCTTCCTTGATGCGAAGGAAGAGCTCATACGCCTAGAGCATGAGTGTACCCTGGGCAGCCATTGCGGCGAGAACGTCCTGGGAGTAGTGAACGAAGACGTCGGAGGAGTCGGTGGCGCCGCACTTGATGGTCATGAGCGCGAAGAGAGGGGATGGCGCGGCGTCTCCGAGGCGGCGTAGAAAGTCCTCTGCGCACTTCCAATAGGAGGTAACCGTCTCGGTCTCCCCATGCGGAGGGAGTTGAACCCCTGGAGCAGACGGCTGGTCTCAGCATCATTGGACATGCGATGAGGGTGCGTGAGTACGTGCCAGGCTGCTGATGGGTCAGGGAGGGCGCCAGTGGTGAGGTCTCCGAGGAAGGGCTCAAAGGCGAGGCGTGTGGCTGGAGGGGCGACAGGGACGAGAGCACGCACGGCGCGACCGGTGTCATAGACCTGGTCGGCCTGGGTGGAGTCAAAGGGCAAGACATAATAAGGCCACATGCCCTCCCCTGTGCCCAGATCCGGAAGCTGAGTTCCCAGCTCCGGAACTGGTCGCCAGCCTGAAGCGGCAATGGTGGGATTTCAAAGTCCTTTGGCCTATGGCCGGCACCCATGGTGGGGCCTAGGATTGACGTCACCGTCTGTTCTTGGCGTAGGGTGTTATGTTGCGCCAAGTATTGCGTGGAGAAGGAAACCGCAGGGCTCGCATATCCTGGTGGAGCGAACGGTGCTTGCTGACGCTAGTGCGGCTGCTGCGGCAGCAACTGCTGCTGCTACGGTGGCGGCTGCTGATGCTGCTGCTGCGTCTACTGATGCTGTTGCTGCGGTGGCGGCTGCTGATGCTACTGCGACTGCTGCAGCGGCGGCGGTGGTGGAAGCTGTAGTGCCGCTAGCTGTTGTTTCAGCGTTGCGAGCTGCTGGCGCAAAGCGGCGAGCGGATCTGTCGAGTCAGAATGACTGCCGACAGAGCCTACGAGGTGTTGGCACTACTACTGTTGCTACTACTGTTGATGTTGCTACTGTTGTTGCTGCTATTGCTACTACTACTACTGATGCTGCTACTACTACAGTTTCTACTACTGCTACGGCTATTGCTAATACTGCTGCTCCTACTGCTGATGCTACTCCTGCTGCTGATACTGCTGTTGTTGCTGCTGCTCTTGCTACTCATGTTGTTGCTACTGATGCAGCTGCTGCAGGAAAGGGGGACTAGGAGTCCCCCCAACAGAAGAGGACCCCTCCTCACTAGGGCTAGTAGCCATGTTCATTGGCCCCCCTTGGTCCACCCTCCTTTTTTTTTCTTATGCTGCTGACGTCAGCAGTGATGTCAGCCTGAGATGGTTGACTTTAGCAGATGTTATTGCGTTATCTACAGAGTTGCTGTTTTTTTATGACGTCAGTAGTGACGTCAGTAATGACGTCAGTTGAAAAAGTGTTAACGTCAGCAGTGGCTATTGCTAAAGTGGCTGCTATGTCAGTCGTAGGATGGCCACTCGTGTTGCTACAGCTGTTGTTGCTGCTGCTACTGGTTTGCTACTACAGCTGCTACGGCTGCTACTATTGTTGATGTTGCTACTACTGCTGCTACTGCTGCTGCTGCTGTGATTGCTGCTGCAGCAGCCACTACTACTACTGCTGTTGGGCTGTTGCGTGCTCCTATGGCTTGCTGTGGCTGCTGTAGCGGCCGTGATAGCAGCAGCAGCTGCTGCAAGGGCACCTGTGGGGTTGGGGAATTTTTTTCCTGTTCCTTTTTTTCCTTCCTTGGTTGCACAACGAGCTCGCTACTCGCTGCGAGCCGCGAGTAGCAAGTAGCGAGCTTGTTGCTCATTGCCCGCTCCTTGCTTAGTAGCCCGCTGCTTGCTGCGGGCTGCGAGGAGCAAGCTCGCTGCCCGGTGATTGTTGCGGGCTGCGAGGAGCAAGCTCGCTCCTCGCAACTCGCTGCCTACTGCGGGCAGCGGGCTGCGAGCAGCTATAGCTGCAGCTACTGCTGTTGCGAGCTACAACTGCTACTGCTGTGGGCTGCTGCTAGCTGATGATGCTATTGCTGCTACCTGCTGCAAGTTGCTGTTGGTTGTTGTTCGCTGCTACTGCTGCTGCAGCCGGCTGCTGCTATTGCTCGCTGCTGATTGCTGCTCGCTACTTCTGCTGCTGCAGCCGGCTACTGTTACTGCTTGCTGTTGCTGCACATTGCTGCTATTGCAAGTTGTTGCAGGCTGCTGCTGCTACAAGCTGCCACGGGTTGCTGCTGCTGAGCACAGCTATTGCTGACTGCTACTGCCACTGGTCGCTGCTGCTGCAAGCTACAGCCGCTGTTGCTGATGCAAGCTACAGCCGCGGTCACACTTGGTCGACGTGCGTCGTCGTCGCGATGCGTGACGTCGCTGGCCGCTCACATCCTCACGTCACGCGTGGGGGTCAAAACTACATGAAACATTCGGCAGTATTTCCCCTTACCCAGTGGCCGTGGGGAAATTTCTGATTCCGCCACCAGGCTGGTCAATGATACCAGAAAAAATCCGGCAGTATTTCCCCAGCACTGGCGCGTATGGGGGTCCCCCGACGTTGTCTGGCACCTGTACGCTAGTCTTCTCTTGCTGCTGCTACACTCTGGCTCTGATACCAAGCTGGAAATGCTACGCAACAAGTTGGTGCAATAGCATTGTTGATGCAGAGTGCGGGCTTCCACGCTCGTTGCTTAGTCTGCTACCCCTTCAGTCTGCCGCTCTAGAGTCTAAGTCTAGATGCTCTGGGTTAGTTACTCAGATGCGCGCTAGTGTTAGCGCCAAAAAGCAGCTGAAAACTGGAAGTAACTGATTAGGAGTGAAGAATTAACAACAATGGGAGACCCCTCCAAGTTCTAGCTCCCCCACCCCCCGCTCTATAAATCTTGTTACTCAATTAACCAGCCAATCAGAAAATAGACCTAGACGTATTTTCTGGCAGGCAGGGTTTTCTCGGTGAGCCCTACCAGACTGCCGACAGCCCAAAACCGGGGCGTCATCCTTTTTGCCTGAAAACTGGACCATACCATAATACCGACGTTACGAACGCAGTCGTGCGGTCGGCAATAGCTAGAAAAATAGTAGCGAAGAGTTATGGTTGCCCAAACCCAGGCAGTGCCTACGATGGTCCATGATGCCAAACAGTGCCAAGCAACATGAGACATGGACCCTAGGCAGAGCATGACGCTGTAGATGAAATGGTACAGTCAGATCCATCGCTGGACAGATGCAGACAGCCTTTGTGGGGGCAATGACCGCCGGCAGCTCGACTTCCGAGGCCTGCCGATGGAGCTGAGCACGTTGCCGCAGGGAGGACGCTCCAGCGAACTGCGTGTAGGCCTCAGCGTGCATCCGCTCCACCGAAAGACACTCCAACTGTTGGTTTTCGTGCATCTCTCATTGTACTTTGTCGTGTCCTCCCAGCTTGTGTACATCGGCATGCACATGACTGACGGTGAGACTTGACGCCGCTGGAGTGTCGCTCGGTGGAGCCGACGCACGCTGAGGCCCACTCACCCTTCGCTGGAGCCTCCTCCCTCTAGCGATGCGCTCAGCTCCATTGGCAGGCCTCCTCGGCCGTCGGGCCGCCGGCGGTCACTGCCACTGTAGATGCTGTCTGCATGCACCTAGCGATGTGTCTGGTTGTGGCATTGCGTCTGCAGCTTCATGCGGTGCCTAGGGTCCTTATCTCCTGCTGTATGGCCCTGTTTGGCATCGCTAACTGTCGTAGGCACTGCCTGGGTTCGGGCAGCCATAACTCTTTGCTGCTATTTTTCTAGCTGATTCTGACTACACGACTGCGTTCGCAGCGTCGGTATTATGGTATGGTCCACTTTCATGCAAAATGGATGACGCCCGGGTTTTGGGCTGTCGGGCGTCTGGCAGGGCTCACCGAGAAAACCCTGCCTACCAGAAAAAAGGTCTATGACTATTTTCTGATTGGTTGGTTAGCTGAGTAACAAGTTCTACACTAGTGGGGGGGAGCTAGAACTTGGAGGGATCTCCCATTGTTGCTCATTCTTCAATTCTAATCAGTAACATTCAGTTTTCAGCTGCTTTCTGGCGCTAACACTGGCGCGCGCGTTTCTGAGTAACAAACCCAAAGCTTCCAGACTTAGACTCTAGAGCAGCAGACTGAGAGGGCAGCAGACTTAAGCAACGAGCACTGAAGTCCGCACGCTGCATCAACAACGCCACTGCTCTAACCTGCTACCTAGGTTTTCTAGCTTGGTATGAGATCCAGAGCATAGCAATAGCAATAGAAGACTGGCGTACAGGTACCAGACAACGCCGGCGGACCCCCATACACACGAGTGCAGGGGAAATGCTGCCGGATTTTTTCCGGTTGCATTGACCCGCCTGGTGGTGGCGTCAGATTTTTTCCCACGACCACTGGGCCAGGGGAAATGCTGCCAAAAACATTTCGGCAGCACTGACCCCCATGCGTGACGCGAGGAGGTGAGCGGCAGGCCGTGTCCGACACCTGGGGGCGACGATGCACACTGCAACGTCACCCAGGTGCAGTGACTGGCACTAGCACACAGCATCAGCAGTCTGCAGTAGCGGCAGCCTCAAACAACGGCAGCGAGTAGTGGCAGCAGCAGCCAGCAGCAGCTGCGTGTAGTAGCAGCAGCAGGCAGAAGCAGCAGCTCGTAGCAGCCCGCAGCAGCAGCAGCCCGCAGCAGCAGCTTGTAGCAGCAGCAGCCCGCTACAGCAGCCCGCAGCAGCAGCAAGCAGCAGCTGCAGCAGTGTGCAGCAGCAGCAGCAGGCTGTAGCAACCGCAGCAATGAGCCGTAGCAGCAGCCAGCTACAGTAGCAACAGTAGCGAGCAGCTGCTGGCAGCAGCCAGCAGCGGCTGCTGCTGCTCGCAACCCGTAGCGAGCAAGCAGCAAGAAACAGCCTGATGCTGCCAACGAGCAGCAGCTCGCTACCAGCAAGCAGCAGCCCGCTGCTCGCAGCGAACAGCGGGCAGCTGTCCGCTGTGACAGACGAAAGAGAAAAAAAAACAAGAGAAAAAAAATCCCCCACCCCGCCAGCTTCGCTGCCGTGGCTATAGCAGCTGCCCTAGCTGCTGCAGCAGCCACAGCAGCCGTAGTAGACCGCACCAGCAGCAGTTGCTGTTGCAAATGCAGCCGTAGCAGCAGTAGTAGCAGCAGCAACTGCAGACGCAGTAGCAACAGCAGGAGCACCTGCAACAGGAATAGCAGCAGCAGCTACAGCAGCAGTAGCAGCAGCAGCTATAGCACCAAAAGCAACAGCAACAGTAGCAGCAGCAATTGTAGTAGCAGTAGCAGCAGCAGTTGTTGTGGCGGCAGCGGCCCCAACAACCGCCACTGCTGAAATCAACATCCAGATGCTGACATCACTGCTGACGTCATCAACTCAAAAAAAAAAAAAAACAAAAGGGGGCGAGGGAAGAGGGAAGAAAACCTAAAGGTGGGCAGGACATCCACCGCCCTCAGCTGACGTCACTGCTGACGTCATCAACTCAAAAAAAAAAAAAAACAAAAGGGGGCGAGGGAAGAGGGAAGAAAACCTAAAGGTGGGCAGGACATCCACCGCCCTCAGCTGACGTCACTGCTGACGTCAGCACCACAAAAAAAACCAAAAGGGCATCAAACCATGGCTGGTAGCCCCACTGGGGAGGGGTCATCCTCTGTTGGGGGGACCCCCACTTCCCCTTTCTTGCAGAGGCTGTAGCAGCAACAGCACCACCACCAGTAGCAACAGCAGCAGCAGCAACAGCAGGATCAGCAACAGTAGTAGTTGAAGCAGCAATAGTAGTAGTAGCAAGAGCAGTAGGAGCAGTAGGAGCAGCGGGAGCAGCAGCAGCAGCAGGAGCAGCAACAGCAGCAGCAATAGTAGAAGCAGTAGCAGCAGCAGAAGAAGCAGCAGTAGCAGCAGCAGTGGCAGTAGCCCTTTGGTATCGTTGGCGGCAACCCTGACCCTGACCCCCTCGCTTCTCTTCAGCAACAGCTCGCTGCCCTAATGCAACAGCTTGCGGTACTACAACCGTTGGTCTCTCAGACTGCCACCAGTGCACCGCCATCCTTCATCCCTCCAAGGCACGCCAGCCCACCTGTGTCTGTTGCCACCCACTACCTGGCGCAGCAATAGACTCAGCGCCAGCGGCAGACAGTGAACTCCGTCCTTGGCCCCACTCTGGGTGCCGGCCGCAGGCAAAAGGACTTTGAGATGCCGCTGCCGCCGCTTCAGGCCGGCGAGCAGTTCCGGAGCTGGGAGCTCAGCTTCCGGATCTGGGCGCAGGATGAGGGTCTGTGGGCATACTACACCCTGCCGTATGACGCCACCCTGGCCGACCAGTTACCGTATTGCCGCTAAAATTCGGAAGGTCATTTGGGAAGGAATTTTTCAAATGTTTATTTCGAGGACCCGGGGCTGGATTTTGGGCCGCTGGCTAGGGGGGGTCAAAGAGTAATAGACCTAGTAAATTCAAAACATCATTTTCTACTCCCGGCTCTCACACACTCGGGTGGCTGCTCGAGCGTGGTGCGCTGTCCCTCGATGTGCCAACACCACGGGGGACAGCACACCACACCCTCGCGAGGCATGCGTGGATAAAGATTTGAGGGTGAAACGGCCAAGAGCCGAACGCACTTTCTTTTTTTTCGACCGGATTATTTCGATGGCCATTTTCAAAATAATATCTGCCCACTGGCGAGGGAGACAGAATAAATTTATGGGCCGGACCCGAAACTTTTATAATTAATTAGTTTCTGAATTTAGGCGGGAGTACGGTATATGACGCTGGTCGTGTCGTCCGAGGTCTAGTCACTGTCGCCCCTCTGGCTTCCCGCCTTGCCCTCGAGCCCTTCTTACGTGAATTCACCGCTGGTGCCACCCCAGACCCTGTAGCTGTGTGACACGTCCTCACTCGTCCCCATCGTCCGTCCAGCGAGGCTGAGACTAGCCGCCTGCTATGGGAGTTCATCTCCTAGCACATGGGGGGGACCGAGACAGTCACCTCCTACTGGCAGCAGGCGAAGGACATCCTTCGCCGCCTCAGGACCGCTGCCCCACCCCCTCTGGCCACGCTCCTCACCATCAAGCGCGGTGCCACCGACGCGTACGCGGACGTGTTTGTCCATTACTCTCACGACGTCCTCTCTACCATGGCGGCCCAGGGCACCCTCATGCCCTGGGCATACGAGCTCTTCCTTCGGATTGAAGAAGCTTGTCTGGAGTCCCGCCTCCAGCGCACGGAGGCTCTCGCCTCCTCCGCCGTCGCCTCCGTGGCCGTCGCCACCCCCGTCGCAGCTACCTCATCATCGTCGGGGAAGAAGAAGAGTCGAAACAAGAAAGCCAAGGGTCTGCAGCAGCAGCAGCGGCCGTCGACCGGGTCCAGCGGTGGAGGCTCGGTCTGCCACAACTGTGGCCAGCCCGGGCACGGGTGGTACACGTGCCCTCTACCGACGGACGAGGCGTGCATCATCGCCACCATGCGTCACCATCGGGAGTGCCGTCTCGCCAATGCCGTCATAGCTGTCCCCGAATCTGACACTTCGGCCTCATCCAGCAGCTCCACCACTCCGGTTGCTTCACCAGTCCAGCCGACACTAGCGCCGCAGTAGCCGGCGCCGACACAGTCATCCTTCTACCCGGGCTCCGGCATTGTCACCTCACATTCCGTCTACACTCTCGAGCCGTCCTCTCGTGAGCGTCAGTTGGAGCAGTTCATCGCGCTCCAGCTTGACCTGCCTCGCCCTCCTCCCCAGCGAAGTGCGAGTTGCATCACTTCCTGCTCTCCTGTCTAGCCATGCATGACTGAGACTGAGCTACGGTCGTGTCCCATTTCCTCGTCTGCCTCGTTGTCTCCCATGGCCTCCGCTACCCCTTCCCATGACGATGTTGTATGGCTTGACGATTGGCAGTCTCGGTTCGCGTCTCCTTCCACCGCATCCACGTCCCTTGCTTGTTGCCATGTGACCGTTAGTGATCTGGAGACCCCGGTCCAGGACCCTGCCGAGACCTGGATCATCGACTCCGGGGCCAAGCATCACATGACGGCCTCTCGTGAGGCCTTTAGTATGCTCGGTTCTGTAGGCGATGTCTCCGGTGTCCAGACAGGCTTCGGACAGGTGTTGCCTGTCCGTGGTGTTGGCGTCGTTCGTTTCCGTGGTCCTTCTGGTGACGTCTTTCTGACAGATGTCCTCTTCGTCCCTGGTCTCGGGCTCAGCCTCCTGTCCGTCACTACCCTAGACCGCATGAGCATGGACGTTGTGCACTCACGTGGTGTTGGCACTGTGTCGTTGCGTCCGTCTGGTCTTGTCGTACTACACGCCACCGTCCGTGGCAACCTGTGGCATGTACCTCGCCTCTCTGCCTCTCCTTCCGTTTCCTCCCCGTCAGCCGCCACAGGCCATGTGTTTGTCACCAGTACGCTTTCTCCTCAACACACTCATCTCTTGCACCGCTGCCACTGCCACGTCCACTCTGTCGCCGTAGATAGCATGCTCCACACCCAGCCGGCCAAGGGCCTTGACCCGGAGACTTTCCCCCTCCCATGTTCCACTGAGTGCATTGATTGCGCTCAGGGGAAGATACACCGGTCCACGTACCCTTTGTCTTCCTCCCAGGCGTCAGCCCCTCTCGACCTTGTCCATTCCAACGTCATGGGCACTCTCCCCATCGAGTCCGTAGGCGAGCACGGTCGCTATGTCCTCACCCTCACTAACGACTATTCTCGCTACCGCTGGGTCTTCTGCCTTCGGCAGAAGAGCGATGTCGCCCGAGCCATCCAGGACTAGCTTGTCCTTGCGGAGCGCGGGTATGGCCGCTCTCTTTGCCACTTTCGCTCTGATCACGGTGGTGAGTACATGGGTGAGGCCACGACCTTTCTCGCCTCCCGCGGGATCCACCATGAGACATTCGCGCCCTATACGCACGCCCAGAACGGTGTCTCCAAACAGTGGAACCATACCATGGCCGACACCGTCCGCACCATGCGGGTCTAGTCCGGTCTCTCCAATGCCTTCTATTTTGAAGCCATGGCCTACATGACCTAGGACTGGAACCGGATTCCCCACGGTCCCCTTCCCCGCCAATCCACGCCGTATCAGCATTGGTGCGGTCAGCGAGCTGACCTCCGCCCGGCTCGCGTTTGGGGCTGCGTGGCCATTATGTGGCTGCCCGCCCCGCAGCAGGGCGGCAAGCTCGCCCCCCGCGCACGTCCTTGCACCTTCCTTGGTGTCTCTCGTCAGTCCAAGGCTTGGCGGTTCTGGGATCCCTCCCGACACTGCATCGTCGAGTCCAGGGATGCCCTCTTCTTCAAGGACCTGTTTCCTCGCGACCTCATTCGCTCCGGCTTGTTCGTGTCTATCCCGTCGCGTGGGAGGGTGGTGAGTCCGTCCTCCATCCTGCCGCTTCCGGGTGACACATCCCTTAGTCCCTCTGAGCCGGCAGCCCCAGTCGCGTCCGCTGGTCCCTCCGGGCCGGCAGTCCCAGTCGTGTCCACTGGTCCCTCTGAGCCGGCAGCCCCAATCGCGTCCGCTGGCCCCTCCGGGCCAGCAGCCCCAGTTGTGTCTCCTGGTCCCTCCAAGTCGACAGCCCCAGTCTTGTCCGCTGGTCCCTCCTGGCCGGCAGCCCCAGTCGCATCCACTGGTCCCTCCAAGCCGGCAGCCCCAATCGTGTCCGCTGGTCCCTCTAAGCCGGCAGCTCCAGTCGTGTCCGCTGGCCCCTCCGGGCCAGCAGCCCCAGTTGCGTCCCTTGGTCCCTCCGTGCCGGCAATCCCAGCCACGTCCGCTGGTCCCTCCGGGCCGGCAACCCCAGTCGCGTCCGCTGGTCCCTCCGGGCCGGCAACCCCAGTCAAGTCCGTCGGTCCCTCCGGACTGGCAGCCCCAGTTGCGTTCGATGCCCCCTCCGGGCTAGTAGCTCCAGTCGTGCCCGCTGGCCCCTCCGGGCCAGCAGCCCCTGTCGCATCCGCCGGCCCCTCCGGGCCAGTAATCCCGTCCGCCTACATTAGCCCGTCGAACTCTGTGCCATCGCCTCCCCCGCCACGCTACACACGTGGTCCACGCGGCAGCCTCTGACCCAGACCGTCTGTGAGCGCGCAAACCGTCGCACCGCGCTTTGTGGCGCCTCGACCCCCCGTGGCCCCACGTGCCTCCTCCACTCCCACGGTCGTGACTGGGGACCCTGGCACCAAGGCCCTCGGCTTGACCACCTCGGCCATCATTGCAGACCTTCATCCGGGCTCCGCACTGGGCTACATCATGCTTCATCACGAGTATCGGCACGCTATCGTGGCTGCACTCACGCGCATCCCACCTGGGGCTCGAGATGCACACTCTCTCTCAGTCCGCTCCTCAGCACGCCCGGAGGACCCAGCCACCCTGCGCGAGGCACGAGTCTCTCCTGAGGCCGCACACTGGGACGCTACCTACACCGATGAGCTCGCCGCTATCCGACAGCACCATGTGTACGACCTCATCGACCTTCCTCCAGGTCGGAAGGCCATCGGCACCAAGTGGGTCTTTCAGTGCAAGTGGAAGCCCGACGGGTCCTTGGACAAGTACAAGGCTCGCTTTACAGCCAAGGGGTTTTCCCAGATTCCTCGGGTCGACTACGGCCAGATCTTTGCCCCAGTTGGCCGGTTCTCCACTAGCCGGGCGCTCTTCAGCCAAGTCGCCTAGCATGAGTGGGAGATGCATCACATGGATGTGAGCAACGCCTTTCTCCATGGTTCACTGGAGGGTGAGGAGCTCTACATGGTGTAGCCCCCAGGCTTCGACGATGGCACTAGTAGAGTCTGGCGACTGCGTAAGGCCCTGTATGGCCTGAAGCAGTCGCCTCGGTACTGGAACCAAGAAATTAGCAACACGCTCCTTCGTGGCGGACTCCAGCGCAGCACCGCTGACCCCGCACTGTTTGTCTGTCCGCGAGGCCAGACTTTTGCCACTGTTCTGGTTTACATCGATGATCTCCTCATTGCATCGCCAGACACGGCTTCCATCCAGCGTGTCAAGGACATGCTGCACGCCGCCTACCAGATGAAGGATCTCGGATCTGCCAGAGTCTTCCTGGGCATGGAGCTCGAGCATGATCCCTCCCAGGGCGTCCTACACATCCACCAAACCGCCTATATACCGACGTTGTCTACCCGCTTTGCGGAAGACTTGCCACTCGTGCCAAGCGCATCCTCACCCATGTCACCCGATGGTCAGGTGAAGCTGAAGAGTCCTGATCCAGCTATTGTGGGGGAGCCAGTTGATGTGACCACGTACCTGCGAGTCATCGGGTCACTGATGTTCCTGGCAACGACGACGCGCCCAGACATCGCGTTCGCCGTCAACCTCCTGGCCCAGTTTTCTCAAGAGTCGCGTCACCTCCACTACGAGGCCGCGATCCGAGTACTGCGCTATGTCGTCTCAACTTGTCGGTGAGGTCTCATGTTCCGCCGTCAGCCGTCTGTTGTCGCGGTGGGCTACACCGACAGTGACTAGGCCAGCAGTCCGGACAATAAGAGTCGCACTGGCTGGACCTTTCAGATTGGCGGCACAGCTGTGTCCTGACGCAGTGACAAGCAAGGGTGCATTGCACGCAGCACTGCTGAGGCTGAATACGTTGCTCTTGGCTCAGGCGCATGCGAGAGTGTGAGGTTGCGTCGTCTGTTGTCCGAGTTGCGTCAGTCTATTGCATCCATCACGTTGCATTGTGACAATGAGAGTGCCATGGCCGTCACCGACAATGACGGCGTACATCACACACGCACAAAGCACATCAACGTTGAGTATCACTATGTACGTTCGTTGTTGCATGACGGCAGAATCAGCATCGTGTGGTTTGAGACAGCACAGCAGTTGGCTGACTTCTTCACCAAGGCACTGAAGCACGACTCATTCAAGAAGGCTGTGAGTTCAGTCGGCATGCGTCCGTGAGTGACACTCTCTGTCCTTGCTTGCGTTTCTGCTTGGCCTGGGGGAGTTTGGTCGTTCACTGTGTCTTTGCCCGCACATGTGCATTACGCCTGTGAGTCATGGGGGAGTGTTGGTTTTCGTGCATCTCTCATTGTACTCTGTTGTGTCCTCCCGGCTTGTGTACATTGTTGGTTTGTGCGGCTTCCACCCGTCACGACCGACACTGCTAGTTTACCGATATACCTACATTCGGGGTATATGGCAGAGGAGGCCGTGATGACACGACGGGCCTCTGGACTGCACCGAGACTTCTCCAGCATCTACGACACCGCTGGCGAGACGCGGTCGATGCGTTCCGGCAGCCATGTGGGCTTGTCGGGAGCTTGGAGAGTTTTCTCGGTGGGTTGAGACTCGCGCACCCGGTGGACTATACCAGTGCGATGAGGAGACCCGATGGCTGTTGTGGGGCTTCCGATGTTCGGAAAGCCGTGTGTGATGTCTGGACGCTGATTCTGAGATTTTCTGACACTGTTCTTATTTTCTCGGTGGTCGAGACCCGGGTACTCGGAGAGCTATTCCGGTGCCTCGAGGAGACCACCATTATTGTTATCGTAGTGTACGCAGTGTGTTATCCTCGCTGACCCGTTTGGGCTCAGCGGGGGTGACGGGGCCCGGTGCGGCTAGCTGCCGGCGTCCCTACTTAAGCCCGCTAGGGGCTCATTTGTACTCTCCTTGTTCTTTATATTCAGCGTTCCAGACTTAGCCAAATTCTTGCCGTCTTGCATCGCACTCACACACAGAGCTCATGTTCGTTTTTGCATGGGCCTGCATGCCCTAAAATTATTTCCAATTTGGTATCAGAGCACAGGGGGGCGTATGAGCAGTAGAAGCAGCAGCAATGGGCGGAACGCAAAGAGAACGCGCCACGTGCCGCCACGCCGGCAGCAGCGTGAGGGAGCGTGAAACGACTGCAAGTCAACGCCACAGGGGCGGTGAGCAGCGAAAAGGAGCAATAGCGGCTGCGGCGGCAACAGCAAAAGCAACAGCAGCAGCAGCCACTACAGCAGCGGCGGTAGCAGTAGCAGCGACAGCAACAGCAGCAGCAGAGTGCAGCAGCAGCAGCAGCAACAACAACGTGCAGCAGCAGCAGCAGCGGCAAAAGCAGCTGCAGTAGTACATCAGCCGCTACAGCAGCAGCGTCAGCAGCAGCAGCATATAGCAGCAGCAGCAGCAGCTACTACAGCAGCGGCGGCAACAGCAGCAGCGTGCAGCAGCGACGGCAGCAGCAGCAGCGTGCAGCAGCAACAGCCGCGGCGGCAGCAGCAAGCAGTAGCAGCAACTACGTAGAGCAGCAGCAGTAG
>SZWC01000394.1:126382-145604 GCA_023375785.1 Penium margaritaceum
GAGAGAGAGAGAGAGAGAGAGAGAGAGAGAGAGAAATCATGAAGAAGCCTCTTAGCCTTGCTGTTGCTGATGTGGTGACATTGTTTAGTCATCTGACGCACCAGCAAGCAAGTACGAGTGAGAAGCAACAAGGGTCAGGCTAGAGAGATGCACATAGTCTATTAAGCTCCAACAACATATTAAGGTAGAAAGAAATGACAATTGACAAGCACGTAGTATGAATACCAACCGCAGAGCACAGGGTATGGTGTGGTACAGAACCGACAATTCAAGAGACAAGTGTGGTCAGGGATCAAAGAAGGGGCAACGTAAATTGGAGTAGAGGCAGCAAAAGATGATGGTAAAGATAGAGGGATGCAAAATAGACGGTAACAACAAAGCCCATGGAGAATAACCCAGCTAGAAAAATGGATGGAGAGTGTACCAATGCCTCATCTGCACATGAATTTGATTTTATTGATCGTGGCTACGAACAGTAGATTCACCTCCAAGTCAGACACATACAAAGCGCAAGGCAATAACAGGTCCCCACCAAGACCAATAAAGCGTACAACACAAGCAACCTAGACCGGTAGGAGCTAGCCAGTACAAACAAAGAAAACCAAACCAACAAGGGCAAGAGAAACAAATGACGAGCAACAAGGTTTCATGTGGTGGGTAGTCTCTAGATAAATAACAAAGTATCCACCTTACACCTGAGTAGTAGAAAACACAAGGTAGACATCGAGTGTGCTTGAAGGTGGGACAAGGGAACAAGTGGACACACCAAGGCCACAAGGCAGGGTCAGGAATTCCCAGTCTCCAATCCATGGTGTGTCATCAGGCACACACCACCAAACGACCTCGACAATATGCCATGAAGGGCTACATTTGACTCGTAGAAAAACATATGAGACATGCCAATTACCTCCTTGGATGAAGCATCTCGGTGAGACTCTGCTCCAAAGCGCGCTCGTCATCACGGTAAGGGTCATCATGATACTTCTTAAGTCGTGAGTTAGAGAAGCTTCCTCTATCATGATCAAGTTCTTGGCCACCCATATTTGATCTGCCCTCTTGTCTCACCTCGCATGCACACACACATGTCTTGAATGATCATGGTTGTGCCTTGAGAATTGACACTCGAGACCAACTCGGCTACTGGCATCAGTCTAACTTGGCGGTCACCAAGCCCTCCAAGGATGCCTCCTTGAATAATCTCTTGATCTTATACTTCTCCTCATGAATTTCTCTCTAGGAGGAGAGAGGCTAAGCCTCATATACTCTGGTTGTCGTGGTGTGCCTCATGTTGCCTACTTATGGATTTGTGGGAGCTGCAATATGTCACAGGTGCTGGTCCTTAGGGGGCCACCGTGCCGGCCGATGGCCGTACACTGATGAGTAGCCGCCCTTGGTTACTAACAAGAGGTTGGGCTCGACCACCGGGTGGTGGTGCAAACCCACTCCGCTTGAGGTTGAACGTGGGTGTGTACTCACCGGCTCTGACATGCTTACTAAATATGTCTTTCTTTGTTTTTTCTAGGACAAACTTCCACATCCATGACGTGCGTGTCTTGTGGAGCTCTCCTCACTCCCTTGCTTTCTTCACAATCTTTGCAAGCATGCCATAGGATAACTTCTGGTATCTGAGCAGTGAGGACCGTCCCTAAAATTGTGGTCCTAAGGTCCTCGGTGGGCCACTGTCTCCAGCACCATTAGTCTTGAAACGCACGACGGACTCTATCATCCTGCGACCTATGCAACCACGCCGGCCATCACCTCATAGTTGTACCACTTGACTATATGCTCGACTGTTTTTCCACACCATCAATGTCATGTGATGTACAATCATGTAATCTGTATCTGTGTCCACTTGGATAGGAGGTGGAGGTACGATGTTTCTGTCGAGGAAGTCTGTACTCGGGTCCTAGTAGTACTTGAGCTTGCTGATGTAGAAAACAAGGTAGATTACCATGTTGTCAAGAGAAGAATGGGAATTATATTTGCTTGATCCCAAACGGTCCCAACCACCAGGGTTTGAGATTTGGAACTTCGTGTCCTTAGAGTTCGATGTTCGTTGAGATGAGAAGTATCCGACCACCAGCACTGAACACGTCATTGTTGCTATGTCGCTCGCCTACTTGCTTCATACGTGTTTGTGTCTTTGCGATAGTTTGTCATTCTTCCTCTGAAATGTAAGTGAAATCATTACAGTTGATATCAACCGCGAAGATGTTGCTCTGGCTTTGAAGTCATCCCGGTATGGTGGGCAGTTTTTCATAACCCTCATCAAACGGAATGTTATCCATTGTGCAAGTGGCGACGTTCTATGCGATTCTGGCAGTCAGCAGTCTGGCCGCCCAATAGGTGCCATATGGTTCACAAAAATGCACAAGAGCTGTTCAAGAATCTCATTTGTCCGCTCGATTTGCTTGTTCATTTGAGGATGGAACACGCTAGAAAGCTGGATCTGACTCTCGTAACACGTCACCAATTTGTGCCACAAACGGATAGTGAAGTGGTCATCCCCGTCGCTTGTGATGATACCCAGTACGTAATGTAGCCATACGATCCGTGACATTCTTTATGCGGTGACAGTGATCGTCGTCAGGATGACGTGTGATATTTTTTAAAATCTGTCCACCACCATGAGGATGGCATCATAGCCGTGGGGAGGGATGGGCAATCCTGTCACAAATTCCATGCTGATGTCAACCCATGGCTCCGTAGGAATGAGGAGAGGTTGTAGTGGTCCGGGTGTCCTTGTGCGAAAAGATCTTCGTTTCTATGTGTCGCATGATTCACAAAAGGATGGAACATCAGTCTACATCTTGTCTCACCAATAGTACTTTGCCAGCTTCTTGAGTGTCTTGTCCCCGCTGAAGTGTCTACCAAGACGGTGCCATGCATTCCTCCAACAACATTTTCTGTAACTCCTCATTTGGTGGAACGACGACCGGGCGAGCAAAACATCGTCGTAAGTAGTGGTCATCAAATCATAACTTTGTTCTTTATGCCTGCCGAACTCCTCATAACCCTTTCCGAACAGCCTCGCGAGGTACGTATCTCGTTCATCGAGTAACGTGTTGATCTCGGCCATCAGATCCAGTCGCTGACATGGATTGTCCACTAGATTAGATTTTCCAGGTCGGTACTCGATGTTGTAGTCGAAGTTGGACTCGAGGAACTTCATCCATCCACTTTGCCGATGGCTCGTAGTAGGTTATGTCTTGAGATATTTTATTGTCTGAGGGACCGTACGAATGATGCATTGTCGGAATCCCTTGTAGTACCACCATGTTTTAGACGCGTACACGACTACGAGCATTTCCGTTTTGTGCACCGCGTAGTTGAGTTTCGTTCATGAAACATGACCGGTTGTTCTCCACCACTATTGTCCAGGAGGATACTGGCTCTGATTTCTTGATCACACGTGTCGGTGGCCATGGTGTAGTCCAGAGATGGATAGTCAATTGTAAGCCTGGTCCCGAGGACAAAGTGTTTCTCGAAGGGTTGAATGCTTCTTGTTTGTTATTCTCCTAATTCTACTCGGTGATCTGAGTGAGGTCAGACAAAGGTTCTGACACTTGGACATAGTCCTTTACGAATCAATAGAAGTACGTGCCTACAAAGCCTACAAATACTTGGGCATCCTGAACATTGGTAGGTATCCGCCTTCACTTTTTTTTGGTCCATGGTGATTTGTCCGCTGTCGATGATGTGGCCCAAAATCTCAATTGAACGTGGACCAAAGTCGTACTTGGAGAGTTTTTCCTTAAATTTATCTATTTGCAAAATATCAAGAACGTTCAGGAGATGTCCATCGTGCCAATCCGGGGAAAGCTATCCACGATGACAAAGTCATCAAGGTATGGGCAAACATTGTTTTTCATTACCACCACGAATGTTGTAGGGGCATTTGTGAGTCCATGCAGCATGACCATGAACTTGAAGTGCCCGCATTTGATGTGAAATGCTATCTTCAGAGTGTCCTTAATAGATACATCGATCAGATGATAGTCAATGATCAAGTTAATTTTACTGATAATCCAGGGCTCACAGAGTTGGTCAAAAAGTTCATCGAGTCGCGGTTCTTGATGGTGATATTGTTCAACGCTCAACAATCCACGCAAATCTTCATCGCTCCAATTTTCTTTTTTATAGAAAAAGCAGGTTTCGTGTTGAGTGACGTGGAAGGCCTGATGAGCCCCCGTCTAAGCATCCCTTTTAGCTATAAGATGGGCCTCGTACTCCTTGTCAAAATTTATGATCTTGGAATCCTCATTTGTAGCGATGTGAGCCGCTCAGACGGGCAATCAGTCTATGCAGATTTTTATACCAGACGGGAGTCTCGTATACTCCTGCCCTTTGCCATTTCCATACTCCTCAAATTTTCTCTGTGGCTTTTCTCCCTATTTGGCCTGTTGATATCGTTTCCGACAGCCACGTAAGATGTTTCCCGGATTCCTGCAAGTCTAGTAGAGTTTTTGATAGCATTGATCGGTGGCGTCAATCTCCGTCTGAGATGAGGTTTCCACCAACTGAGACTTCCCTCCGCCGTGATACGAGTTCTGGCCTTTGGATCACCAGCCGTTGGATAATTACATCTAATCGCTATGGTTGGTGCTGATCATACGATTGACAGGTGTGATCATTCGTCAAGGTCATTCTGGATGTCGAAAATGGCCATTGCTAGCCAAATATATCGCTTGAGGCTGTTGTTGTAGTAGAAACACAGCTCACCAGGGACGAGGTCACTGTCGGTGATAATTTCGTGAAAATGCTGCATGTACTCTGCCACACTTGACTGTTGGCACAAGTGTTGAAGTCTGTATTGTGCATCAGTCTTCTCGTTTGTTTTTCCAAAGTGGGTGGTTATAACTCGCAAAAAATCGTTCTAGGTCTCTGATGGGGTGAGGGAGTCATGCGAAGTCAAATTCATCTGCTTGAGAGGTAGAATGAGTGTAGTTGACGATGTAAGAGTGCTCGTGTGTGTCCTTAATCCAGCTCCATTGGCCTTCTGCTGCCGTTGGATGGTCTTTAGATCGGACCACCAACTCAAAGCCGTGCCACACAAAAGCGAGGCCACGAGGTCAATCTTCTTGTTGCCTTTGTTGACCCCAGTAGCAGTCAATTACACCTCCAATCTCGTCCGCCACACCCTAACAGTCGGTCCGTTTGATTTTTCGGGGTGGAACACCTCACGAAGTGCCGGTGAAATCTGGAGCACAGTCGAAAGTTGTATAGTTCTCTCGATGAGCATTGTTTCGTATGCACGGGAGTTTCAAAATTCCTCCATGGCCACGTTGAGTTGTTGGATTAGATGGATGTAGAGGCTCCGGACATCCGACTATTTGTGGTACAAATCTTCATTAATGCAAGATTGTCAACTGGTGCTTCCCATTGTGGCAGATGTCGCCCCGACGATTAAGGCCAAGGCAAAGGGGTCCGAGGGGTCCGTTACCAGATTTTCCATCGTGTTCGCTAGGGCTCTACCATTTGGCGCGAGAGCTACTACTGCTGTGGGGTTTTCCTGAGGTGCATTTTTGCTTGTATTTTACTAATATTACATTGCAGAGTCTTTGATGATTATTGCTGCTCATTGCCTGGTGTGTTTGCTATGTTCACCGTTGTTGTCACAATGCCTGTGATATTCTGAACGGTGGAGGCACGCCGAAGACTCGTGTGAGTTTGTCGCTTGGCAGTTAAGGTGTTGGGTGTCCCTCTTATATTGCTGCATTCTAATACCATGTTTTATGCTAAGCAGAACGTTAGTGGTTTGTAGGGATGAGGTATAGAGCAATAGACGGTCTGAGGAATGGGAACAAATGGATAGCTTGTATCAAGTCGTGAGTTCACTCTGATGACAAGTGTCAAGTAAGTGGAGCAAGTATGTATGATGAATTTGATGTCTTTCTTCTTAGAGTTCGAGCTGAGTGACGCGTACGAGGTCGCGCTTTGATTGATAGCCTCGAGAAGCTCCGCCCAGAAGTCGAACAGCTTAAAAAATACCAAGAAGCAGTTTTATAAAGTGCGTAATAGCCCGGATACCCACACCGCGCTAACTATTAAGCTGGCATACCCGCGAGTCTAAATTCTGACACGGCATACCTACCTGTTGTAAAAAATGAACGAGGTATCTGGCCCTCGCTCACAATGCTCGATCAAGTATGGCGACGAGGGTCATGTGACCGTCGCTCGATCGCGACCGTCACTCCCTCACGAGATCGCGATGGATCGATGACTTTTTTTTTCGAAACGCAAACCACCTATTACGATTTTGGGTTTTCTATGTTTTGCGCGTGCGGAGTCTGCGCAAAGCATAAAACCCTATATCATAATAGGGGGTTTGCGCATCGAAGGAAAAAAAAAGGGTCATCGCTCCATTGCGATCGAGCAAAAACGCCCATTTCAATATTCGATATTTTCTTTGCGGCACACAAACCAGCCTGGTTTGCACACTAAACACTTTCAAACCCAGCCCCGAATCACAGTCGGGGTTGAGGTTTTTTTTTTTTTTTTTTTTTCTACGGGCATCTGTTGGGTCCCATAGTAGCGGGGCCCAGCAGATGCCTTTGCTTTGTAGGGGTGTCTCGGACCCCCCACACAAACACCACGCAAACCCCTCCCTCAAATGATCACAAACACCTCGAAAGAGGGATTTGTGATTGCTCAAGGAGCTTGATGATGTCAGCATTCCGACGTTGCATTTCATGCAGGGACGACATAGCTTTTTGCGTGGATACGTCGTTTCATTTTTTTGACCTGTGGATATAGCCGCTTTAATTTGGTTCATATTGGGCATGCCGTTCCAATTTTTTAGGGTGCGGGCATGCCAGCTCTAATTTTGGACATGGTGGATATCTAACATTTTCATCCTTTCATAAAAGGGAAAAATGGCCATGATATCCACGATCCCGAAGGGCGGACCCTCCCATATCCACGAGCGGAAATTTACGTCCCCCATATCCACAACATTAAAAATTAAGAACGACATATCCACATTAGTCATCAATATCCGCGCCATGTCCAATGCGGAGAAGATTACTATGCCATACCGTTGTGGCGTACCTATTTGAAAGCCATGGGCATGGGGTGACTAAAATTTACGAAAAAATAGTTCTGTGGACATCGATAAATTATGAGAGTCGCTGTATGAGAATGGCAGGCGTCGGAAGAACGCTGCGTATGCAAGGTTAAATGACACCGTCCAATAGTTTTATCCTCAATGTGTAATATGAATGTTACTACAATGAAATACCATTATATTACATGGGGATAAGCTTTCTGCATTAAGAAAACTGCCGGACTCCCTCGACCTGTTACCAATATTCATTCTCGACACAATGCCTTCACACAAAAACCATCCTTGACATCGGCGGTTTCAACCGAGAACAACAGCACGTATCGTCGACACCCTGGCCATCGCTGCCAGCATCCACCAGCCTGTCAATGTCATCTGATTTAGTCTGTCCAAGGTTCACGATCTCGTTGTTTGTGCGATGTTCGACGTTTGAGCATCGACGTTGACGCGCACGAGTAGCGTGGGTGTACGAGGTCATTCATGTTTTCGGTTCACTTGGGTGGGAAACAGACAACCCCCACAAACACGTGCCACAATGTCTGTTTTGTGGACCATCCACCCGTCATGTCAAAGGCCGGTGGCAAGCCCGATGCCTTCGGGTGTCCTGTTGAGGATATCCCGGAGCCTCGCATTGGACCATGCTGTCGACCGTTGACAATAGCAGGGTCCAATGTCTCGTCATGATTTTGAGATACCCATCTCGCTAGGCTACCGCATGCCATGGAGGAGGACGTTAACGCCCGTGAGCCCGGTGAGCATGGAGACCTTGTCTGTTTACGTACAATGTACCCATTTGATTGCCCAATTGCAATGGGCACCCTCGCGTAGGCGTAGGTCGTCCGACGTTCCTGGGGTTTCTTTACCGAGTGGACTGACACGTCCGTAGCTCAATGAGCTAGGTCTCGTGCCCCGAACCCCATCCACCCAAAACTTGGTGTATGACGAGCATTTTGAGCATGAGCAGCGCGCTCAAGTGCTCCTAATTTTACCACAACAATCAAGAAACACTCTCAGGTTGTCTCGCCTGAGTCATGCTGCTGGTCAAAATTGTGTCCCGTCTTGTTCTTGTGTTCCATTTTGGTTTTTGCTCTCTCAATTTGTTTGTTGTGTAGTGTCCGCCGACGATGAGGTGTCGGGTCAAGCCCCAAAGCGTATGAAGGCTGACCAAGTTTTCCTACAAGGATGTCGTTCCGGGACATGGCGGAGGCACGTGCACTAGTGGATGACTATGCCATCACCAACCGCATGATTATCCGGTGGCTACGTAGTGAAAAGGACACGGTTTACTACATATTGTGGGCAGTTCAAGAAGAAAGATTTTCCGTGGCTTATTCGTGCGTACCTCACCCCAAATGGAGCTGTCGCTGTCGTCTCCAAGTTCGTGGACGGTCAAAAGTGTGTCCCTCAAGTAGGCCGTGGTGATCCTACGAAGACTGTGAAGTGGGTGGTGTGGCAGATACAGTCCACGCTGAAGCGGGACCCGACAGCCGACGTGAAGACGTTGTCAGCAGTGGTGCGCAAAGCAACCATCTAAGGGGTGGAAAAGAACACGATGTACTAGGCCAATTCGAAGGCACAAGAAAATCTCACCGGCCCGAAACCCCTATCGTGGAGCCTCTTCCTAGTGTACCGTGAGGCGGTAAGACAGTATGTCATGTTTTTACAGTTTTTCCTCTTTACTCCAAACTGTCCTTGGCATACTTCTAACATTTTCTATGCCATGCATTGCAGCTGAAGCGTGTGGATCGTTACACACACGCTGTGGCCGAGGAATCCAAGGACAGTGTCGTCATCCGCGCGTTCGGGGTACAAAGAGCCACTGTCTTGGGTTTCCAACATACTCGCCGGATCCTGACAATGGACAACACCCATCTGAAAATCGGTTACAAGCAAGTCCTCCTCATCAGTCAGTTCTTTGATGCCAACGAAAATGCTATGCCCATGGCGTGGGCGATGGTTCACGAGGAGAATGAGGAGAATTGGAATGGTTTTTGGAGCTGTTGGCGACCGCGTAGCCCACGACAGTTGAAAAGGGTACCGTTTTCATTTCCGATCGTGACAAAGGGTTGTAGAACGCCGTGGGGAAAGAGTTGTCATGGGCACATCACACGTACTACTGCTTCCACCTACGGCAGAACATAAGGCTCAAGGTTGGTAAGCAAGCTGGCTACTGGTTTTGGCACCTAGCATGTGCGCTAACACCCACAGAGTGGCGGAGGTATGAAGAATAGATGTGTGCCGAGAACTCGGGAGTTGTAGTGCACCTCCCCACAGCAGACAAAGTTGGCGGCATTCCAAAGGAACAGTGGGCCAGACCGTATTGTCCTTTTGGGTGTGGAGTGTACACCATATAGAATGCGGCTGAGTCTTTGAACGCCCGCATCGTCGAGTGCCAGAAACTGTTTCCTTTGTACTGGTTTGTGTCCTTGTACACGTGGGTTCAACACTTGCTTGCAGATTGGTACAGGTTGAGTAAGTCATGGAAAGGACAACTTGAGCCCACGCCAACGAAGCGGCTGCTCAACAGCGGCGTCTTAGCCCACAACTACGAAGTGGTGGAGGAAGTTCCGCACTCTGGCAGCATGACAAGGCCAAGCAACAGGATCCGCATGGTGAACGTGCTGGACCAGACTTGCACGTGCGGGGCGTGGAAGGAGTGGGGCCAACCATGCACGCATGCTTCCGCCTTTGCCATTGGCTGTGGAGAGCAGCCTAAGCCAATGTACAATGTTAGAATCCCACGCATGGCATACAGGTGCACATACGACTTCACCGTGCCAGGCGTTAACCCAGCGTCACTGAGGGGGTGCTATGGCAGCAGCCGGGCCCAAAACATGGTGCAAGGCGGCCCAAGAGCGCACACCGGAACCGTGAGGACAAGCGTCAGAAGAACTACATCTGTCCCCGTTGTGACCAAAAGAGACACACGATGAAAAAGTGTAAGAACGAGCTTGTTGTTACTCCTACTGCAAAGGCAACTACCAATGCTCTTCGATGACGGCTACGACGGGTAAAGGATGTTGCCAGAGTAGAGGTCTATGCTGGGCGGTGGCCTCCAAGCGAGACCATAGCGGAAAACGAGGTTGCATCAGCTGCAGCTGAAGTTACTAGAGCTGCCACTGGTATCCCCCCCCCACCGCCGCAGTAGTGACACCGACAGCGGGCACAGCAGCAGAAACCATTGTTATGCTTTCGGATGACAATCTAAGCACCAACGTCTTAGGCATTGGTGTAGGCTGGGGATGGACGGGACAAGCAAAGCGTATGGCCACAAGTGCGGCTGCAAGCAGAGTTGTTGCTGCAACCTCACTAGTCACTGCGGCAACTACAACGGCAATAAGACTACTACAGCCGTCAATGGCGACGCTGAGTACGACCCCGAGGCAGTGGGTATGGCCCTGTCCAAGAAGAGATCTATGATCCTAAAAGGTACAAAATGAGTGACTCGGAGGAGGAGAAGCAGGAGGACAACAAACACTTTGCTGACCCGCAGTAGCAAAGGGAGTGGGAGGAGCGTACTGTCTGTGAGCAGTAGTATGCTTGCGTCATGGATGGCTAAGAGGAGTGAGCTGAAGAGTGGCGCGACGAGCCCGATGTCTTCTAGACTGTAAGTTTGACATGAAGCTTACACATCGTGCTAGTCCCTCTTTTGTTGCTTCATGCAAATTAATCATGCAATCATGTCATCTATGCCCTGAAGGTCATGCACAACTGGGAGCAAATGGGAGTACACATTATCATAAGTGACAGCAACACCAAGGTCTATCTGCCTCCTCAATTGGGACTAGAAGGGAGCACACTGAGCAGAAGACAAGTATTTACATGGATAGACCTTGCAAAACAAGGATACCACTAGGATGAGGAGCTACTGGGTTAAGGAGGGCCAGATTGCATGTGGTCCTGTTCGAGCTTTTGATTGATGAGATATTGTCATTATTAAAACCAACACATTGTCCCATTTGAAGCTCAACTATACACATTCTATATGCAAACGTCCAGTTACAAGACCCAAATACACTCTGCAGAGCAAATAATGAATATACGTTTGACGTGCTATAATGCTATGCAATAAAGGGGTGCTGTCATTGTGTTGTTCATTCTCTTGCAATGAAATTGGCTTTCCACAATAGTTCACTTTGGACTCCTATTGTTGCCATCGGTGGCAAGTGTGATGGAGTGTGTGACATCCTTCATAGCGGGAGTTGGTGTGGTATACATCCTCATGAGATGAAAGTACTAGGCACCAAGGCCAGTTCACATTGTCAATATGTACATGTGTCCATGTCATCATGGAACCTATCCAAAAGGTGGCAGCCCGTGTTACGAGGAGGAAGATGTCTTGTACGACATGGATGGCAGCAACTCAGAGGATTTTTGTCTGTCTCGTCCACATTCGAGTCAGAAGACGATGATGAGTTTGTAGAATGCAACCCAGATTACTAATGTGCCAAAGGTAACTTGTGTCCTGTCTGTGAGATCATGTCCTGGATCTACTCTTTGCCCCCTTTAGTCCAGTTGTGGTTGGTCAGTGGACACCCAGGTCCCTTCATCACAGGCTTTGCACACTGAGCACACACTACAACCACTGTGGGACTACATTTCCTGGCCTATTTGTGTATGGACCACAATGAATGTTCCATTATAAGTGGTCGTTATGTGCTTTCCAATGTTTCCTTCGTCTCACTATGAATGGACATGTGGTTTATTTTCCCATGAAAGTAATAATGATGTGCCCGTACATGCATTGTGTACAGTCCATCTTTTGCAGGTACTGTTTCAAAACTTTACTCGTCGTTGGGTGCACTGTGCATGTCGTTTTAGTTTCATTTGGATTCTTGGTTCAATTTCCTATGAAATTAATCGGGGTGTGTCCATGCATAGATTCTATACAACTCCATCCATCACACGTACTCTTCCCAAAGTATAGACAACGGTGATTGCACTATGCATTACATGTTAATATTCATGGATGTTTCGTTTATTTTCCCAATGGAATATAAATGTTTTCCCCGTGCATGCATTTTGTACACATCAATCATGCAGAAAGTATTGTTCTCACTTTTAACACATCAATCGTCGCACTAGGCTTGTTGTCTTAACAGTTGAGTGGGAATAGTGAGTAGTTGGTGAAGAATAATTATAATGTTGAATGATCCATTGGTCTCACGGCCTTGCAAGACACGTTATGACTTCGTCCAATAACGGGTCTATATACTTCCAGGGTTCCCAAATGTTCGCACAATCTTTGGGCCAGGGTGAAGGCATCTCGTGTCTAGTCACCCAACACATAACTTCCGGGGTTGGGGCTTCGCTATTAATCAAGATTCGAGGGTAGGGTGCATGTATCCGGTCCCAACCTTGGTTGATGAGCCTCGACTATCGCCTTGCTTTGCTTGGTTCAGGCCATGGGACGTCCACAGACCACCCATCGTGTGTAGGCACCCCAGTAAGGGCAGGGCACCATCCCCAAGACATTGAAGCACCGTGAGATGCCAATGGGGAAGGATTCTATACATAAGTGAAAGCGAACTACAACGAACCTTAACTAGGTTATTGGAATCTAGGCTCGCGGTTCAAAGTGTCATGTCATACAGGTTTGTGACCTTTCACACCGTATGCACCCTTGACGCTTGCAAAGGATGTCAGCGTCAGAGCGACGTTTCACGGCATGGACAAGTGGGTTCAATTGGAACCTCTCGAAATTACAGATCGACCGGTTCATAGACCTCCCATCAACGTGGAGTGCAAACCTCCTTCCAAAATGGATTCGCTTACTACTCCTGGATGCTACAGTTTCAAACATCCATGACGTCCACGCACTCCGCTTCGTCCGTTTGCACAAGAAATCGCCTAGACGCTTAACCTATACTTTTCATATGAAAGTGCAATTTGTCGGGACCACACCGGACAACGGCCGATCACGGACGGTTCCATTCACAAGAATTGCTTTCCAGCGTGCAGCTTGGTGTGGACATATGGTTGTTTTAATAAAAACTTGTGGACATTATGTTCTTATGGTGTGTTACGTGGACGTTGGTACGGGCAAGTGGTATGGCAAACACAAAGTTCTCGACCTCTGGATACGTGGTCATTAAAGAGCAAACTGTGGATATGGCGGACTTATCGAGAATTCGATGGGTATATGGTCACACCCCCATTCATTAAAGTTTAGCGTCGTCAGGAACTTGACGGAACAGTATTAAAACGTTGAAACGGTTCGTCGCGCCTATGTCGGCCGTTCCGGATAGGCGACATAGGCGCGACGAACCGTTTCAGCATATTCTGAAACGGAGCACCGGAGGTCGGGGCTGGTGGCCAAAATTCCACAAGCCGATAGGCGTAGAACTCCTCAGGCCAACGCGTATTGGGCCATATTATAAGGACACAAATGCCCATGCACGAAGTTTAGGAGCTTGTGTACGTTGGGGACGTGACACGATGTTGTTACCCATTTTGGTTTGGACCAAAAGAACCATTACAAATCGTATTGATGTTTTGATGTCGTTTGGTCGATTCATCGATGGATTTTGCAGTTTGCAAATAAGAGCCTTGACATTCTCACCCCCCCTCCCAAACTTCCGTGTGAACTTTCTTGAAGTAGCCCATCACAAGGACATTTCACATGCGTTGCATGCTCGAGGTTTCCACAAACTCAAGTATGCCCCTTGCATGCCATAATTCTTATGCATTTTATCTTTGATTGAAATTCATGTGACTTGTATTAAAACAAGATCGTCTTCTTATTCCAAGTTGACAAGGCTAAAAGAATTCCTGGATTTTCCCCGTCGTGCAACCTCTACTTGCTCGACTTTGACATATTATTATCCACGGCTGTTGAAATGACAAAGGTACACCCCCCCCTTTTCCCCTGGTCTTCTCTCGGTTCACCATTTGGGGTAATACATGATCATGATCAACCCCGTTCTACATACTTGTGATATTTGGAGACCATGCTTTCGTCAATATAGATAATCACAAGCCACTCAATGTGGTGCCAAAACTCATCTACCCCCGAGAGTAATGGTATGTCAAAATGGTTGCATTGTGCATTTCCGCCTTTTTAACTATCCCTCTCTCTATCCGTAAAATTTCTTGTTCAATTTTTCTTACACGACCTCTTGTCGACGGGGTTGTTTCATGTATTCTTAGGACTCTTGTATGAATTTTGTTTTTTTTCATACGTTGAATCCACTTTCTTGAACATGAAAAGTAACCTTCACAGTTTGCACCATGGAGTCTACGGAAAAAGTACAACATACCCCGCGTCGACAGGGTATATTGTATTGACACAACGACCCCCTAGCCGTTGATTGTGATCAAAGAGTAATGAACCAAGCGACTAGATACCCACCATGTCCAAGATTTAAGGTGGCATGCCCGCACCTACTAAATTAGGCATGGCATGCCCAGTGCTGAATAAGTTAAAGCTAGGATATCCATAGGTGAAAAAAAAAGGACGTATCCACAAAAAAGCCATGTCGTCGATGCATGGAATGTAGCGTCGGAATGCTGACGTCATCATACTCCTCGAACAATGACAAAACCCTCCTTTGAGGGTTTTCATTGTTCGAGGAAGGGGTTTGCGTGGGGTTTGCATGCGAACATCTGTTGGGTCCAGTTACCGCGGGGCTTAGCTGATACCCCCGCAAAAAAAATGGGCGTAAATACTCCTGAGTCCATCTTTTCGGTCGATAGAACCGTGGAGTCCATAGTCGAAAGCGATCGACACGCGGTGTCCAAAGTGGAAAACAAAAGCTTCCGATGTCCATAGTCAAAACGGCAAGATATCGGTGCCCATGTCTTTCGTCGTGCAAGCGAAAACGAAAAACAGACAACTGTACCCACGCCCTTGAAGTCGGACTTCGTCGACTTCGAGGGCGATGTGGACGACGTTGACACTGGCATCGCCGATGTCAGAAGTAACCCTGCCGCGAGTTTTGGAAATCGCAAGTGCGAATTCCAAAACTCGCGACAGGGTGCGCCGCATCTCGCAAACTCCCACCAATAACTGACAAACCCCCTATGTACACCCGGGGGTTTGGGTTTTATTTTTTTACTTGCCCGGGCATTTGCCGGGCCCCGCGGTAGTGGGGCCCGGCAGATTCCCTGCCTTCTATCACACATGCGCTGCATTTCGCACCCCCCCCCAAAAAAACAAACCCCCTAGTTACACTGGGGGTGTTTGGGTTTTATTTTTTTCTTGCCCGGGCATCTACCGGACCCCGCGGTAGCGGGGCCCGGCATATTCCCTTCTATCACATGTACGCCCGCATCTCGCAACTCCCCCCCCCTCCCAAAAAAAAACAAACCCCCTAGTTACACTGGGGGGTTTGGGTTATGTTTTTTTACTTGCCCGGGCATCTGTCGGGCCCCGTGGGAGCGGGGCCCGGCAAACTCCATTTCTTTTCATCACACGTGCGCCGCATCTCGCAACCCCCCCTCCCAATAACATGCAACCCCCCTAGTTTTCAATCGGCGGTTTGGGTATTAGTTTTTTTTTTCTTGCCCTGGCATCTGCCGGGCCCCGCTATTGCGGGGCTCGGCAGATGCCCAGTGTGCGCCGCATCCTGAACCCCCCCCCCCCAAACCTACGACAAACCCCCTAGTTTATAGGGGGTTTGGCAGGGTCATCGCGAGCTCGCAGGGAGGTTTTGGCGTGAAANTCCAGCTTCCAATAACATGCAAACCCCCTGGCTTTCAATCGGCGGTTTGGGTATTAGTTTTTTTTTTCTTGCCCTGGCATCTGCCGGGCCCCGCTATTGCGGGGCTCGGCAGATGCCCAGTGTGCGCCGCATCCTGAACCCCCCCCCCCCAAACCTACGACAAACCCCCTAGTTTATAGGGGGTTTGGCAGGGTCATCGCGAGCTCGCAGGGAGGTTTTGGCGTGAAACCCCTCCTGCGAGCTCGCGACGACCGGCGAAGCTCGAAGTCAAAAAACACGTCAAATGTGATATATACATGAAATATATATCAATCGTGCCCGTTTTCGCTCGCGCGACGAAGAACATGGGCACCGCTGTCATGTCATTTCCGACTATGGACAACGCAGTTTTTCCGTTTTTGACTCTGGACACCGCGTGCAGGTCATTTTTGATCGTGGACACGGCTGACCTATCGACCGAAACAATGGACATATAACAACTCCGTCCAAAAAAAAAAACCCTCAACCCCGAATGTAAAGAGGGGTTGGGTTTGAAAGTATTTTCTGCGCAAACCAGGGGTGTTTTGCGTGTCGTGAAAGAAGAGTCCCAATTTTGAAATGGGCGTTTTCGCTTGATGGCGATGTAGGGTTTTTATGATTGCGCGGGCTCGGCCCGCGCAAAACATAAAAAAACACAAATTTTAATAGGGGTTTTGCACATAAAAAAAACAAAAAAAACAAGAGGGTCATCGCTCCATCGTGATCCCGTGAGGGAGTGACGGTCGCGATCGAGCGGCGATTACATGACCCTCGTCGTCATGCTCGATCACCGCAGCATGTGGCTGATCAAGCATGGCGAGCGAGGGCTAGATACGTCGTTCCTTTTTTTAAAGAGGTGGGTATGCCGTGTCAAAGTTTGGAGTCGAGGGTATGCGAGCTTAATATTTAGCGGTGTGGGTATCCGAGTTATTTCACCCAAGAGTAATTGGTGGTGTTTTAGGATCGTAACATATTCCATGGGATATTTGGAAACTAAAAAGTTGAACCGTGGTTCTTGAAAACGTTTTGATACCAAACGGGGGATGATAATAGTGACATATTTGGAAATGGGTTTTCTAGGTATTTTCGAGCTGTTGAAAATGAGCGTGGGGATGTTCGAACCTAAGTTCCTTACAATGGAAGTCGCTGTGACGGACCTTAGATTGAGATGCGCCGAGACGAGCCGCGGGATCAGTGGCCTTGGAGCTTCGTTCAGGAAAGAACTTCGAATTTGTGGTGGTGACGCTTCGTGCCCCAATGAGGGTTTGAGGCCCTCGTGGTTCGACTCCTTGGGCCACCGCTGCAGCTGATTGGGTGTGAGGCATGCGCCAAGGTTGCTTCGACAGCCACCACCAGAGAATTCGGGATTCCGTGGATCGGGTCGTTCGCTTGTCCAATTGGCGCTCATCCAGTGAGTATGGGGAAGGAGCCGTATCTAGAGATTTCCGTCCGATCTGGTGGACAGGAGAGGGTCCGAGGCGAGTTTAATTATTGAACCTGTACGTGAAGAGAGTTTGCTTCTACATTAGCACGAGAGTGCCGGTAAGGTGGGCTCCTGCCGGAGAAAACAATGGAAAACATAAGAAAATTGCAGTCGGGACTTGAGGAGTCACATCAGGCGTCGGCTCTTTCTGACACGGGTGTATCACGGCATCGTCCTCACGAACGAGTGTTCCTTCATAATGGCATTCCTTATCTACCTTCAAACCTTTCAATGAATTCTCGGAGAACCATCAAACTATCGAATTTATCACACACCACTTTGGTCCGTATTGTCACCGGAGCTTCGGGCTCTCCAGTCCCGTCTAGTCCCGTTAGCCTGACGGCGGCAGGGCCTCCCCAGAGGCTTTGCCGCCATGGGAACGGAGCGTCAGCTTCCGTGCCACAGTACCTCAGCCTATCCCTCGACACCTGTCCGCCCATCCCCTCTCCAAATCCAGCCGCTCTCCCTCTCTCCATCTTGCCGCGCTCCCTCTCTCCTCGTCCCCTCCCGCTCCCCGCTCCTCACCTGGCAGCAGGTCCCGCCGTTTGGATCAGGCAGCACCGTTAGCAGTTTCGTGGCAACGCGATTAAGCGCTTACTTCTGTGTCCACCCGCTTCGTCCACTCGCAACATTCATCCACATTCGTCCGGCGTGACGCCCTGTACATATCGCCGTGAGACAGCGATCACCAACTGCCCCCACGCCTGTCAGGCGCCCTGCCTTCCACGGCCAGCTGCCAAACCCCTCACCATCCCCACCGCCGCCGTCATCGCCACCGCCAACGCCTCCACCATGGCCTCCTGCCTGCTCTACGCGCAGTCCCAGGCCGGTCCATTGCCGGCGCCGGCGGGCGCCGGCAGTTCCGGCCTCAGCAGCGCCGGCAGCCGGGCGTTGGTCCGCGTGAACTTACCTTCACCATCCTCCCTCTTGTCGAGCCGGACTGCCCGCGGCAGCCGCACTCTGCTCGTCTCCGCCTCTTCCAAGGTGCGGTCTCTGTCCCTCGGCTTGGTTTCGGTTTGGTTGGGTTTGTTTTCCGGTGGATGTTAACAATTGCGCACACTCGAGAGCAGTTGCTGTGCCGCAGCTGTTGCAAGCGAACACCACATCGCTCGTTACTGGGATTCAAAGGCGGGCTTGGTTCGGGCTGCAGGACGCCTCCCCCCCCCCCCAGCCCGGTCGCTACGGCGGGGGGGGGGGGGGGAGCAAGCGAACACCACATCGCGCGTTACTGACTTGCCTGCGGCATCCACGTCACCCACCTGATACTGCATGCAGAAAGCTGCTGCGTGCAGCATTCTGCAGACGGCCCTGTCAAGATGCCCCTCTCCCCTCTCCCTCCCTCCCTCCCTCCTTCCCAGCTTTACACTTGCCCCTCTCCTCCCCCCCCCCCCCCCCCCCCCCCCCCTTTCCCGGCCGAACACGAAGCAATGCTTGAAACGTGGGAAAGGTGAGAGGCGGGTTGGCGTGTGCCGCTCCGGCTGCTGAAGGCGCCCGCGTCCCAACCCATCCCATGTTGTGCCACGCCATGCCATGCCATCGCATCGAACTGCATTGCATAGTGTGCGTTCGCTTGTCCTGCTCCTCGCTGCCTTTTTGGGCCTGTGAAAAAGTTGCGCACAGCGTCACAGAACAATGAACCCCGCTGAGCGCGTGTGTGCGTGCACCTGCATGTGTGCGGGCACCTGCATGTGTGCGGCTGAGGAGAGGATTGGGGGCAAGATGAGGTAGAAGCGCAAGAATGCATTTGCAGAAGGAAGAGGAGCTCGGCAGGTACGCCTGTCAAGTCTCTCGATCCTCTTCCAGTGTTGTGCGGAAGAGAGTGGAGGAGTCTGGGTGTTGTTTCGATGTGTTGAGGCTTTGCTGAGTTGCAGTGCGGTGCAGTGCACTGCACTGTACGCCATGCAGAGTTGAGCTATGCGGTGAGATGCTGTGTGGTGCAGTGTGGGGACTGTGTGGTGTGGTGTGGTGTGGTGTGGTGTGGTGTGGTGTGGTGTG
>SZWC01000394.1:148054-171763 GCA_023375785.1 Penium margaritaceum
CGCGCGCGCACACACACACACACACACACACACACACACACACACACACACACACACACACACACACACACACACACACACACACAAACCATAGTATAGGAGATTGAATGATCATGGCTATGCTTGGGGAGTCGGCAATCAAAACCGACTCGGCTACTGGCACCATTCTCACCCGGAAATCATCAAGCCCTCCAAGGATGCCTCCTGGAATAATTTGTTGATCTCATACTCCTCCTCATGACTATCTCTCTCGGATGAGGGAGAGGCTAAGACTCGTATACTATGGTTGCTGTGGTCTGCCTCATGTTGCCTACTTGTGGGCTGTGGTAGCTGCGATATTTGCCTGGTGCTGATCCTTAGGGGTTCACAGTTTTGTCCGATGGTTGTACACCGGTGAGTAGCCACACTCGGTTATTACCGAAAGGTTGGCTAGTGCTCCTTCCCTTCTTGGGACGTGCATTTTCTACCGCACGCATTTGTTGCTCTTCCGCAGCGACCAACCCATGCTCTCACGCGGGTTGAGACTGTTGGTTTTTTCGCATCTCTCATTGTGCTCTGTTGTGTCCTCCCGGCTTGTGTACATCGGCGTGCAGATGACTGACGGCGAGACTCGACGCTGATGGAGTGTCGTCCGGTGGAGCCGACGCACGCTGAGGTCTTCTCGCAGTTCGCTTGAGCCTCCTCTCTCCGGCGACGCGCTCAGCTCCATCGGCAGGCCTCCTCGGCGGTTGTGCTGCCGGCGATCATTGACACCGCAGTTGCTGCTTGCATGCGTCCAACGCGTCCCATCGCGTCTGCATCGTCATGCACTGCCCAGGGTCCCAGTTGCATGTTGCATGGCCCTGTTTGGCAGCATAAACCATCGTGGGCACTATCTAGGTTTAGGCTGCCATAACTCCTCGCTACTATTTTTCTGGCAGATTCTGACCGCACGGCTGCGTTCGCAGCGTCGGTATTATGGTATGGTCCAGTTTTCAGGCAAAACGGACGACGCCCGGGTTTTGGGCTGTCGGCTGCCTGGCAGGCCTCACCGAGAAAACCTGTCAGCCTGAACTGAGCTATTTTCTGATTGGCTGATGAACTGAGTAACAAGCTCTACAGAGCTGGGGGCGGGCTAGAACTTGGAGGGGTCCCCCATTGCTGTTCATTCTTCATTCCTAATCAGTCATTATCAGTTTTCAGCTGCTTTCTGGCGCTAACTCTGGCGCGCGCGTTTCTGAGTAACAAAACCCAGAGCTTCCAGACTTAGACTCTAGAGCAGCAGACTGAGGGGGCAGCTGACTTAAGCAACGAGCGTGGAAGCCCGCACGCTGCATCAACAACGCTGCTGCCCCAACCTGCTGCATAGTTTCTTTCTTGGTATCAGAGCCAGAGCGTAGCAGCAGCAGCAGAAGACTGGCGAACAGGTGCCAGACAACGCCGGCGGACCCCCATACGCGCCAGTGCAGGGGAAATGCTGCCGGATTTTTTCCGGCAGCATTGACCCTCCTGGTGGCGGAGTCAAATTTTTTCCCACGGCCACTGGGCCAGGGGAAATGCTGCCGAAATTTTTTCGGCAGCACAGATCCCCACGCGTGACGCGAGGAGGTGAGCGGCAGGCGGCGTCTGACGTCTGTGGGCGACGAAGCACGCGGTAACGTCACCCAGGTGCAGTGATTGGCACCACCAGCAGCAGCAGGCAGAAGCAGCAGCTCGCAGCAGCCCGCAGCAGCAGCAGCTCGGAGCAGCCCGCAGCAGCAGCAGCTCGCAGCAGCAGCAGCAGCAGCCCGCAGCAACAACAGCTCGCAGCAGCAGCAACAGCAGTCGTCGACCGGGTCCAGCGGTGGTGGCTCGGCCTGCCATAACTGTGGTCAGCCCGGGCACGGGTGGTACACGTGCCCTCTCCCGACGGACGAGGCGCGCGTCATCGCTACCATGCGGCGCCAGCGGGAGTGCCGCCTCGCCTCTGCCGCCGTCGCCGTTGCTGGCCCTTCCACTTTGCCCTCGTCCAGCGGCTCTGCCACTCCGGCAACTCCGCCTGTCCCGCAGACACCCGCGCCGTAGCAGTACTACCCGCAGCCGTCGGCGCATCCGGTAGCGATGACGCGCGCCTCGTCCGTCGGGAGATGGCACGTGTACCACCCGTGCCCGGGCTGACCACAGTTATGGCAGGCCGAGCCACCACCGCTGGACCCGGTCGACGACTGCTGCTGTTGCTGCTGCGGCTGACCCTTGCCTTTCTTGTTCCGGCTCTTCTTCTTCTTCCCCGATGACGATGAGGTAGCTGCGGCGGGGGAGGCGACGGCCACGGAGGCAACGGCAGGGGAGGCGACAGTAGGGGAGGCGACGGCAGGGGATGCAAGCGCCTCCATGCGATGGAGCTGGGACTCCTGGCGAGCTTCCTCAATGCGGAGGAAGAGCTCGTATGCCCAGGGCATGAGGGTGCCCTGGGTCGCCATGGTGGAGAGGACGTCCTGGGGGTAGTGTACGAAGACGTCTGCGTAGTCGCTAGTGGCGCCGCGCTTGATGGTGAGGAGCGCGGACAGAGGGGGCGGAGCAGATGTGCCGAGACGACGGAGGATGTCCTCCGCCCGCTGCCAATAGGCAGTGACCGTCTCGGTCTCCCCCATGTGCAGGGAGTTGAACTCCCGGAGTAGACGGCTTATCTCAGCGTCGCAGGACAGGCGATGGGGCCTGGTGAGGACGTGCCAGGCGGCTGCAGGGTCTGGGATGGCGCCAGCCGTGACTTCGCCGAGGAAAGGCTCTAAGGCCAGGCAGGAAGCTCGCCCCCCGCGGCCGTCCCTGTACCTTCCTCGGTGTCTCTCGTCAGTCCAAGGCCTGACGCTTCTGGGACCCCTCCCGGCACTGCATCATCGAGTCCCGGGACACCCTCTTCTTCGAGGACCTGTTTCCTCGTGACCTCATTCGCTCCGGCTCGTCTGTGTCTATCCCGTCGCGTGGGGGAGTGGTGAGTCCGTCCTCCGTCCTATCGCGTCCGGGTGACACACTCTTTGGTCCCTCTGAGCCGGCTGCCCCAGTCGTGTCCGCTGGCCCCTCCGGGCCAGCTGCCCCAGTCGCGTCCGCTGGCCCCTCCGGGCCAGCTGCCCCAGTCGCGTCCGCTGGTCCCTCCGGGCCAGCTGCCCCAGTCGCGTCCGCTGGTCCCTCCGGGCCAGCTTCCCCAGTCGCGTCTGCTGGTCCCTCCGGGCCAGCCTCCCCAGTCGCGTCCGCTGGTCCCTCCGGGCCAGCTTCCCCAGTCGCGTCTGCTGGTCCCTCCGGGCCAGCTTCCCCAGTCGCGTCCGCTGGTCCCTCCGGGCCAGCTTCCCCAGTCGCGTCTGTTGGTCCCTCCGGGCCAGCCTCCCCAGTCGCGTCCGCTGGTCCCTCCGGGCCAGCTGCTCCAGCCGCGTCCGCTGGTCCCTCCGGGCCAGCTGTCCCAGTCATGTCTGCGGGTCCCTCCGGGCCAGCCTCCCCAGTCGCGTCCGCTGGTCCCTCCGGGCCAGCTGCCCCAGCCGCGCCCGCTGGTCCCTCCGGGCCAGCTGCCCGAGCCGCGTCCGCTGATCTCTTCGGGCCGACAGCCCCAGTTGCCTCCACTGGCCCATCAGACTCAGCGCCGTCGCACGCCTTACCACGCTACACACGTGGCCCTGGCGGCAGCCTCCGACCCAGGCCGTCGGTGAGCGTGCAGACCGTCGCACCGCGCTCGGTAGCGCCTCGACCCCCCGTGGCTCCACTTGCCTCCCCCACTCCCACGGTCGTGAGTGGGGACCCTAGCACCAAGGCCCTGGGCCTGACCACCTCGGCCATCATTGCAGATCTGCACCCGGGCTCCGCATTGGGCTACGCCATGCTCCATCATGAGCATCGGCACGCTGTCGTGGCTGCCCTTGCGCGCATCCCACCTGGGGCGCGAGAGGCACACGCTCTCTTAGTCCGCTCCACAGCACGCCCGGAGGACCTAGCCACCTTGCGCGAGGCACGAGCCTCTCCTGAGGCCGCACACTGGGACGCTGCCTGCGCCGATGAGCTCGCCGCTATCCGACAGCACCACGTGTACGACCTCGTCGACCTTCCTCCAGGTCGGAAGGCCATCGGCGCCAAGTGGGTCTTTCGGCGCAAGTGGAAACCCGACGGGTCCTTGGACAAGTACAAGGCCCTCCTCACTGCAAAGGGGTTTGCCCAGGTCCCTGGGGTCGACTATGACCAGATCTTTGCCCCAGTTGGCCGGTTCTCCACCAGCCGGGCGCTCTTCAGCCTGGTCGCCCAGCATGGGTGGGAGCTGCATCAGATGGATGTGAGCAACGCTTTTCTCCATGGCTCACTGGAGGGTGAGGAGCTTTACATGGTGCAGCCACCAGGCTTCGACGATGGCACCGGGAGAGTGTGGCGCCTGCGTAAGGCCCTCTATGGCCTGAAGCAGTCGCCTCGGTGCTGGAACCAGGAGATCAGCTGCACGCTCCTTCGTGGTGGGCTCCAGCGCAACACCGCGGACCCTGCACTGTTTATCAGTCCGCGAGGCCAGACCTTCGCTGCTTTTCTGGTGTACGTTGACGACCTCCTCATTGCGTCGCCAGACACGGCCGCCATCCAGCGCGTCAAGGACCTGCTGCACGCCACCTACCAGATGAAGGATCTCGGGTCTGCCCGAGTCTTCCTGGGCATGGAGCTCGAGCATGATCGCTCCCAGGGCATCCCCCATGTTCATCAGGCTGCTTATGTGCAGACTCTGTCCACTCGCTTCGCCGAGGACCTGCCACTCGTGCCGAGCGCATCCTCACCCATGTCGCCCGATGGCCAGGTGAAGCTGAAGAGTCCTGACCCAGCTGTTGTGGGGGAGCCAGTTGACGTGACCACGTACCTGCGAGTCATCGGGTCACTGATGTTCCTGGCGACGACGACGCGTCCAGACATCGCGTTTGCCGTCAACCTCCTGGCCCAGTTTTCTCAGGAGCCGCGTCACCTCCACCACGAGGCCGCGATCCGAGTACTGCGCTATATCGTCTCGACCCCTCGGCGAGGTCTCATGTTCCGCCGTCAACCGTCTGTTGTCGTAGTGGGCTACACCGACAACGACTGGGCTGGCAGTCCGGACGGTAAGAGTCGCACAGGCTGGATCTTTCTGATTGGTGGCACGCCTGTGTCCTGGCGCAGTGGCAAGCAGGGGTGCATTGCACGCAGCACTGCTGAGGCTGAGTACGTGGCTCTTGGATCAGGCGCGTGTGAGAGTGTGTGGTTGCGTCGTCTGCTGTCCGAGTTGCGCCAGTCTGTCCCATCCATCACGTTGCATTGTGACAATGAGAGTGCCATGGCCATCGCCGACAATGACGGCGTGTATCACGCACGCACAAAGCACATCAACGTTGAGTATCACTATGTGCGTTCATTGTTGCATGACGGCAGCATCAACATCGTGTGGGTTGAGACAGCACGGCAGTTGGCTGACTTCCTGACCAAGGCACTGAAGCGCGACTCGTTCAAGAAGGCTGTGAGTTTGGTCGGCGTACGTCCTTGAGTGGATCTCTCTTTATCTCTGCATGCGTCTCTGCATGCCCTGGGGGAGTCTGGATGTTGACCGTGTCCCTGTCCGCCCATGTGCACTACGCCTGTGAGTCATGGGAGAGTGTTGGTTTTTTCGCATCTCTCATTGTGCTCTGTTGTGTCCTCCCGGCTTGTGTACATCGGCGTGCGGATGACTGACGGCGAGACTCGACGCTGATGGAGTGTCGTCCGGTGGAGCCGATGCACGCTGAGGTCTTCTCGCAGTTCGTTGGAGCCTCCTCTCTCCGGCGACGCGCTCAGCTCCATCGGCAGGCCTCCTCGGCGGTCGTGCTGCCGGCGGTCATTGACACCGCAGTTGCTGCTTGCATGCGTCCAGCGCGTCCCATCGCGTCTGCATCGTCATGCACTGCCCAGGGTCCCAGTTGCATGTTGCATGGTCCTGTTTGGTAGCATAGACCATCGTGGGCACTATCTGGGTTTAGGCTGCCATAACTCCTCGCTACTATTTTTCTAGCAGATTCTGACCGCACGGCTGCGTTCACAGCGTCGGTATTATGTTATGGTCCAGTTTTCAGGCAAAACGGACGACGCCCGGGTTTTGGGCTGTCGGCTGCCTGGCAGGCCTCACCGAGAAAACCTGCCAGCCTGAACTGAGCTATTTTCTGATTGGCTGATGAACTGAGTAACAAGCTCTACAGAGCTGGGGGGGGGCTAGAACTTGGAGGGGTCCCCCATTGCTGTTCATTCTTCATTCCTAATCAGTCATTATCAGTTTTCAGCTGCTTTCTGGCGCTAACTCTGGCGCGCGCATTTATGAGTAAGAAAACCCAGAGCTTCCAGACTTAGACTCTAGAGCAGCAGACTGAGGGGGCAGCTGACTTAAGCAACGAGCGTGGAAGCCCGCACGCTACATCAACAACGCTACTGCCCCAACCTGCTGCATAGTTTCTTTCTGAGACCAGAGGTGGTCACAACTTTCTTAGCCGCTCTCCACCACCAACATTATGAGGACTCCCTTCTTGGTCGAATCTCTGGCCAACCTGCTCTCTGAACTTGGGCACGCACCCACGGGTGTTGCTTTTGTCGAAGCTACTGTCACATCTACCACAGCTGGTGTTGCTCGTCTGAGCACAAGCATCGCAGCTGCCGCACTATCTAGTTAGAATGTAATTAGGGCATGCAAGCCCATACAAACACGAACATGAGCTCTGTGTGTGAGTGCAATGCAAAATGGTAAGGAATGCACAATATGAAAGAACAAGGAGAAATTACAAATGAGCCCCTAGCGGGCTTATATAGGGGCACCGATAGCTAGCCGCATCGGGCCCCGTTGTTGGTTTATGTGCCACAGACATGTTGTGACCTCTGGCCTAGCTGCACGCTCATCGCACTGACGCAGGTGACTGATGCTGGAGGGACATCGGTGCTGACGCTATACCTCAAGTGGTGGTGACTCGTGGGCGTTCAGAGAAGACAATCCAGAGTCACTCCCAGGATTGAGTGTTCCCCCTACCACAGCATCTCACAACATAAATTCTTGATGACACTAGGGTTCCTAGTGGCTTTTTCTTGAGAAAGGGGGGATCATGGCCGGGTTGTTCTCTCGGCCTGGACTTGCATGTTCTTGATAGCAGATTAATGTGGGGAACAGGTCCAGGTTCGACCCTAGCTCGGCATGGGTGAGAGCAAGGGTGGGCTCGCTGCTCGCCCGCTCGTCACCTCGCCAGCAGCTCGGTGCCCGCTTAACACCTCTGTTCGATGTTACTCATACACTCGCGTTTTTCTCTTCGCTAAACCGTCGCCGTTCATGGCGCTTTGCCTCTTGCGTGCTTGGTTCGTGCTTCCCTCGACCCTCGCTCTCCCTCCTACCGGGATCCTCTATCCTCTGGTATCAGAGCACTGGAGAGAGGAGGTATTGAGCTCGTGAATCGAGCGCTCGATCCTGGTGTGCGGCCAATCTTCGTCGCCACCACCGCTTCCGCCGCCACTTCAGTCACGAGAAGCACGTTCGCTCCTACGGCAGCTCCCTACCCTTGCCCATTCTGTGGCGGGCAATAGCAGGAGCAATGAGCGGACACTCGCGGGTGTTCGCTTCATTCACCCCCGCGGGATTGCTCCCATCCGCGGGTGCTGTAGACCTCAAACTGCCTCATCTGCGGCAGTAGCTTGAGCAGCAGCACCACCACGCCCTAAGTCGAAGCCTTCTCAGCAGCGACTACGACTGCGATAGCAGCAGCTACGACGACAGCAGCCGTCGCATTCTCCTCATCCACTGCCGTAGATACGCACCAACAGCAGTAGCAGCAAAGCTACAGCAGTAGCAGTAGTAGCAGCAAAGTGACAGCAGCAGCAGCAGAGCGACAGCAGCAGCAGCAGCAGCCGCAAAGCGATAGCAGAAACGGCAGCAAGGGGAGCAGCCGTCATCGTCCCCAGCTGCATCAGCAACAGGTGCCGATCCACTTGCAACAGCAGCAGCAGCAGCAGCAAAGCGACAGCAGCAGCAGCGGCAGCAGCAAAGCGACATCAGCAGCAGCAATAGCAGCAAAGCGACATCTGCAACAGTAGTAGCAGCAAAGCGACAGCAGCAGCAGCAGTAGTAGCAAAGCGAAAGCAGCAGCAGCAGCAGCAGCAGCAGCAAAGCGACCGCAGCACCAGCCATACATCTCTCCAGAGACGGCTGCTGCAGTCTCAGCTGCCGCACTTGCTGCAGCAGTTGCAAAGGACGCCCGCCTTTCTCCCACCTCAACTGCCACACTGGCGCACGTTGACGTTCCAGACGCGGCCGCGTTGGTGGAATACTACAATGGGGGAACGTCGCACCGACGTGAACGACGTCGTCGCGGCATGAGCAGCGACCGGGGGTCCGAGTCCGCCTCAGCACGGTCCGCTCGCGCGTCACATCATCGTCCGGTAAGCGTCTCCCCTCCCCATTCTCTTAGGGAGGACCCTCTGCCGTCCGGCGATCCCGAGGTTCCTGCTGCCCAGCTGCACTCAGCGTTCCCGTAGGACGTCGTTAGTCTTGTGGGTACCCTTACACGCACAACCTCAGCTATCATTGACGCAGCAGCGGCAGCTACAGCCACCTTCGCCGCCGCCGCCGCTAGAGCCTCGCGTGCTCCTGCCGCCACCTCAGCAGGGCGCGCTGCAAAGTCATACACAGAAGTCGCGGTTGTTGCTGGTCCCATTGCTGCAGCGGCTGCTGATATAGGCACACAAATATCTGCTGCAGCATCTGCGATTGCCTCTGCAACGGCCTCAGCTGCATCAGCTACAGCGGCAGCCGCTGCTTCCATTCGCACCTCCACCGCAGTCACCGTCACCGCAGCCTCATCTGCTCCATCTGCCGCCTCCAGCCTCGTCACAGCAACCATCTCCATTGCAACAGTCTTCTCCACTCTCGCTGCTGCCTGCACCACTGGAGCCTTTGCTCTGGTGGTGCCCATTGCCTCCACCGTCTCTGTTCTTTCTGCTGCCTCTGCTGCTGTGGTTCCTCCCCTCCTTGCTTTTCTTCGCAGCCCGTTCTCTTGACTCCCTTGTCTGCATATTGTGCCTCCGTACCTTCCCTATTCTCTTTCTGCGGTGGCTTGTCCTGTCTGACTCGGGGTGGGCTGACCTGCAGCAGATTGACTCTTTGCCTCAGGCAACCCCATTTTTCCCACGCCCACTGGGGCTGGGGAAACTCTGCCGAAATCTGTCCGGCAGAGCCCTTGTGTCGTCACCATTCCTGGTGACGACGAGTCAGTCATAGCGACTCTTCAGCGCCAGCTGACCCTCGCTCGCGAGGCTCAGCAGGAGGCTGAGGACCGCCTTAAGCTTGCTGAGGATAATCGCGCCGCTTTTGCTGATGAGGTCGCCGCCATAGTGCTGCGTCGTCTCCCTGCTACGTCGGTTGGAACCAATCACACTCCTCCTGTAGCACCTCTTCTTCTTCCTCTAACACTTCTGCTATTGCACCCACTGGCATGATCGCTGCTGCCGCCACTCCTCCCGCGCCTCGCAAGCATGACTTCTTCTCACAACCACCTTCCCTCTCCTCTGGGCTCGCATTCACCTCCTGGGAAGTGCGCTTTAGCGCGTGGGCTCAAGGGGCGCAGCTGTGGGAGTATTACTCCCCAACTGTTGCTCCATTCACTCCCCTTGCAACTGAGTCTGCCCGTGCCGTGCGCGCCCTCATCGCTGCCGCTCCTGAGTCGCTGATTGATGATGTCAGCACGTTCAATGCTGATCCTGCTGTCCAGCGTCTGGCCGACCCTGTCGGTGCATATGCCATGCTGCGTCGTCGCACCACTGTCACTGGCCAGGCCGCTCAGAGCGCCCTCATAGTCCAGTTCAACACACTTCTCATGCGCAGTGACGAGACCACTGATGCCTATTGGTCTCGCGGTCTCAAGCTCCTTCGCGAGCTTGGCAAAGCAGCACCTGGCCAGCTCTCTGCTGTCCTCACCATGGTCAACGGCCTTATCCCAGAGCTGTCCGACCTTCTTCGTGACGTCAAAGCTGACGAGCTACAGCAGCTTGCCTCACAGCCCGTTCCCCCGGATTCACCGCCAGGGGTAGGGTCTCTCTGGGATTTCACCTCCGAGCGTCTTGCTGCCTGGTGGACCAGTCTTCAGAACAAGCGCCTCCATCGCTCTTCAGTTACGGGTGTTGCTGCGCTCACCACTGCAGCATAACCCTCCTTCTCCTCTGCTGCATCCTCCTCCCTCTCCGCTGCTGCATCTTCCCCCGCCTCCACCGCCTCCTCTTCCTCTCCTACCGCTGCCCTCGCTTCCCAGGGTCGTGGCAAGGGCAAAGGGAAGGGCAAGGGCAAGGGCAAGGATAAGGGTGCTGCCGCTTCCTCTCGGGTTCCGGGCGCCATTGTGTGCTGGAACTGTGGCTCTACTGAGCACTCTGCTCGTACTTGTCCGGCTCCTCCGGATGACCTATGCCTCGCCCGTGCCATGCGCGCTCACTGGGCTCGCACCTCCGGCTCCTCCTCTACATCCTCACCCTCTGGCTCCGGTGGCCCGTCGCGCTTCTCCGCCCCGCCTCCGGCTCAGGCTTACGCCGCCTCCAGCATGCCTTCTCCTCCAGTGCCTGTTCCTTACCCTTGGGGCTGGCCACCTCCTTACGGTGCCCCTGCGTACTCTGGGCCCCCGTCCTCTGCCTACACCGCTCCACCGTGGTTCCCGCCTTCCTCCGGCGCATCTACTCCAGCTCCGTCGGCGTCAGTGGATGGCGACCGTGGTGATCGGGAGCGTCACCTTGAGCAATCCCTCCTCCAGCTTCTTCGCCTTTGTGATCAGGGAGGTGAGGGTGTTGCACCGCTGGCTACAGGTCTTGTGTGTCAGACTGACGTCGTCCTTCGTGGGGATCCTCCTGGTCATGTTCTAGGTGCCTTGTGTGCGTCTGTCCCGTGGATTGAGCGTTGGCAGTCTGACTTTCTTCCTCGTTGTCTCTCCCTTTGTACCTTGTCTCCGTCCTCCATTAGCACTGTTGCGACGTCCAGTGTGCTGCCCCCTGTGTGCCTGTCCAGTGGCCTCTGGGTCCTTGACTCCGGGGCTACTCATCATATGACGTCTGTGCGGTCCTCGTTCATCTCGTTAAGCCCCGTCGGTTCTGTCCGCTTTGTTCGTACCGGGTCTGGTCAATTGCTGCCAGTTCAGGGTGTGGGTGTGGTTCGCTTTGTTGGCCCCAGTGGCGCACTATATCTGCCTAACGTTTTGTACGTGCCTTCGCTGGAACTCAGCCTGCTGTCTGTGCCTTCTCTGGATGAACAAGGTATGGACTTCACTGCTAGCCGTGGTGTTGGCACAGTCTCTCTTCGCTCCTCCCAACGTGCTATTCTTCATGGTGTACGCTGTGGCAAACTCTACTGTGTCCCCTTGCACGCCCCCTCCGCTCCAGCCGTCAGCGCCGCCCTTGCTCACGTTGCTCCCTCCCTCACTCCTGACCTTGTCCGTCTCTTGCATCGTCGCCTTGGTCATGTTCACACTGATGCCGTTCATAGCATGCTGCGTCTCCAGCCTGCTCTTGGTCTCTCTCCTTCTACCTTCCCTGCCCCTTGCCCTGCGGACTGTCTTGACTGTATGCAAGGGAAAATGCATCGGTCTCCTTTCTCTCCTTCTGAGTCTCAGTCTTCCCATCCACTTGATCGTGTTCATGCGGATGTCATGGGGCCCTTGCCTCATGACCTCCTTGGTGACGTGGGACGCTACGTCTTATGTCTTACCGATGACTTTTCTCGCTTTCGCTGGGTGTTCGCGCTCCGTCAAAAGAGCGACGTTTGCTCCTTCATAGAGTCATGGCTTGTCCAGGCTGAACGTGCCTGTCAGCGGTCGTTGCGCATCTTCCGCAGCGACCGTGGCGGCGAATTCCTTGGTCCCACCGCTCGTCTCCTCGAATCTCGTGGGGTGTGTCTGGAGACATCTGCTCCGTACACACCCCAGCAAAACAGTGTCTCTGAGCGTTGGAACCGGACGCTTGCCGACGGTGTCTGCACGCTCCTGTCTGAGTCCAGCCTGCCACCACTCTTTGCCTTTGAAGCTATGTGCTACATGACGTGGGTCTGGAACCGTGTTCTCCACGGCCCCCTTCCCCGTACTGTCACCCCGTTTGAGCGCTGGCATGGCCGTCGGGCTGACCTTCGCCTAGCTCGGGTCTGGGATAGCATCGCTTCTGTCTGGCTGCCGGAGGATCTCCGTGATGGCAAACTGTCCCCTCGTGGTCGCCTGTGCCCCTTTCTCGGGATGTCTTCCCAGTCCAAAGCATGGCGCTTCTGGGACCCTGTCCGCCAGCGTGTCGTCGAGTCTCGCGACGCCTTATTTTTTGAGTCGGTCTTCCTTCGTGACCTCGATCGCCTTTCCCCGGCCTCCTCCCTCCTGCCCCTCTCTCGGTTGAGGGGGGATGTCGGTCCTGCCATTCCGGCAGTCCCTGTTGCCTCACCGCAACTCTCATCCTCGTTGCAGTCCTCGTCGTCTGGGTCTGTCCCTANAGTCGGTCTTCCTTCGTGACCTCAATCGCCTTTCCCCGGCCTCCTCCCTCCTGCCCCTCTCTCGGTTGAGGGGGGATGTCGGTCCTGCCATTCCGGCAGTCCCTGTTGCCTCACCGCAACTCTCATCCTCGTTGCAGTCCTCGTCGTCTGGGTCTATCCCTATCTTCTCTACGTCTTCTTCCCCCGACGTATCGTCTGCGTCTAGTTCCTCCGACGCACCTTCCTCTCCAGTCACCGACTCTCCCCAATCTGCCTCTCCAGTCACCGACTCTCCCCAGTCACCACTGGTCCTGCTCCTACCTCACCCTTCGTCCGGGGGGGGGGCGCCTTCGTGCACTCCCACATCGTTCTAGCACTTCCCTCACCTCAGCACGTCCTCCTCACTCTCAGACTGCACACCCCCCTGTTCACCCTACCGGCATGGACGCATTAGGTTTAGCTAATGGGGTTGTCCACCCTAGTTCCACCCTTGGCTACGCGCTCCTATGTTCCGAGCATGAGCGAGCCTTGGAAGCTGCCGTCTTGAGTAGTGTAGCTGAGTGTCACGCCACGTTGGCCACCACTGTCTCGCCCCCTGAGCCTTCCACTGTGCGTCAAGCACGTGCAGCCTGTGACGCACAACAGTGGGAGGCTGCGATGCGTGCTGAGCTCAACGCCCTTGATGATCATGCGATGTATGAGCTTGTCGATCTGCCACCTGGGCGCAAAGCCATCGACGCTCGTTGGGTCTTTCGGCGTAAGTACAAACCCAATGGTGCACTCGACAAGTACAAGTTGCGCCTCACGGCTAAAGGGTTCTCGCAGGTCCCAGGCATCGACTTCGACGAGACGTTTGCACCAGTCGGGCGATACACCACAGCTCGAGCACTATTGAGTCTTGTGGCCCACCACGGCTGGGAGCTGGAGCAGATGGATGTGAACAATGCGTTCCTCCATGGACAGCTGGATGAGGAGATTTACATGGTCTAGCCACCTGGCTTCTCCGATGGCACCAACCGAGTCTGGCGACTGCGGAAGGAATTCTATGGCTTGAAGCAGTCGCCTCGGTGCTGGAACCAAGAAATCACCTCCACTCTTGAGAAAGGAGGCTACCAACGTAGTAAGGTGGATCCCTCTCTCTTTGTCACTCCGCCCTCAGTCCCCTTCGTGGCTGTTCTCGTCTATGTGGATGACCTGCTGATCGTGTCGCCCAGCCAGGCTGCTGTTAAGTCAGTGAAGACGCTCTTGCAGTCCACGTACAAGATGAAAGACTTAGGGCCTGCCCGAGTCTTCTTAGGCATGGAGCTTGAGCGCGACCGTTCTTGTCGCACGCTTCATGTTCACCAGGCTGCGTACGTTCGTAGCCTGGGGGAGCGATTCGCTTCCCAGCTTGAGTCCACTCCCACAGCGTCGACACCCATGACCCCAGCAGGACAGAGGCTGCTGAAGACAATGGATGTGTCTAAGCTGGGGGAGACAGTCGACGTGACAGACTATCTTTGCGTCATTGGGTCACTGATGTATCTGGCTACGACAACCAGGGTAGATGTCACCTTCCCGGTGAACTTCCTTGCTCAGTTCTCACAGGCTCCTAGAGCACGACACATGGAGGCAGCACTACGTGTTGTCAGGTATGCTCTCTCCACTGCACGCACCGGACTGTGCTATCGAGCGCAGCTGTCGATTGTAGTGGATAGATACACAGATAGCAAGTGGGCACATGACACCGACGCTCGGAGTCGTACAGGTTACATCTTCCTCGTTGGAGGGACTGCCGTGTCATGGAAGAGTGGCAAGCAAGGTTGCGTGGCACGCAGCTCCAGTGAGGCTGAGTATGTTGCACTAGGTGCAGGTACCTGCGAGAGTGTGTGGCTCTGTCGCTTGCTTCAGCAACTTCGCGTTCCCATTCGCTGCATCACCTTGTGTTGTGACAACCAGAGCACCAAGGCCATTGCCGAGCACGATGGCATGCATCACACACGCACAAAACACATCAATGTTGAGCATCATTTTGTGCGTGAGCGCATTGCTGCAGGTGATGTCCAGATCGTCTGGGTCGACACACGACAGCAGAGAGCTGACTTCCTCACAAAGGCACTCAGCAGTAACGTCTTCAAGGCAGCTGTGCACACTGTTGGGTTGTTGTGTTCGCGTGGTGATCTTGGGTGAATGGTTGTCCCCTGTTTTCGTACAGTCGCATGTCACGCCTTGTGACGCTCATGTCAGTTTGTGTTTGTGTGCGTCGGCTGTGGGTCATGGGGAGTGTTGGTTTATGTGCCACAGACATGTTGTGACCTCTGGCCTAGCTGCACGCTCATCGCACTGACGCAGGTGACTGATGCTGGAGGGACATCGGTGCTGACGCTATACCTCAAGTGGTGGTGACTCGTGGGCGTTTAGAGAAGACAATCCAGAGTCACTCCCAGGATTGAGTGTTCCCCCTACCACAGCATCTCACAACATAAATTCTTGATGACACTAGGGTTCCTAGTGGCTTTTGCTTGAGAAAGGGGGGAATCATGGCCGGGTTGTTCTCTCGGCCTGGACTTGCATGTTCTTGATAGCAGATTAATGTGGGGAACAGGTCCAGGTTCGACCCTAGCTCGGCATGGGTGAGAGCGAGGGTGGGCTCGCTGCTCGCCCGCTCGTCACCTCGCCAGCAACTCGGTGCCCGCTTAACACCTCTGTTTGATGTTACTCATACACTCACGTTTTTCTCTTCGCTAAACCGTCGCCGTTCATGGCGCTTTGCCTCTTGCGTGCTTGGTTTGTGCTTCCCTCGACCCTCGCTCTCCCTCCTACCGGGATCCTCTATCCTCACCCGTTGCCCCCGTTGAGCCCAAACGATGTTGAAGTCCGTTGGCCACTCAGAACTCTATGCCCTCTTGCCTCCCACACTGTTCACACACGTGTACAGATTAAGTGACCATGGCCCTACCTGGGAGTACATCAGTTGTGCTTGCTCTTGCTGGAGCCGTTGACACCCTCAAGCTGCAGCTGCCTCTTGACCCCAGAGTGCCTCTGTGGCACACGTTGGCCGTTGCATGACTCTCTTTGATTCTCTATGATTCTATGATGCAGTAGATGCTAGGGCTCGTACATTCTCACTGCCGTGCCCTGCATAATGTTCTCTTGCCTTACTTGTGCTGGAGGAGGTGTATATTTCCCGGGTGCTGATCCTTAGGGGCCCACCGTGCCGGTCTTGGCCGTGCATTGGTGAGCAGCCACCCTCGCTTTATTCCGAGTGGTCGGGCTCGACCTCCGGGTGGCGGCACTCGCTCACTCGAGCTTGGTGCTCGTGGAGGGCGAGTGCTCACCGGTACTAGTCTCTCGCTCTCCCCCACTTGCTCTCTTGTCTTTTGTTGAGTGCACAATTCTAAGGCAAGATTACTGCATCAATGGCGTGTCTCACACACTGTGTTGTGTTGCTCTCACCAACCCCGTCACACATGGTCTAGCGAAGCAACTTCCTAGCAACTTCTGGTATCAGAGCAATGAGGATCCAATCCCCACCGCTCTTCGATCCTGATTCCTGAGGTTCCGTGGCCCACATCTCTCATTGCCCGTGTACCACCACAGCAGACATTGTGCGCCGCCGTCCGTCTCTTCGGCCTAGAGCAGCAGCACTGCTAGGTGCTCACTGTTGAATCCTAGCCAGCCCGCAACAGCAGTTCTCACAGCCGTCTCTTCGGCCTTGAGCAGTAGGGTGCTCGTTGTTGAACCCTCGACACCCGCAGGTGCTCTCTCGCCTGCTCGCCCATTCTCCGTGGCCCTCTCTGCTGAGCTGCTCATCTGCTTTCGGCCCAGGACCACTCTCGCAGCTGCTTTCAGCTGTCTTCCTCTCTGCGCAGTTCCGCTCGGCTGCTCTCGGCTGTCTCTCCTCTTTCCGTGGCTCCTCGTGATTGCACTCTGCTGTCTGCTCATCTCCGATGCACGCTGACCTCTCCACCCATTCTATGGTGCTCGACAACTCCGTGCCTCCCACTTCTCTCCACCGCTGTCACCAAGGATGCAATCTTCCCGCAGTTCACAGCCTGCCGAACTGTAGCTACACCCACTTCATCTCCTCCTACCGCAGCAGGATCTGCCGAGACGTCCACTGCACCAGAGGTGCCCGGTGTCATCCCTGTCCTTCCCGTGCACACCGACTCCATAGGTCTGGCAAGAGCTGTCCTTGACGCAGCCACTGGTGCTACGGCCAGCTTTGCAGCAACAGCCAGGGCTTGCCGTGCTCCCACGCAGACGACAGTGGGCCGAGCAGCTGAGGCGTATGCACAGACGGCTGCCTCGCTTACTCTTCTTGTAGCTGCCGCTGCAAACATTGCTACCCAGATCACAGCAGCAGCAACATCCATTGCCACGATAGCCTCCACAGCAGCAGACGCCGTCTCCAGCACAGTCGGCTCCATTCGGGCTTCCACCACCGCAGCGGTGCTGACGCCCACCGGTGCTCCTCGTGATGTCACAGCACACATTACCACCGGCGTCCTGGTGGCCTCAGCCTCGACAGCAGTTGCTGGAGCCACCGCGACGGGGCTCCTGTGCCTCACAGTGGCGGTCGCAGGTTGGATGGCGGTACTTTTCTCCTCAGCCGCAGCTGTTGTCCCGCCATTCTTCACCCTGCTTCCACGTCACCAGCTCGGTAAGCGCTGCATTCCACAGGGACACTTAGCACTCTCTTGTATGTCCCTGCATTCTCCCTCACCTGCGTTCACAGCTACATTTTCTCATCATGCCTAGACCAGAGGAGACTATAAAGGCCCTTCAGGCCGCTCTCAGTGAGGCGCAAGCATAGCGTCGCAAAGCTGAGAATGAGCTTCATCAGGGGCAGGAAGCACAGTATGAACTAGCGGCCACGGTGGCCACCTTAGTGATTGAGCGCCTGCGTGCCATGCCAGGCTTTGCTACACTTCTCCCTACCACCGAGTCTGGCTCAGCGGATTCGTCCGCTCCTCCAAGTGGGGTAATTGCAAACTCCTCTTCTGCCTCTCTCTCAGCATCAACTTTTGCCCGTGCTCTCCTCCCAGCTTGGCAGAAAGACTTTGAAACGCCACCACCATAGTTTACATCTAAGCTCACTTTCACTTCCTGGGAGACCCGCTTCAGCCTTTGGGCCCAGGGTGAGCTCCTTTGGGAGTACTACTTTCCCGCCAAGGCACCGTTTGTACCACACCCTACAGAGGCTGCTCGCGCCGTGCGGGCCCTCATCAATGCAGGCCCCGACAGTCTTCTCGACGACATTGGTACGTACAATGCAGACCCTTCTCGCGGCATCACTGCTGATCCCGTCGGCACATATACCCTCATCCGCCGTCGCAAAACAGTGACTGGGCTCGCGACCCAGAGTGCGCTCACTATTCAGTTCAACACATTGCAGATGCGTACTGATGAGACAGCATATGAGTATTGGGCGCGCAGTCTGCGCTTGCTGCGGGACCTTGGCAAGACCGCCCCCGGTCCACTCTCAGCCTGCTTGTCCATCGTTGCTGGCCTCATCCCAGAGCTGTCTGACTTGTACCTGCACATTTCTCAGGCGGAACTTGAGCGCCTTGCCTCTGAACCTGTACCTGCTGATGCCCCACCCGGCCTCTTTTTGACTTCACTACATCACGCCTCACCGACTGGTGGAATGCCTTGCAGAACAAGCGCATGCACCGTGCTGCATTGGCTGCTGTGACCACCGCCTCCTCTTCCTTCTCTACTGTAGCCTCTTGTTCCTCTTCCTCTTCGCAGGCTGCAGCGCACTCAACTCAGGGTACCTCTAAAGGTGGGGGGGATGGTGGGCCTGGCCGTGGTGGTGGCCATGGGAGCAGAGGCCGTGGTGGTGGTGGCGGTGGCAAAAACTCGGCCTCCACTATTGCCGAGGTCACCTGTTGGAACTGTGGCGCTTCCGGCTACTCTGCACCGAAATGTCCAGCTCCTTGTGATGATGCCCGTCTGGCCCCTTCCATGCGCATCCACTGTGCCCGCACCGGCGTTGCCGCCTCCTTTGCCGCTGCTGCCGTAACTGTCTCATCGTCTTCATCGTCGTCCACTGCCTCTGCACTCTCCACCACGCTTACCCCCCTTCAACCAACACCTCCAGCCCCCAGCCCCTGGGACTGGATACCTCCTCCATCTGGCCCTCCATACTACGCCCCCCCCGTCCTCTCACTACCACGTTCCCTACTGGGCTCGTGACGATGGGCACTTCTCTGATCGCTCCTCCGATCGTTCCTCGGAGCGTTCCTCTGATCGGCGTGACGAGGAGCGTAACCTTGAGCGTCGGCTGGCGGAGCTACTTCACCTTTGCTCTCAGGGAGGTGAGAGTATGAGTGGCCTGTCCCGTGTGTCTGAATGTGAGTCTGAGGGCACACTTCGTGGTGCATCGTCTAGTCGAGCTCAAGGGGACTTGCCTGATGATTATGCCTGGATTGAGGATTGGCAGGCACACACATTCCCCACTCGTCTTGGTTGTTCTTCCTCCTCATCTGCCCGTGGTACCGTCGCTTTCTGTCTTGTTCTCCCCTCCACTCGTACCTCACCTGGCCTCTGGATCATAGACTCTGGGGCCACACATCACATGACCTCCTGTCGTTCCTCCTTCGTGTCCCTTGGCCCAGTTCAGTCGGTTCACTCTGTACGCACAGGCTCCGGCCAACTGCTCCCTGTTCAAGGTGTTGGTGTTGTCCGCTTTGTCGGTCCTGGTGGCACTGTCTACCTTCCTGACGTGTTGTATGTGCCTGACCTTGAAGTCAGTCTTCTCTCTGTGACCACCCTTGATGACCAGGGCATGGACTTCTCCTCCAGCCGTGGCCTTGCCTCGATCTCTCTGCGCTCATGTGGTCGTGTTTTCCTTCGTGGTGTGCGCTGCGATCGCTTGTTCCGTGTTACACTCACATTGCCCTCGCCTTCCGCTGCCTCTGCTCTTTTTCACGTTGCCCCCTCCTTGTCTCCCGACCATGCCGATCTCTTGCATCGCCGCCTCTGCCACATTCACACCGCTGCATCCAGCGCCTTCTCCGTCTTCGGCCCGCCCTTGGCCTTGACCCTGCCACGTTTGCTCCTCCCTGCACATCCACCTGCCTTGACTGTGCCAGTGGAAAAATGCACCGCTCCCCTTTCTCCACCTCTAAGTCCACCACGGCTCACCCTCTTGATCTGGTCCACGCGAACGTCATGGGTCCGCTGCCCCATGACTTTCTTGGCGGCCTCGGCCGTTACGTCCTGTGCCTGACTGATGACTTCTCTCGCTACCGTTGGGTCTTTTCCCTTTGCCACAAAAGCGATGTCACTAATGTCCTTGAGTCCTGGCTTCCGCAGGCTGAGCGTGCCTGTGGCCGGCTCTTGCGTGTGTTTTGCAGCGACCGCGGGGGTGAATTCTTTGGTCCTACCTCTCGTTTCCTTGAATCCCGTGGTGTCTGAGTTGAGTCCTCTGCTCCCTACATACCCTAGCAGAATGGTGTCTCTGAGTGTTGGAACTGCACCCTCGCTGATGGTGTTCGCTCTCTCCTCGCTGCATCTGGGCAGTCTCCTCTCATTTCTTTTGAGGCCATGTCTTACATTGCCTGGGTCTGGAACCGTATCCCTCATGGCCCCCTTCCTCACTCCATCACTCCTTTTGAACGCTGGACTGGTCAACGTGCTGACCTCCGTCTTGCCCGCGTCTGGGGGTGTCTTACCTCTGTGTGGGTTCCCTCGGACCAAAGGGATGGTAAGTTGTCTCCTTGTGGTTGGCTCTGTCTCTTCCTTGGCATCTCTTCATTCTCTAAGGCGTGGCACTTCTGGGATCCCTCCCGGTGCCGCGTCATAGAATCTCGTGATGCTCTCTTCTTTGAACACCTGTTTGAGCGTGATTCTCCTCGCTTTGGTTGGTCCCTCTCTCCGCCCTCTCGGGTTTGGGATGGTTCTTTGTCCTCTGGGCCTCCTGTTCTCCCCTCTGGACGTCCCTCGCCACCCCTTGTTTCCTTATCGTCCGAGCAGAGCTTCGCTGTACCCTCCTCTCCATCTCTATCCTCTTCCCCCGCCATGTCCTCTACGCCTTTGGCCTCGCCTTCCCCCCGCCAATCTTCCGCCTCTCCTGGGGTACTCTCTTGTGAGCCATCTGCCTCTTCTACACCCTCTGTCTCCTCCTCTGTCCCGCCAACTGGCGCCATGTCTCTGCCACCAGCTCTCTCCCAAGCGTCTGACCTTGTGACCTCACCCCCTCTGTCTGTGCAGCAGCACCCCGCTGCTCCCTCCTCCTCCGTGCGTGTACCATCCATACCGCCGGTCTCACCCTACACCCGTCGAGGTCATCTCCGGGCACTTCCCCCTCAGTCTCACCCCGTGGTCTCTGGTGACCCGGGTCTCCGTGTCCTCGGTCTTGCTACCTCTGCTCTGTCCACTACAACGTCTGTCATTCACCCCATCACTGCCCTTGGCTACTCTCTTGTTGAAGAGGAGTTTCACCCAACTCTATCTTCATCTTTCGCTGGGTATGTGGCATCATGCTTTTCTGCCGCTGGGCTTTCTCCGCTACCCCCCGAGCCCCTGACTTTGAAGGTTGCACGCACGGCCTCAGACTCCTCTTTGTGGGAGCAGGCCATGAAGGCCGAGCTTGACGCACTGTCTGAGTATGGTGTGTACGAACTTGTAAACCTCCTACCAAGCCGCAAGGCAGTTGCTGCTAAGTGGGTATACCGTCGCAAGCTGAATCCTGACAACATAGTTGAGTGGTACAAGGCTCGTCTTAGTGCAAAGGGATTTTCTCAGATTCCCGGTGTTGACTTTGACGAGACCTTCGGCCCGGTTGGTCGTTACACCACGGCCAGGGCTCTCCTAAGTCTTGTCGTTTAGCATAACTGGGAGCTCGAGCAGATGGATGTTAACAATACCTTCCTCCATGGTAGGTTGGACGAGGAGATCTACATGGTACAGCGACCCGACTTCTCGGATGGAACAAACAGGGTGTTGCACCTGCGCAAGGCCCTCTATGGCCTGAAACAGTCCCCACGTTGTTGGAACCAAGAAATCACATCGATCCTTGAGAAAGGGGGTTACAAAAGGAGCGCTGTGGACCCGCCGCTGTTCCTTAGTGCCCCCACCAAGCCACTGGTTGCTATCCTTGTCTACGTGGATGACCTCCTCATTGCTTCTCCTGATGCCGCATCTGTTGTGGCGGCCAAGGCCCTGCTCCAGTCGGCATACAAGATGAAGGATCTTGGCCCAGCTCGTGTCTTTTTTGGCATGGAGCTGGAAAGTGATCGTGAGCATCGCACTTTGCATGTTCATCAGGCTACATATGTACGCAGCCTGGGGGAGCGCTTCGCCCCGCTCCTCACATCAGTTCCCATGGCTTCCACTCCAATGACACCTGCTGGTCAGTCCTTACTGAAGTCTCAGGAAGTGTCCACACTGGGAAAGACAGTCGATGTGACCGATTACCTCCATGTCATTGGCTCATTGATGTACCTCGCCATGACCACCCGTGATGATGTGGCCTTTGCAGTGAACTTTCTGTCTCAGTTCTCCCAGTGCCCCCGTGAGCGTCATCTTGAGGTTGCGTTGAGGGTAGTGCGCTACGCCCTCTCCACTCCTCGCGTTGGGCTGTACTTTTGTGCGCAACCCTCAGTCGTGGTGGATGGCTTCATAGACAGTGACTGGGTGCATGACTCTGATACCCGTAGTCGCACGGGATGTGTCTTCCTGGTTGGTGGCACTGCAATCTCCTGGAAAAGTGGCAAACAAGGGTGTGTTGCTTGCAACACTGCTGAAGCCGAGTATGTTGCCCTTGGTGCAGGCACGTGTGAGGCAGTCTGGCTGTGTCGTTTGCTGCAACAACTGTGCGTGCCCATCCGTTGCATCACTCTGCGTTGTGACAATCAAAGCACAAAGGCCATTGCTGAAAACAGCAGCATGCATCATTCGCGCACTAAGCACATCAATGTGGAGCACCATTTTGTTTGTGAGTGCATTGCTGCTGGCATCGTCCAGGTTGCTTGGGTGGACACGCGGTCTCAGAGAGCTGACTTTCTCACTAAGGCACTCAGTCGTGTTGGTTTGTGTGGCTTCCACCCGTCACAACCGACACTTCTAGTTTACCGATATACCCACATTCGGGGTATATGGCAGAGGAGGGCGTGACGACACGACGGGCCTCCGGACTGCACCGAGACTTCTCCAGCACCTACGACAGCGCCGGCGAGACGCGGTCGATGCGTTCCGGCAGCCATGTGGGCTTGTCAGGAGGTAGGAGAGTTTTCTCGGTGGGTTGAGACCCGCGCACCCGGTTGAATGTACCGGTGCGACGAGGAGACCCGATGGCTGTTGTGGGGCTTCCGATGTTCGGAAAGCCGTCTGTGATGTCTGGACGTTGATTCCGAGATTTTTTGGCACTACTCATATTTTCACGGTGGTCGAGACCCGGGCAGTCGGAGAGCTGTTCCGGTGCCTCGAGGAGACCACCTTTGTTGCTCTCGTGGCGTATGCAGTGTGTTCTCCCTGTTGACTCATTTGGGTTCAAGAGGGGTGACGGGGCCCGGTACGGTTAGCTGCCGGCGCCCCTATATAAGCCCGCTAGGGGCTCATTTGTAAACTCTCCTTGTTCTTTATATTCAGCGTTCCAGACTTAGCCAAATTCTTGCCGTCTTGCATCGCACTCGCACACACAGCTCATGTTCGTTTTTGCGTGTGCCTGCATGCCCTAAAAATTATTTCCAATTTGGTATCAGAGCGCAGGGGGGCGTGTGAGCAGCAGAAGCAGCAGCAGTGGGCAGAACGCATAGAGAACGCGCCACGTGGCGCCACGCCGGCAGCAGCGTGAGGGAGTGCGAAACGACTGCACGTGAACGCCACAGGGGCGGTGAGCCGAGCAGAGCAGCACTAGCGACTGCGGCGGCAACACCATTAGCAGCAGTAGCACGCGTTGGCAGGAGCAGCGTGCACGAGCGGCAGCGACGCAGCAGTAGCTTGCAACAGTGGCAGCAGCGAGCAGTAGCAGCGAGCAGAAGCAGTAGCGTGCAGTAGCAACCAGCTACGCAGCAGCAGCAGCAGCAGCAGCAGCCGCAGCAACAGCAGCAGCCGCAACAGCAGCAGCAGCGGCGGCAGCAGCAGCAGCAGCAGTAGCAGTAGCAGCACCAGAAGTAGCAGCAACGGCGGCAGCAGCAGCAGCAGTAGCAGTAGCAGTAGCGTGCAACAGCGTGCAGAGAGAAAGCAAAAAAAGAAGAAGAAAAAAAACAAAGGAGGGCAGCAGCAGATCAGCAGCAGCAAGCAGTAGCAGCAATTGGTGCGCAGAGCAGTAGCAGCAGCAGCAGCTGAAGCAGCAG
>SZWC01000394.1:171799-182118 GCA_023375785.1 Penium margaritaceum
GGGGGGGGGGCGAGTAACAAAAAATACGAAAAGGGGTATGCCTGAAAGAAAAAAAGAAAAAAAAAGAGGGGATCACAAGCAAGAAAACAAAAGGGGGGGTGGTGGGTGCGGACACGACACACTTAAAAAGGGGCCGGATAAAAAAAAAGGGGGAATCGTCCAAATACTACCGCCCCAGCAGCAGCAGCTTTCGTCGCAGCCATAGCGGTGGCGGGTGGAGTTGCAACGACTACTTAGTGAGGGGCAGTTGCAGCTACGTTTCTACTTCGTCCTTCCCCACTGACGACGGCTTGTGCGTCAGCGGCTACTTCCACTTCGAGACGTGTCCTGGACTAGCGTCTCCGTGGGGCCCGTGGATTGGTGCGCGCACTTCACCCCGTGGGATCGACGGCGGATTCGAGTCTTACCGTCTCTGAGGGCTGGGTCGTCTACCGCTTGGAGCAGCGGCCACACCTGCAGCCGCCACCCCTTCTCGTCTTGGAGCAGTCTTTGCTCCATTCGTGGTAGCAGCATTGGTCGCCGCGGGTAGTCAGACTCTCGTCTCCGGGTGTGCTGTGGTAGTGCAGCTCTTCCCGTCTGGTCACGTTTGCTGACCCGGACGTCGTCCAGTAGTGATAGTACCTACGAGCCTCATTCTCTCCCGTGGCTTGGTGTTTACCACCGGGAGTAGGTGCCCTCGACACCTATCCATCGTCCAGCGCACGAGATGAGTGCGCGGACATCTGAGCAGGCGCCCTGCGCATTCGCCTGCTACTACTGTGGTGATGGACGTCATGGTTGGCGTCGCTGTTGGACGCGCCCTCCCGGCTGGCATCCACCTTGGTTACAGCCTCGTTCGAGCCTGCGTCCTCCACAGCATACGGATCTGCCGGCGTTGGTAGATCCCTTAGCTGGACCTCTGGCGAGCATATTCGCTGAGGTCCACGGCCTCCGGCAGACGGTGCAGCGGCTCTGTGACCTTGTTGTCACTGAGCGTGCTTCTGCTACTCGTTCGTCGACGGCCACTTCGATCACATCTCCTCCTTCAATCACATCTCCTCCATCCTCTCCTCCTTCCTCCTCCGATGGTGTACCTTCAGCCCCATCTGCCAGCGAGTCTCAGGCGGCCACCATCCTTTCGATCCTCCACTCTGTTGCGACCAGGACGCCACCTCGCGATGACATGTCTTCATGCAGTCGTTCCAGACGAGTGGCCCCGCGACGTCGGCATCAGCGCTCTGCACGCCGTGCTCACGCCGGTTTTGATACATCCTCCACCTCCTCGGCTTCCATTGCTGTACCTGTCGAGGGGGAGTGTGGTCATCAGACAGTGCCTATGCCCGTAGCGACAGTAGCCGCACCCCCGCCGTCCCGCCGTGCCTTAGCGTCAGCCGAGGCAGATGCAGATGACAGGGTGACAGTACATGACGTGGAGTCTGATCCCGCCATGGAGGTCACGGTGCAGACTTGCGTATCATCGAGCTCGACCTCCACGTGCGGGCTGGATCCAGATCTTCTACAGCTGCAGGTTGCGTCAGGAGGAGTGCGGGCCCGGCGTCCCTCGGCGGTGCCACTCGCGGCTCCTACCATTGGCGGCTCGGCGGTGGCACATGGGTCCCGTACGGATCAGGATGCCTCTTGCGGATTTTTGGCAGAGTTTGTGCAGCAGGCTCACATGATCCCGACGGAGGTTCCAGTGCAGGAGATATATGTGTCATCGAGATCGACATCCACGCTGAGACAGGAGCCGGACGTTTTTCAGCAGCAGGTTACCTCAGGAGGAGTGCAGGCACGGCGTCTCTGGACGGTGCCACTCGCGGCTCCGTCCGGTGGAGGCCCAGGACTTTTGGGGGAGAGTGTGCAGACGACTCACACGAGTCTGGCGGATGTTGGAGTACTTGGGACGTGCATATCATTGAGATCGACATCTACGCTGGGGCAGCAGCCGGACATTGTGCAGCTGCACGTTGCATCGGGAGGAGTGCAGGTCCCGCGTGCCTTGGCGATGCCACTCGCGACTCCGACCAGTAGCGGCCTGGTGGTGGCACAGCAGTCTTGTGCGGATCGAGATGCCCCACACGGATCTCCGGGGGCGTTGGCGCACGAGATTCACACCACTACGATAGCAGACGCAGTGCATGAGCAGAGTCAGCCGGTTGATCTTTTGGAGGTTGGGGCATTCTTGAGAGCAGCAGTTCTGAGAGACATCGCTGGGACATATGCTACAGCAGACACAACAGGCTCCACCGTCTCATCTGCGGTACATGAGGACCAGCTTCAGCGTGAGGAGTCGTCTACCTTCCCACAGTCTCCGGGTTCCCGTACCCATGACGGAGCAGCGACATACATGACGGAGTCAGATGATGATCCATACTCTATCATCGAGCAGGTGGTAGCGACCAGCGTTCCCGGCGAGACGGTGCGTGAGCGCCAGCTGCGCTTGTTGGTCACCTTGACGGACATTGTCGATCCGGCGGCCTGCACACCTGTGTCCACTACGGCAGCAGTTGAGGAAAGTGGTGCAGATCCCTACACGCAGATGGAGTCACCTCGTCAGCTGGAGCTGAGTTCTGCCCCTTCGTGTTCACCTGCTGGTGACTTAGCTGATCACATGGACACTGAGAGTGGCAGTACCTGCACGGAGGACATTTCTACATGCTCCACGGACTCTGACGACTCATCCTTTTCCTTCTCTCTTGGCATGCGACCGCTCACTCCTCGTCTGACAGACACGAGTTGTGATGTGGATGAGACACCTGCAGTCGCATCCGATGTTCCAAATTCTCAGCACATTACGAGCTTGGTTGACCCCCAGGAGGATGCAACAGCACCAGTTCCATCGTCTTTAGCAGCAGAGATGCAGATGGCGCTGTACTCACGAGTTGTGCACTCTGCATGTGCAGCATCCAGTGAGGCAGAGTTTATTCTACACCAGGTCGACATGGGCCACCTCGACATGTCCGAGGCAGATTATGCTGATCTCCAGGAGCGTGTAGTCATGCTACAGCGGGATATGATGGCAGCGCGTGAGCGATTCACGGAGGAGGGCAGCATCACTGCTACCAGCAGGAGCCTTTCGCCAGTAGCATCTGGCACACCTATACCCGGGGAGGATCTTGTACGAGCTCCGAGTATGATGTCTTTTGGAGACACTGTCATAGGAGAGGTGAGCGTGTCTTCGGCTTCCGCCATCCTGGCTCTTGTCGACCCCATCATCGCTCTTCCTTACTCTTCTGCTGCCATCAAGCACCTTCATCCACCCGACTCACCTGCCCCATCTTCATCTTCATCCACGAGTGGTGATCCGGTTCGTTACTCCAGCTCTCCTCTTCTGGCAGCACACCCTTCTGTCTCAGGGTATGCTATCCCGTATCGGAGGCCAGCTCCGCCACTTCATCCACGCACGCGTGCTGCTCGCCCATTCCCGTTCCTCCGGCGCACACAGATGCATCGCGGCAGTGCGGAGGCAGGAGAGACTGTGAGTTGGGACCCTTGGCAGTCACGCGAGGACTGGTATACCCCAGGTGATGCAGATTCACGTGAGGAGTTGTAGCCGAAGACACCACTTCGTCTTTGAGGGAGGGAGTCGACTCGCAGGTGACAGGGGGAGCTGTCTCTACATGATGGATACACCACATGACTCATCGCCCAGGATCTGTTCAGCTACGACATCAGCATCTCCATCGAGGACATCGTTGCCAGGTTCATCTGCCCAGGGGGAGTGTTGTGTGGACCTCGACCTGACGCGACGCCATGGGAGATGCATGGCGAGGCCCATGCTCTTTTGTGAGCATCTACAGCATCCCGCATGTGCCTCACGCTACGTGCCTGCACAGCTGCATATAGATGGTAACACACTGTTGGTCGAGACCCGGACACTTGGTGCATTGCACCAGTGTCACGAGGAGACCATGTGATCGTGTGTCTTAGTGTGTCGCTATACTGTGTGTGGCATGTGCATGCGAGCTGTTGGTCGAGACCCGGACACTTGGTGCATTGCACCAGTGTCACGAGGAGACCATCTTGTCCTCTGACATGTGCATGACATGTGTATGTGCATTACACTGGTTTGTGTGCGTGTGCATCACTCCTCTCATGGTCGAGACCCAGACACTTGGTGGGCTGTGCCAGTGTCCAGGGAGACCCTAGATGGATAGCAGATGAGTGTGGGTGTTTGTTTGTGTGAGTTGAAACATGCATGTTATGGCTTGCCATACATTGTTGTTCCATGCCTTCGTTCATTCGTTCTGCCGTGGACGGCTATGTCAGCCAGGGGGAGTGTTGGTTTGTGTGGCTTCCACCCGTCACGACCGACACTGCTAGTTTACCGATATACCCACATTCGGGGTATATGGCAGAGGAGGGCGTGACGACACGACGGGCCTCCGGACTGGACCGGTCCGTCCGGCCTCCTGACTTTCTCACTAAGGCACTCGGTCGTAATGTCTTCAAAGGTGTTGTTCACTCTGTTGGTCTCATCTGCCCGCATGATCCAGGTTGATTGGTTCTCATATATCTATATCATCTCTCGTGATCCTCTCTCTTGTGTCCTCTCTTGTGTGTGGATTGGTTGCCTCCGGGTCATGGGGGAGTGTTGAAGTTCATTGGCCACTCACAACTCTATGCCCTCGTGCCTCCCACACTGTTCACACACGTGCACAGATTAAGTGACCATGGCCCTACCTGGGAGTACATCAGTCGTGCTTGCTCTTGCTGGAGCCGTTGACACCCTCAAGCTGCAGCCGCCTCTTGACCCCAGAGTGCCTCTGTGGCACACGTTGGCCGTTGCATAACTCTCTTTGATTCTATATGATTCTATGATGCAGTAGATGCTAGGGCTCGTACATTCTCACTGCCGTTCCCTGAATCATGTTCTCTTGCCTTACTTGTGCTGGAGGAGGTGCATATTTCCCGGGTGCTGATCCTTAGGGGGCCACCGTGCTGGTCTTGGCCGTGCGTTGGTGACCAGCCACCCTCGGTTTATTCCGAGTGGTCGGGCTCGACCCCCGGGTGGCCAGACTCGCTCACTTGAGCTCGGTGCTCGTGGAGGGCGAGTGCTCACCGGTACTAGTCTCTCGCTCTCCCCCACTTGCTCTCTTGTATTTTGTTGAGTGCACAATTCTATGGCAAGATTACTGCATCAATGACGTGTCTCACGCACCTTACCATGTTGCTCTCACCAACCTCGTCACACATGGTCTAGCGAAGCAACTTCCTAGCAACTTCAAATGAGTCAGTGGGGAGAGCACATTGCATACACCACGTGAACAACAAACGTGGTATCCTTGAGGCACCAGAATAGCTCTCCGAGTGCCCGGGTCTTGACCACCGAGAAAATATGAGCAGTGCTAGAAACACTTGGAATCAGCGTCCAGACATCGCAAATTTCGTTCCGAACATCGGAAGAACTACTACAGTCATTGGGTCTCCTCGTCGCACCCGTACAGTCCACCGGGTGTGCGGGTCTCAACCCACCGAAAAAACTCTCCTACTTCCCGACAAGCAAACAAGGCTGCCGGAACACTTCGACCGCGTCTCGCCGGCGCTGTCGTAGGTGCTGGAGAAGTCTCAGAACACTTCGGATGCCCGTCGTGTCGTCACGCTCTCCTCTACCCTATACCACCACAATGGGGTGTATGGGTAATCAATCAACGTCGGTCGTGACGGGTGGAAGCCACACAAACCAAGACTCCCCATGGCTGATATTGCAGTCAACGCCAGAACAAATAAACGAAGGCACGAAAGAGCAGTGTATGCCCTACTAGAATCTGCACCTGTCAACCACACACACACACACACACACACACACACACACACACACACACACACACACACACACACACACACACACACACACACACATCTGTTGGATTTTTCAGGTTCAAACTCAAGACTACAGTCCACGGGCGTGAGAGAAATGTTGATAAAGATTTTAAAAGAGCAAAGGGGACACGGACCGACGGACAGATCGATGGGATTACTGGTGGGCATCGATCTGCCAACGGAAGTGATCCAACTTCCGGTATGCGACATTCTCTCACCGCCAAGCAACAGGGTGGAGTTGACCGCCAGTCAACTATGAGCAAACGGCAGGTAGTTCGATGGACGGAGATGGATGCGGCAGCCAAACACCGTCCAACGAATCTACGGCGGGTGAAAATCAAAAACTGACGGTCTGATCGTAGCCGTTCACTGGAGCCATCCACCGGTCCGATCAGAGCAAGAACTCATCTGCTCGACGCTGGTAATCTCCGCTCCACGGAGATCACCAGCGCCGGCAGCGAAGCTCGCCACACATCTCAGCACTCACACACACACACACCGATGCACTAGCATATAGCGTAGAACTAGACTAGTACTCATTTTTTAACTATTCCTAGCACACTTGCACGATTCAATACTTGCGATAGATTCTGTACCCGGTAGCTGGAGTTAAAGAAGATTCTTCCTGACTCTTGTTCAACGCTGCTGGTGCATGATTATTCGTGCAATAAATTCAAGAAGATCTCTGACGGCTTGATCCTGTTTTCAACAATTAGTATCAGAGCAGGGGCCGTTAAATCTACTTGAATTTGCCTCTCACTTGTTCTGGGAGGGATGAGGACGTTCAGGAGGTGGAGCCCACCATCTCTGCTGGCGGCATTGCAAATCTGCGCTGCGTGAAGTGAGCCAGCCACTTCAAAACTCGAAGCCTGGTTTATGTGGTTGGTACGGGCTACCACTGTGGCTTCTGGGTCAACGTCAAGCGCTGGTAGTTGAACAAGATTCAACTGGGTTCTCTTCCGGCTGAAGAATTTGGAGATTTTATTTGTTGCTGCTCTGAGCAGAAGCAGCAGAAGCAGTTTTCTTCTTTGATTGGGTGAAGCATCATGGAACAAACAGGTGCAGAACTGTCAAGCGGCTTTGATGCTCCCATTTTCTATGGAGAATCTCATCATCAGTGGGCGTTCTCTATGAAGTTACTTCTCATGTCGCGAGATCTTTGGAATGTGGTGGAATATGAGCCGCACAACCGCGACACCCAACAGACATACGAACGAAATAGGAGACAAGACGCTGCCTTCTCTCTGATTGGAAGGCATGTCTTGCTCAAGTTCAGAATCCTTCTTCAGGAGAACAATCCAACGAACGACCCCTCTGTGGCCTGGTGTGCTTTGAGGGCATTTGTCCTGAAAACGGATGCAGTTATGATCCACAAACTTCGACAACAATTCAACTTCTTACGGGTCAAGAAACAACAACGAATCTCTGATCATATTCTGCACCTCAAGAGTCTTGCTGATCAGCTCCAAGATCTCGGTGATTGGGTATCACCAAGGGAATTTGCCCTTACACTCCTACAGGCTTTGCCAAATCGCCTACATGGTGCCGGGCGAGATAACTACATCTCATTAATCATGCAGTCTAGAAACCTTCCAGAGGCACATTCAGATCTTCAAGACCAGTTGGATCTTGACATGCTCATTGACGAAGTCATCTGTGCAGATAAGCATGATGTTGGACTGACAGGTCCGTTGGACTCAGCACTCAAGTTGTCTGGTTTTCTTCACAGTTCAAAACAACTTCACTCTCCAGTTCCTCTGAAGGATCTGCATCGTTCAAAGCGTTCAGCACAATTTCAAGGGTCCTGCTGGAAGTGTAAAGGTTATGGACATGTTCGGCATTTTTGTCCTCTCCTCAAAGCTAAACGAAAACGACTTCAACAGCCTGAAGCGGGACAAGAATTACCAACAGTGATAAGCGGCAGTAGCAACAGCAGCAGCAGGAGCAGTGGCGGCAGATTCCTACAAGGGCAGCAACTGTCAACTGTAAAACCGATCAAAACAGTCGCTTCAGATGTAACAGCTGCTCCATCCTCAGGTACCTCAACACGAACAACGGCTCCAGCTCAACCAACAGTCCCCCCATTAGCTGCAGGATCTACAACAACAACAACAATTGTCAAGTCACCAGAACTTGAGGCCAACAGAAGAAAGATGCATTCTGACTGTGACAACAGTTGTCCATGGGCCTGCTGGGGCCTCCATCCACCAAAGCGCTCCGTTCACTCGGATGACACTGACTGTGATGATGATGCCTTCTTGATGGACGAGAGTGCGGACTCAATATCTTTCCCCACTTCACGGGCTGCTCAACTACAAACACAGACTTCTAAGCTTCCTGGTGATGGAGAGTTCATTCTTGATGATATCGCTCTTTGTTCTCTTGAGAGTGCTACAGGATCACCAAGTGGAACCACTACATCTGCTGCTCCACCTTTCCCTTTGATCCTTAACTCCAGATTCAGCTTCATGTTCTCATCCGCATTCTTCTTCTTCAGTCTCTTCCCAGGCACTACAAGCATCTTCAGATTCAGCAGTCGGAGAAACTGCTACTGCTCCCACGAGCATACCAACAATACCTGCTCAATCTTTCGCAACGGCTTCAACTCATTCACTAGACATCTGTTCCTCCTCATTCACAGCCCCAGCACACTTCTTCAGATTCGGTGCAGGATCAGGTTTCAACTCTGCTACCCAGACACATGTGACAAGGTCGAAGCCCACTCTATGCCTTGGTACAAAACCACAGCCGCCACTCGTGCTTCCAACTTCAAGCCAAAAACAGGCTCCCAAGCCAGTTCTGCCTTCTCATCCGTCACTTCTATCACTGCTTCCGCGTCCAACCCCGGACACTGTGTCACCATCCAACCATCTCCATCCTCTTCGGACCTTCCCCAACCCGTTCTGGTTCTGGCTCTCTCGGTACTACCAGCAGAGTTAGTGCTACGGGTGGACGGGTTCGCACGGAGGGGAATATATGGCTATGCGAACTCGCCCACCCGTCGTTCACTCAGATTGAAGCAGAGTCTGATCCATCTTCTGGTCCGATTGGTTTTATTTCCTTTTGGTTTCTTGATTTTGTTCCCTGTTCCCCCCCCCCCCACATGAGGCGTTGGGGCAGGGGGAGGGTGTGCCGCTTGGCGCATTGAGCGTTTCAATGTGTGCCGCTTGGCGCATGAGTATTGTCTCTTGTCTATTTTACTATTCTTTCTTCTCTTCTTGATCTCCTGTTCCCCCCACATGAGGCGTCGGAACAGGAGGAGGGTGTGCCGCTTGGCGCATTGAGCGTTTCGATGTGTGGTCTGTTGGATTGGGTGTTGCGGAGGGGTATGGCAAGGGCTGTTGCTTCTAGAACAAAGTTTCACTACCAGCGATGGAAAGGAGCAGACTTCCTTCAGTGGACCAGCAGCAGCTCAGCAGCGACCCTGGCTGCAGATTAGCAATGGATCAGTAGTTGATCTGAAGCAGCGGACCAGAATCAGAACTGAAGCGCTATGCACCGTGGGGCGCAGCCGCAGCCGTCAAACGAGAGCGATCAGCTGCAGCCACCAGAAAGAAGTAGCGACCAGCGGGAAAAGCAGTGACTACAAACAAGCACTTAACTTGTGAGTGGCGATGAGTCGTTAACGAGGGGGGGGGCCCTTTGATAGCGGTAAACAGCACATCGGAGAGTGGCGCCAGCACTGCAAGCAGCGGGAACAGCGAAGAACGGTGGTGGCAGCAATGTCGGGACAACAGTGAGGTCTGCGCAGCGTCTTCGGCAGAGCAATCGACAAAAGAAAACAAGAAATTGAACAAGCGGCACACCTACCTTGGTCAACGAATGCGGAGGGGCTGTTTGCTGAACGGATGCGCGTACGCTTAGGCATTGTTTTTGGTGATATATATATATATATATATATATATATATATATATCGGGAGTGAGGGTTTGGCTTTTGTGGAGGGGACTGTTTTGGACAACAGTGCCCACCCCATTTGCGGAATGGACAGGGGCCATACAAGAGAAAAAGACCATCGAGCCGCGTGGAGCTATATTTGTGAGTTTGCCTGGCACGGAGGGGAATGTTGGATTTTCCAGGTTCAAACTCACGACTACACTCCACGGGCGTGAGAGAAATGTTGATAAAGATTTTACAAGAGCAAAGGGGATACGGACCGATGGACAGATCGATGGGATTAATGGTGGGCATCGATCTGCCAACGGAAGTGATCCAACTTCCGGTACGTGACCTTCTCTCACCGCCAAGCAACAGGGTGGAGTTGACCGCCAGTCAACTATGGGCAAACGACAGGTAGTTCGATGGACGGAGATTGATGCGGCAGCCAAACACCGTCCAAAGAATATACGGCGGGTGGAAATCAACAACTGACGGTCTGATCCTAGCTGTCCACTGGAGCCGTCCACCGGTCCGATCGGAGCAAGAACTCATCTGCTCGACGCTGGTAATCTCCGCTCCACGGAGATCACCACCACCGGCAGCGAAGCTCGCCACACATCTCAGCACTCACACACACAC
>SZWC01000394.1:221391-244084 GCA_023375785.1 Penium margaritaceum
CCCCCCCCCTCCTTCCCCGCCCCCAATGCACACACACCATGACGATGCTTTTGCAGAGGTGGTCAATAGAGTGTCCGCTCAAAACTTCTCTCCTTTGTTCCAGCGTCCAGCTGTAGTAGTCCGCCGGCACGCGTCGGAATTCAAACGGCGCCAACCCTGCGGCCTCCAGCAGCCCGCTCAGCCGCTGCTGCGTGGGCGAGGACGGCGACGAGGACGAGCAGGAGGAGGAGTTCCCAGAGGGACCTTGCGATCGGGCTTCCTCGGTGCAACCTGAAGCTTCTGATCCTGGTTCTGGTACAACCGGCCCGGCAGCGGCGGCGGCGGAGCACAGGATGGATAGCTGGGCCGCCAATGCGTCGATTCGGCTTAGCAGCCGCAGTTGCCGCTGCTCCAACTCCAGGCCCACGACTGCGGCGGCTGCGGCATTTGTAGCTGCAGCGGCGGCAGCGGTGGCGGTGGCGGTGGCGGTGGCGGTGGCGGTGGCGGTGGCGGCGGCGGCAGCCATTGTCCGAGCCGACGTCAGCGACGTCTGCCTCACGCCTTGCATACACCGCAGGTCGCGCACGTCCCCGAAAACGTCAAAATCGTCGCTTTGCGATGTTCCAGTGCTGCTGGGCTACGACGCGGTTAGGCACGGGCGACAATTAACGACTAGAAAACGCTTCATGCGTAAGAAGCCTCCGAAATCCCGCGTAGACAGTGGCTACCACAGCAAAAAGTAGTCATTCATGCAGACGCCAATGGAGGAAAGCGGCATGCAAAAAGGCAGACGCCAATTCCAATTGCTTCACGTCAAACATGGTGCACATCCGATGCTTCGATTTTGATTTTGATTCTGTCATAACGAGCTTTCAGAAAGCGGGATGAAAATTGGCGATGTCTTATGCAAGCATTTCCGAGCTCCGCATTTGTTGTGTTTTTCTTTGCAAAAGCTTTTATTAGAATGAGTGTTCACACGCCGATTTTACATGGACTCCCGTTGGGTGTATGCCAATGTGGCAAGCCTCCAAACGTCTAGGAGGCCAAAAGACAAGGGCAATTATGTGTGATGCCTTAGCCGACACATGAATGTACGTGCGACCCCGTCATCCCCAGATTCGATTGCGTAACAGTTAGTTTGTGCAAACGTTTTGTGGGACAGATGCAAACCTTCACGTTCTTGTGTGAATAATTGACCACGGCCTTTTTCTAGATGCTTGGTAAGTTCCACCAAAATCCTTTGGTAGATGCATTTGTCCGAAAAAACAATTGTCAGACGGTCCGCTTGTCAGCTTTCCTGCCAAGTATTTCACCTCTGTGATGTGTTTATTATTTTCTTGTTCCCACGACATGTTTTCCTGTTTACGTGGACGCAAGTACATCCCGAGGTGAATGAGTAGGTGGAGCAATATCCCGGTGCCTAAGGTTCGCTGGCTGCCGACCACTTTCGTGGTCTGAAAGTCGACCAAAGCTAAGGTCCCCAATATGTGCCTTTGCTATAAAGTGGTGTAAGTTTTCTATTTCTCGAGCCCAGAGGTGATCCCGACACGACATGAGCCATCTTTTTGCAAAGGCAACATAGTTGATGCACACGTTCAAACTGAACCAAGGATTCTTGTAGAAGTAAGCAATGTTGGGTTCTGCACAAGGGCATATAGAACATTTTCTTATATGAGAATGCCCCTATATGCATGTTTTAAAGCACACGCAGTGCTCAACACTCTATGTACCTAACCTTGTGTAAGAGATAGTATGTTGTGTGTCTTTGTTGTCTTGTCTCTTCATTGTCATGTGTCAATATTGTCTATTTTCTTTATTGACCATGTGTCTACATTACCTTGAGTGATCTTTGGTGACGTCTGTGTGACTTTTCAATCTTTTGTGTCTATATCTGAGTCAATTTTTTCAAGTGTTAGTTTTGGGGTTGTGTGTTGTGTGCCTTGTGTTAAATTTTTTTGCATGTGTTTATAAAGAGTGTGTGGTGTCTTCTCATTGTGCATGTTTTACATGCGTGTGAGTGTGTATGTGTGTGTGTGTGTGTGTGTTGTGTGTGTGTGTGTGTGTGAGTGTGTATGAGTGTGAGAGTGTGTGTGTATGTGTGTGTGAGTGTGCGTGTGAGTGTGTGTGTGTGTGTATGAGTGTGTGTGTGTGTGTGTGTGTGGGTGTGTTGTGTGTGTGAGGGTGTGCGTTTGTTTCAGTGTGTTTGTGTATGTCTATGTGTGTGTGAGTGTGTGTGTGTGTGTGTGTGTGTGTGTGTGTTTGTTTGTGTGTGTGTCAATGTGTGAGTGTGTGTGTGTGTGTGCTTCTGTGTGTGTGTGTGTGTGAGAGAGAGAGAGAGAGAGTGTGTGTGTGTGTATATATATGTGTGTGTGTGTGTGGGTGTGTGTGTGTGTGTGTGTGTTAGTATGTGTTTTGTGTGTGTGGGTATGTATGTGTGTGTTTTTGTGTGTGTGTGTGTGTGTATGTGTATGTATGTGTTTTTTTATGGATTTGTGTCTATATCTTTGTGCGTCTGCAGAGTGTCTCTGTTGCTGGGTTAACGGTTCCATGTCAGTGTTTTGGGTTCAGCACTACGGGTTCAAGGTTTTTGGGGTCTTGGGTAGTCACTCAAGGTTGTAAAGGCATTAAAGGTAATACATCATTGATAGTCTCACTTCCATACTGCACAAATGGATCCTCCAACATGTCCTACACCAATTCTAGTTATCGATTTTCCCTTCCTGATTGGTACAGAAGCTTTCTTGGTATCATAATATTACATGAAATATGGTCGATCTCGGTGTCAAGCTACTCGTCATGCTTACTACTACAAGTAGGCATATAACAAAGGACACAATGATTGCAAAAGGAAGGGTTCAAAGAAGGCCAAGTAGACAAAGCAGTCATCAAATAAGATACTTGGTATATGGGGCCTACTTGGTAGAAATTCATGTGCATTCATCATTCTTCATTTAGTTTTCTTTTTGAGTGGTTATCATGTATTCCACATCCGGTGGCCTTCTTTCACCTAAAATAAAAACACGAAACAGTGATGGAATTGCAAGGGAATATTCAATGGAAATCAGTCAACGAAAGCTAACTAAATATTTCTCTAACTGCCTATGACATTTCGTTCCATCCCTCCCTCTCGTGTTCCCACAACCTGGATAGTCCCTCAATTTTCCCTCTTAGAGTAGTTGGATAACTCCTCAACAAAAGGTGGTGTTGTATGGTCAGCACTCGCAACCTTGCTTGCCTCTGCTACATCTGCCACTACGTGGGGGATTATAGTTGCTGCCTGTGCTACGCGCACTACTATTGTAGCTTCTGTGGGCGTTTGGGCGGGTCGGTTTGGATAGTAACGCTGAGTGTGTCCACCGTAGCCACACGCTTCATACAAGCGATTTTCTTGCTCATGCCGCCAAAGTTCACAACGTATGCTAGATGGGCGACCGCGTCCGCGATGGACACCTAGTGCGTTCCAGCCCTCTAATGCGTACTGGAGGGTACGCACGCTGAACCCAAGTACCGTTGCATTGTACGTCTGATGCCATGCCGTGAGTGAGAGGGCGCAAGTGACAAAATCCTTGGGATTGTTGCCAGACGATAGAATGATGGCGCAACCGTGCATGCATGACGTGCCAAACTCCTTAAAATTGCCATGTGTGCATGTGCGGCTCGTACAATCTACTACGTAAGATGCATTGTTGTTTGGGCCCCATGCTTTGTCAAGAAGAGAGGTGCTTAGAATCACAATGTACTCACGCGAAGTGAAAACATTGTTCGACAAGCGTGTTGTGCCAACAAGTGCAAGGGTGCTGGTGGCATCAATAACGGAGGAACGGCGTGCAAAGAAAAAACGTTGTGTGAACATCCACAATGCCACTAAACAGAAAACAGGTAGCTTTTCCACACCTCTCTCAGATGTGCGTTCAACAACTCACTCCAATTCGAGGAAGTATGGCCACTAAGTAGACCGGGGAAATGCAACCTTGACCAAAGTGTGGACAAAATCCCATCCACACCGTCAGCGCCGAAGAGGTACCGCACGGTAGGAGTGCTCACCGACCAAAGGTGGTCCAATGCATGGCCCCACTCAGCCTCATTCCGTGCATGTGCCAAGCATCAGAAAGCGCTCGATGCCGTCCTTCTGCACCGTGCACGAACATTCTCAGCCATGTGCCACACGCACACCGCGTGAGCTGCACTAGGTAGCTTCTCTTCCACCACAATCTGTAGTCTACAGTCTCGGTCAGAGATGGCCACAACACCCGGATCCGCTGACGACGGGAATGCCTCGGCCATGTTCTCCATGAACCATGTCGAGTTGTCGACATTCTCAGCAGACAATAGTGCCGAGGATATCGGGATGGCGTGGTCACTAGCGTCAAAGGTTTGCGTAATGAGCAATACATGCGAGAATCGGTTCTTCAATAAGGTGCCATCGAGGGTCATGATGCTGCAAGTGTGGGGGTAGGCGTCACCACATGCCCCGTGAGTGCAAAATGCGTGATTGAATCAGCGCTCGCTGTCTTCTTCCGCCCGTACTACTGCCGTAAGATCCACACACAAAATATGCACAAGGACTAACCAAGAAATCACAGTGATTATTTACGTGTGACACTCGGAACGAGGGACAGAGATGATACTAGTCTCGGCTAGGCAATGCTCACCTCTTTGACAAGAGCCGGGAAGAGGGACCATTTGAGTGCAAACTCCCCCTTCATGTCTTCCGATGCCTTCTTCTTTGCCCTCCACAACGCTAGATAACCAACACTTTCTCCAATGAGGTCGTGTAGGGAAAGTTGCGACGTTGTAATCGAGGCCGTGATGTCCTTGGCAAGTGTCCCACGGACATCCCTCAACACCCATCTGGCTGTGCACACGAGATGACCACCATGGTCTCTATGAGTACACTTGTGGTCATCCACGTACTGCGTGATGACGACATTGTCGTATGTCTTGTGCACTGAGGTGCGGAGGGTCCATCCATATCCATTTGCACATGTGTTGCCAGAGTCAACAGAAATCTTTCCCGGCTCATTGTAACTCCACGACAGCGGCATACATCGCCTCACGTCATAGTCCTCCAACGTGTGATGACAGGCAGCCATAGAAGCAAGCCATAGACCATGCCGCTTGGGAAGACTTCACCAATATAGTCATCGTCAGACCCGGGATGTAGGTCCTCACCCAACGATCTTGCATGAGTAGAATACACTCAATGTGAGAATTACTACCATTCATATACCCACAACCCCTAGGCAAGACAATGCTATCCCCACACACCCACAGGAGCCAAGCAGCGTGGTCATGTAGATGGTTGTGGTGTAGCACGTCTATTGCGAGAGCCAACCCGGGGAGCCTCAGCAGTGGCATCCAGCTGGTCCATGAGGTTCACAACCGATATTCCTTAGTGGCCATCATCCTCAAAAACAGTCGCATTACGTTGTTGTCGTACAAGCGGGGAAGAGTAGGGCAATCGAACTTGAATGGCATGGTAAACTGAGTATGACATGTATTGCACCCTAGAACAAACTGCAACATAGGCTTCCATTACGTCAAAGACAAGTGACAAACCCACGTGCTCTTCCCTTTAGAGCGACACCACCATGATACGCACGTAGCCTACAATGTACCACAATACTCATCATAAAGGGTGATGCGTACGTGGAGACATAGGTAATCTACTGCCCTGATGAACGTCGGTAATGGTAGAAGGTTGGGGACGGCGACTTGCATGGCAAGGTGAAGCATTAGGTACGCGAGGGGACAGACAATTAGCCTGACGACATGTTATAGCAAGCTATCTGATAGGCTAGGCTTGATCGCTTTCAACACCGTTAACATTTACCTTCCAAGGTGGGATTCATACATAGACACGCGGAACCCATCGTCTCCCAAACCCTAGGGAAACCACACCGTCGAGGGGTGGACAAGGACACACATAAGTCTCCGTTTGTTAGTTACAGTTGATGAAATTACCCTCTACACTACATGAAAAATCTACAACTCACTTTGCATGCAAAGCCTACATCTCATAATTATTTTACATATATGCTATAATTCTCTCTTCACCCGCCACGGTGGGCAAGATGACCCCAACCATCTCGCAAAAATAAAGTACCCGACTCGGCAAATAGCAATAAATGTTTCCCGGGGTTTCACTAGACATATGGTGGGAAGCAGGATATTGTCTCGTGCCAACCTCAGGGGAGAATGCAACTTAGCTTAGGCACCTGACACAAAAACCTGGACATGCAACCATGTCAGGTAATATTTTACGAACTCATGCATGTGGCAAAAAACACGACAATATTAACCAAAATGTAATGTGTCTTGAGCCAGGTGGGGGAGCGCGCTATTTGGCTGAAAAGACAAATCTGGAGGGTTTCTCTTCAGACATACAATGTCAGGATTTTTCTCAAGATAATTTCTCTGCAAACTGGTGTTTAAGTATAACTAGTAGCTGGTTAGAATGCTTTTCTTGAAGATGAAAAAATTTACCAATTCTGATTTGAATGTTTACATTTCAACCTTCCAACTGGTGTTGCGTTGAGTCAGTCGCTAAGCATCCTCAATGGCGGTCAACTCGCCACAAGCCACGTCGCCTTGTGTCCTTCAAATCACGGATGGCTTCAGGGGAATAGGGGAACAACAAGTGGGTATCTGGCAAAATAATGTCCACGTTCTGCACACATTCGAGCCCATAATATTTTGGCACAAATCAATCCAATCATCTGAATCGGGTGGTGATTTTAAGGACTCCAGAGAACCAGAATGAGAATCAAACTATCAGAAAAGGGCCTATATCTTCTCTGCCGTAAGTCCGTGTTTTGCATTTTGAAGCATTCTTCTATCTACTACATCACGATAGTGCAAAATAACTACATTTCAACAAGGGAGTATGATTCCAAGCATCGTGTTGGTGGATCACGTTACATTGGATTCGATGAGCTATACTTTGAAAATGATGAAATTTGGCCTAAGATTATGAGCTTTGCGACCGGAGGTCAATAGGCATTGACTACTCGTTTCACAAAGAGCCAGCACATCCTACGGATTCAACCTTTGACCCGAGCTACCAAAATGACCATGTGAAGAGTGGATTATATTTTCAAATCCCATCCAAGTCCACTCCTTGGCCATGGGTAGTGACAGGGCCAACCACGTTTGCCGTATTATCTTACAACATAATTTGTATAAACTACCACCATTCGTCCACCTCCCTCTTTTGTGTATTTTTTCAATCCTAGTCAACCATTTCCACCACATCCTCCTGTGACCATAGTATCTTTGCCAAAATAATATGAAAGAACCACCGATGGTACGAGAATATGGACGTGAAATAAGGGTTGTAGTTTATACACATTATGCATATAATCATATGTATAGAGTACCACCCTTAGTTCACCTCCCTATTCTGTTTCCATTGTTGGTTAAAACATATTTTTTTTGTGAATGTGTGCCTCAATTTACTCTAGTACTGCAATCGTGTTTGCCATATTTTTGCTTGAAACATTGTGGCATTACTGGAGTACATTGAGGCATATATTCACAAAAAAATATTTCCCACAATGTTTTGAGGCAAGTGTGAAGAATATGGAGTTGTAGGCATTTTTATTTTACCATTGTCATGCTCTTCGACTTGCTGGAATACCCCGACTTATTCCTAGGTTAAGCAACTACCCTCAAAATCTCGAATTTACGACTCAAATGCCATGTTTTGGTTGTTTCACGATCAAGTTATGATTTGCTGGTTTGCTAATAAAATAGCAAAAGCGCTAGAATTATGCCATTCGGACTCGGAGAGTGCTGAGCAAATGTGTTACATAAGAAAAGTCGTGGTTGTGAAATTCCTGCTTGACACTCTTTCCTTCTCAGTCGATTTCGCTCATTCGGTTTAGAATCTATGTGGATGTCTTGTTGGTGCTTGTACATGGACACTCCTTGTACCCCATGGGCTCAAATAGCCTCCATCTATAGTTTGAGGCTTGTGCATCAACTTAACAGCCATGTTAGGCCTTCCATTTGTGGATGGTAAATCCGATGCGCAATCATTGTGTCGTGCGTCAACCTCGCAAGCGTACAACCACACCAAACAGAAAAATAGTGTTCTCACTTGTTGAATTGCCATCTTGACCATCGGCAAGTTAAAACTTTCTTTTTCCCTCGCCCTCACACGTCGCCTCTCACCGCGTGGTCAAGGTGGTCGGCGGGTTTCACCAACCTCACTCGCCAATACTCCCACTCGGTGAACACACGCTAGCAGAGGAAAAAACATATCATGTGATAGAAAACAATGCCATGACCTGAGAGCACCACATGTGCTCCTCCTTTGGAAGTGGCTTGGTCAAGGAATCTGCCACCATCTCCTTTCCAGGACAATTCTCCAAATTAATTGCTCCCATTGCCATCTTCACACGCATAAAGTGAAACACGATGTCAATATGCTTTGTGCAAGCATGAGATGTTGGGTTCGTGGGTAAAGCGATGCAGCTTTGGTTGTCGACGTTGTGGAACATAAGACTTCTGTTGACATCAAATTCACTAAGAAGGCAGCTTTTCTACTTGGCCTCTTTTATGGCATGTGTGAGGGCAAATGATTAAGCTTCAACGTTGAAGAGAACAACTGTCGGCTGTCATTCTCTATACATCTCACACACCCCTCTCCCAAAAGGAATGTGCACCTGGACACACTCCTACGATCCTCTAGATTTGATGCCCAATATACATCCATGTAGCCTTCCAACATTTACTCCTCATTGCTTCCTCCAAGGACAAGCCCCAAATCAAAAGTCCCCTTGATGAAGCAGAGAAGATGAGCCACGATAACCCAGTGTTCTACAGTGGGGCTGCTCATTAACTGAATTTTGCCCCCCAATGCAAATCCTATGCTAATACATGAAGCCACCATGATTTACATCAAGCTCCCCACCACGCGGCGATACTCGATTGACAAATTCACTACAAAGTCAAAGACGCCACCTTTGACCAGCTGTGCACCAGCATTGGGATTGATGCCGGTGTGCAGCTACTCATTCCAAACTTTTAAAGGATATAGTTCATGTAATGGATCTGGTTCAATGTGATAGTGTGTGCGATATTGTCGCAATCTAGCTGAACCTTGAGGAAGATTTTAGCTTTGCTTAGGTCCGTCATCTCAAATGTTGCCTCCATGACTTGTTTGAACTGAGTAAGTGGCTCAAGTGTACTAGCTATGCTGATGCGACAATCATCGTATACAAGAAGGATGGGCAAACTTTTCTCCCTTTCCTACACATAGGCATTGTGGTCGGATTCACTTCTTTCAAAGGTGTGACCCCTCAAAAGCTCATCCAACTTCTCATTCTATGCACATAGCGACTGCTTGAGACCATACAATGACTTCATGAGACGAAACACAAGGTTCTCTCCCCCTTCTTATACAATCCCCTCAGGTTGGGTCATGAAGACCTTCGTCTTCAAATCTCCATTTAAGAATATGCTCTTCACATGCATGTGATGTATCTTCAAAACATACCATACATCATGAGAGATAAGTGTTTGAATGAAGCTGATTTCTATAACGGGTGTACAATTTTCATTGCAAGTTTATCTCATCTTCCATCATCTCATGTCACTATATTGCATGCTTACCGATTAGGATCTTGGAATTCCTTCTAGGCTCATGCACGGTTGCCACAAATACGTGATCTAGTGCAATGTGGATGAAACAAGGCGGCCTCACAATACGGCCAATTCACATGTACGTGCAGCTTGGCACCTTGGGTACAATGTTGGAGCTGATTTTTTCTTGCTTCCTTCTCCAACTCTGTGAATTCTCTTGCGATTGTGGCTGATCTTAGTGCCAGATCTGCTACTTGGGTTGAACTTGCAATGTCTCAGAGGCGCTTGACTTTGTTTCTTGGATCTTCCTCCTCCTCCATCATGGAATCAATGGTCATTGCACTTGGGAGGAGGAGAGGAAACACCTCAATAGCATCATGACCATTCCTTCCCACCTGATCCCAACTCTCCTCCTTAAAGACCACATCTCGGCTGATCACAGTCTTCTTGTTACTTCTGTCAAACAGCCGGTATTCCATGCTCTCCATGTCATACCTCACAATAGAGCATAGAGAGGTTTTTTATTCAAGCTTCTTACGCTTCTGGTCGCATTTATGGTCAATCGCCCCAAAAGTACACACTGATAAACTAGTGCACTGAATTGGAACATATGTGGAGTATATTTCCAGGAAATGAGCCACCATTCATAAGAATGCTTCGTGGAAGTTCTGTGTAAATCCTAGATACACAGATAGTTCACTGTATACTACCCTAGAAGTTTCATGGAACTTCCTTCAAGTTCTCATATCCTTCAAATATTTTTCGAGTAATCATAATTCTGAATTATTTACAACAAGTAGTTGAATTTTATACTCTTGTCAAATGTTTCCCGTCTTGTGCTGCTACACTATTTGTGTTATCCTTGTTTTTCTCTTACCAGACCTATTTTTGTTGTCCTTTGTTGAAATGTATTTTGGAGGCCTTTGATTTTAGTTGGCGAAGTATTCCTTTTTTGGCTAATCGGGTCCACATTACACCCTCAACACTGGGTGTATAGGGCAAGGCGACTATGCCCACAAAGTCGGACCTCGCCGACTTTGAGGGCGACGTCGCTCATGTTTGACATTGGCCTCACCAATGTCAGGAGCGAAAAAGACTTGAACGGTTGATTTTGCCCTCTAACCTTCCCCCCCTCCCCCCAAAATTCAAGCAAACCCCCTAGTTGCACTGCGGGGTTGGGGTTTTATATTTTTAATTGTCTCGGCACCTGCCGGGCCCCACGGTAGCGGGGTCCGACAGGTGCCCAGGCAAAGAATACAATAACACCTATTCCAAAGAAATTTATAACAAATACACTTGTGTATCTCTAACGGTGTCTATCGGATGCACTCCCCAGTACACTTCCCAGATACACTCTCGCATTGGGGGGAGGGGGTCCCGATGTCCGTCCCCCCCCCTCCCCCCCGAGATGTCTAAAGTGTATTGTGGTGGTGTATTGGGGAGTGTATCTGGATGAGGGTCAACCTAATACACAAGTGTATTCGTACACTAGTGTACATTTCTATGGATGTGTACTATAGACTCCCTGCCACACTCCCCCAATGCACTCGACGGGTTTGGGGGAGGGAGGGAAGAGGATCAGATCTCGGGCACTTCTTTTTTTGGAGCAAGGTCTCGATAGATACACTTGTGTATCTCTAACGGTGTCTATCCGATACACTCTCCAATACACTCCCCAGATACTCTCACATTTGGAGGGGGGGTCCCCGACGTCCGTCTCCCCCCCCCCCTCGATGTCGAAAGTGTATTGCGGCGGTGTATTGGAGAGTGTATCTGGAGGAGGGTCAACGGAATACACAGGTGTATTCGTACACTAGTGTACATTTATATGCATGTGTGCTATATACTCCCCGCTACACTCCTCCAATACGCTTGATGGGATTTGGGGAGGGGGGGGGATCGGATCTCGGGCACTTTATTTTTAGAGCAAGGTCTCGATACATACACTTGTATATCTCTAACGGTGTTTATCAGATACACTCTCCAATACACTTCCCAGACACACTCTCACATTTGGAAGGGGGGGGGGTCTCGACGTCCATCTCCTCCCCCCTCCCTCGATGTCAAAAGTGTATTGCGGCGGTGTGTTGGGGAGTGTATCTGGAAGAGGGTCAACGTAATACACAAGTGTATCTATACACTAGTGTACATTTCTATGCATGTGTACTATACACTCCCCGCTACACTCCCCCAATACACTTGATGTGATTGGGGGGGGGGGATTGGATCTCGGGCACTGTTTTCTCAAAAAGCAAGGTCTTGAAAGGATGTTAGAAGTGCGGGCAAGTCCTTGGTAGACTGGCTCCTCCATAGATTGGCTCTACGAATGCCATCAACTCACTGCCATAGATGTACTTTAGATATTCCAAAGACCTTTCTAACAGATACACTTGTGTATCTGTAACGGTGTCTATCAGATACACCCTCCAATACACTTCCCAGATACACTCTTCCATTCTGGGGGAGGGGAGGGGTCCCGACGTCCGCACCGTCCCCCCCTCGATGTCAAAAGTGTACGGTGGAGGTGTATTGGGGAGTGTATCTGGAGGAGGGTCAACCTAATACACAAGTGTATTTGTACACTAGTGTACATTTCCATGCATGTGTAATATACACTCCCCGCTACACTCCCCGAATACACTCGACAGGATTTGGGGGGGAGGGAAGGGTGTCGAGACAAAGAGTCGCTAAATCACTAGTGAACACATTTTTACGGTCTCCCAATACACTCCCAAATACACACCCCAGATACACTCAAGGGGTTTGAAGGGGGAGGGGGGAGGACATTGTCGAGGTGAAAATGATCGGGCAAATGTCAAGTGCGAGCCATCCAAATCACCGGAAAAAAACAAATCGAATGACCTAGAACACACTGTAGTTCTATGGGCCTTGGTAGACTTTGATCTAGAATAGGACAGTCAAAACTACCCATAATGAGTTTTAAGGACAAATATACGTATTGTAAGGGTAGTGGGTTATGCAAAAACAAGCAGTGTATAAAATCCAACCAACACCTAACAATATGGTTTTTACTTTTTCCGTCCAAAACAAATTGTATCTGTACACCGACTAACATGTGATTGAACAAGTGTATACACACTAAGTAACTTCCAGGATTTAGGTATATAGCACATGCTATATACACAGGTTGCATAGTGTATAAAAGTGGCACGATTAACCATAACTCTCTGGTCGGGGACGTGGACAAAGGCCTTGCACCCAAACACCTCCAGATTTGCCACCGATGGCTTGCGGCCCAGCAACGCCTCAGCCGGTGTGATGCACTTGAGTGCTTTTGTGGGAGAGATGTTCTTGAGCAATCTTGAGGTCATCACTAATTCTCCCCATATCTCAAGCAGAAGACTTGGCCTGTGGAGCAAGCTCCAAGCGGCCTCCATGAGGGTGCGATTGCACCTCTCTATAACGTTGTTTTATTTTGGAGATTATGGAGAATCCCTACCTACTTTGATTTCCATTTTGTCAACACAAGTTCAAAGGCATTGTCGATGTACTCTCTGCTACCATCGCTATGCAACATCTTGATGCTTGACTCCATCTCCTTCTCCACCCTTGCCTTGAACTCCAAGAACCTAATAAAGCACTTACCATTTTATGCAAGGAGGAAGGTGGTGGTGAAGCGAAAGCATCATCCATAAATGTGATGAAGTAAAGAACAATTTCCCTTGTACATATATCTATTGGAACACAAATGTTTGTGTGCATAAGTTCAAGTAGTTGCATTGCATGGCGCTTTGACACCGCTCTAAATGCCTCGTGATGTTAATTGCCCATCATGGAACCTCCTCAAACTACTTCAATGGATGATGCACCCTTGGGTAGTCCATTTACCATGTCCTTCGAAGCCAAGAGGTTCAAGTTGGTACTCCCAATATGGCCAAGCCTCTCATGTCAAAGATACTCCACTACATCACCATCCACTGATGCTTTTGTACACATTATCGCTGATGGAACACTTGAATTCAAGTGATAGAGACTTTCCTCAAGTGATGCCGTACACACAAGGATACCTCCATCATTCAAGATTTTTCATCCTCTCTTATTAAAATCAACCCTGCATCCTTTCTTTGTCAACTGGCTTACAAACGTAAGATTGACCACAATCTCTAGAACATAAAGTACATTCATGAGCTTTACATCCCATTCCTCATCCCCCACCTTAGTCATAAAGTCTACAGTCCCTTCTTGCATTGCCAAAAACTGTCCATCGTCTCCCATGAAAACATCCTTAGTAAGGATTTTTTGAAATGAATCAAACTACTCATGGTGGGAGGTGAGGTGGCACAAGGCACCAAAGTCAACGTACCATTGATCCGGAGTTTTGTCCTTGACTGTGGCCGTAAGTACAAACAACTTCTCTGATGCCAATGAAGCATGAATGGTTGAAGATTCACCGTTGGAGGGGGAAGACCCTCTCTTGGAGAAGTGCAACTTCTTGTGCTGCTATGATTTCGGCTTCCACATGGGACAGTTGTGGATGAGGTGGTCGGTCGAACCGGAATGTAAGCATGCTTGTTGTCCCTTCTTAGGTGGTGTGGTCATCGTTTCCTTGTCCTTCTTGTCTTTCAACGATACTCTAGTGATGCTCACAAACGTGATATCATTCTCTTTGGTGTCACGAGAGTTACGACGCATATCGGCGTGGAGGAGCTTCACCATCAACTCCTCGAGTTGGAGTACGCTTGTCTATGCCTCCAATATGATCACAAGAGATTGGTAGAGTTGCGGGAGCACCTCCAACACTCAAAATCTCTGTTTTGATATTTGCGTTGCCAGATGTGGCTTGCTGGAAGGGCGGTTTGCTAAGAAAATACCAAACACTCTGGACTTACGTTGTCTGCATTGGAAGATTGGTGAGCACACGTGTAAATTCAGGAACTTCGTGGTTGGGAAATGCCATCTTCACTTCTTTGACTTACCGGTTTATTTTGCTCATTCAGTGCAGAATCTACGTGTTGTCTTGTCCGCACACACACATGGACACTCTTTGTGCCCCATGTGCTCAAACTGCCTCCACAAATTTTGTGTGTACCACAAACTTGTCTTGCCATTGCCGAGCATTCTCACTCAAAATAGGGGATGCAAATGTTTATGCAGTTCAAAGGACACCTAGTTGGTGCTCCCATTAACATATTGACTGATATTGGAGGTCATGATTCCTTTTGTTAGCCTGGCCTTCACTTGACAGGTGGGCCTGAAGCACAAGCCATCAAATGGCACAGTTTTCAACGGTGATAGTTGTAAAGAACCTATGATTGGTATTTGTGATGCGGAACATTGCATTAAAGGATTTACATAGAGTATCACGTTGTAGGCAGTCAACCTTCTTGACCCATTTCACGTGGTGCTAGGCGATCAAGAAATCCACAAAAACAAGGCTCTAATGTGTTTTAAATCAAGTACTTAATCCTTAGAAAGGGACATTGTCACTTCACGTTGAATCTAAGTACATAATGTTTAATAACTAGACTGAAAGTGTATGCCAGCTTGTCCACGATGCAAGTCAAGAAATGTGTGCGACAAGGTTTTCAACACTTCTTGACTCAAGTGTAAGACAATGTGAAGGAAGAAATGTTACAAGAGATCAAATCTCCATTGGAAGGGTTTGTAGATGTATTCTATGATCCATTGGTTGGGCTTCCACCAGGAAAGCACATTGGCCACACGATTTCGCTACAACCGGAGGCAACTCCTCTGTTCAAACCCATGTATCACCTTACTCTGGCAAAAAAGGCAAGAGGTTGTACACAAATTCAAAGAGTACCTTGTGAAAGGGTAGATCAAGCTCCTTTTTATCAGCAAAAATTACAGTGATTTATGCATGTGCATGGACTATTGGTCACTGAAAAAGCTGACAAAAACAATCCATCCTTTTTACAGCAAAATGAGGATGTGTTCGACCAAATCCAAAGGGAACAAGTATTTTCTCCCTTGGAGTTGTCTCAAGGGTACCATCAAATCCGCATCACAAAATATGATGCCCAAAATATCGTTTCAAATTCACATGGGACACTATTAATTCCGGTTTTTTTACTTTGGGAAAGCATAAGCCTCCGCAACCTACCAAAGAGAGTGGACCAAAGGTTTTCCAAGACGCTCAATCAGTATCTCTTGGTTTATCCTAGTTTTTTCCACAACAATGAAAATGCAAATGGAACATTTGCACAAAGTCCTCGCGATCCTTTGGAAACAACAATTCTCTGCGAAAGTGAGCAAGAGAAGGTTTACACAAGATGAGCTCAAGAACCTTGGACACATGCAACGATATAGCGAAAGCAAAGGCCGGCTGCATATCCAAAGGTGTTGATAGTACCAAAGATACTGGGAACGTAATTTGTACTTGGATTTTCACAAAACAAGAATGTGTGTGCCGATCGCACTCTATACATGTGATAATAGAAACCCTCACACGAGCATTGGTCACTCAATACGAGCAGGTGTTGGATGCACTTGGGATGTGACGGACATGGAAAATGCCATTGTTCCATTTATGCAAGTGCCGAACGCAAAGTCAGTATGAGCATTGAATGTATAGCCGACGAGTGCCTTGGTCAAATTGGTGATACGAGTACCGAATGCACCATTGTCATAAACACCGATTGCGAGATTGAAAAAATCTACGGTTCGCATTTTTTGTCATGTATGCCGAATGCACCACTGATGCGAGTTCCGAACGAACTATGGCCATGAGTTCCGATTGGACGAGCTATGCTAGTCTTGCAGCTGCAACATACGTTACAAGATTCCAAATGCATCAATAACATGGTGACAATTGCACCTTGTTCCATCCACCGGAGAGAACTAGCCAACTCTTTTCCTAGTCGTGCTAGCTTGGGATAGACCACCAAATGAAAGCATACAATCTAAGCGAGGAGTGGTTTTATAGGAAAATGCGTTGAGCACGTTATTTGACACGTCGGAAATACGCCGTCCAATATTTGTAAGGCATCTCGATGAGGCCAAGGATGGTCATACTGTTGAACACTTCAAATAAAGAATTGGTACGCATGACTAAAGCCAATGACAAACGGTTGTGGTGATCAGATGTATGTCCAAACGGTGTAACAAAAACATAGCAATCTCGGTCGTCACTCATAGTGAAGACCATTTGAAGAAACTTCACCCTGCCAATGTCAATATGGAAAGATACTTGTAAAAGTATTACGAACCAAAATTTCACGAGTAGATCACATGTGTGACAAGGATGATTTCCTCAGAGGTTGACCATGATAAAGGTGGACCAACTCCTTCGCACCCATAGATTAGACAAACTACAAAAGCCTAGTCACTTGAGCACTAGTTAAAAAACATGCATGACATGCATGACGGTGAACTAGGTGGAATGTTTATGTACATGACCAAATGCTGAAGACAACCCTCTCTTTAATGATCCAAGGTATGAAATTCATGCCATTGTACTTCATTGTAGTGGATTTGGGTACATGGCATGCATGGAAAACAAGCAGGAAATGTAGAAAAACCTTGTCTAGTAATTGTTGATGTGAGGATCGCAAAATCAAGTTATGGATAAGTTGCAAAGAAAAACTATTACAACATTTTTGTGACATTTGATCAAGCAGACAATATCATCTGATGTTTTGGAAAAGAGAACAACTACAACATTTTGCCAAACTAGTGGTTTGGTGGACGCATGTCGTGTTAAATAACAGTCACATGTCTGATCGCGCTATAATGTTCAAAGGCAAATGTAATCCTTTGGTGACTAAGCCTTTGTCATGACTATATCATGATATGCTGAGAAGACTTGGTATGTTAGCACGCTTACTTTAACCCTAGAGAAAAAAACATCGTGCTACATTTACACAATGTTTACTGGATGCATCAATACCTTTCATAAGTTCAATGTGTCATTGGTCATGGCTGATGCAGACAACACTATGTGATTTAATGTGTCACGGATGATATGCTTGAATAAATTCTCAATGGCAAATCCATTAACATCCTATCCCTCGGTGAGTGATGTATAGAAATCGGCGTACCCGATTGGGTACATGAGTGTACCGACAACCCTAATCAAAAGACGAGGACAATTGTCAGTGGGGGTTGTAAATACGCCAAACAGGGATGGAGACTCTTCTATGGATCCTCAACGATTTTACATGCCAAAGTGTGGTGGTCGAAGACCTCACAAGACACTTTTTGGCATAAATCAAGTCAACGAAACGTTGAAAGTGAACAAATTCGAAGGCGACACCTTCAATTTGTTATCACTCAATGAGTAAACATGTCATGGACGTTCATAGGCAAATTGCGTGAACCGATGTTGGTGACATGAGTTCCCCCACAATTACGTGAAATTCCATTCCAGCGAAAATGAGAGATACTCCTTTTCCACTAATAGAATTTCAAAGTACTATGACGATCTAATCATTTTCTACAGACCAACTACGACAGAGCTTGGATCATGTCTAGGCTTTCCATCCAAGGCTAATGACCATGTAAACGAGTTACAGGCCAATGGCTTTATGCCGACAATGTGTTAGCATCCACATCTTGGTGGTCCGACCGACCACGTCACGAGTTGTAAGCAATATTGAGACCAAATAATGGCCAATATGTCATAACTCATAGTTGACGTGAAGGGATTCCGCGGAATGGGCCTTGAGAAATGATATTCCTCATTAGATTTGTTCAATAATTCGAGAAACATCTCAAAGTTGATGGTATCATGACACTATATGCTAGTCGTGTACGACATGCTCTTCAAACATCGTGCGGATGGATTCCGATCATGTCAAAGATGTGGTACAACACCACCTATGCGATATCGAGGTGCAAAATAAAGAAAACATTAAAAAAAATAACAAATATAATCTCTGAGATAGATTATAGCGACTACGATTTAGTCAAACCACGCTTCAATGACCCGGAATTTCTTGGTAAAGCAACCAAAATCCCTTGGTTTTGGAGATGGTTCAATTGAAGTACATTGCTAAATGCAAGTACAACATATGTTTGGATGTCGCTGTGAATGGTGGCCACGGTTCAGATGTCTTCGATGGGGGTGATACACTCTACAAGTGCCTCAGATCAGGCATATGAAAAATAATGTATTGGGTGGAAATACCGAATGTACACAACAAAATCCATTCAATATACAAGGATTGATGTAGCTTGACAAACAAGATCCATTGATTGGAACCCTTGGACGCAATTACACACACACCAAAGATTTAGGAACTAGTCGTTCTAGGATCACCAGATGTGATTCGGAAGAGTTCAATCACAATCACATGGAATTGACATCCGAAAGGTGTTATTCCAACTTGTATCGCAAGGTTTGTGATCATGGTACACCCATTTGGTGAACACCATGCAATGAACACTCTATTTGTGGATATCATCCACGATTGTTGAGAATGGTTATATTTGCCACATTAGTTAAAACGATGTGATTTTGATAGGAACGAGAGTGGAAGCCTACTGTACCCATTTCCGATGGAAATGAGGGGATAACCTTTTATACCAAGATCATCTAGGTAGGAGCATTGTCGTATCCAAAGATGGACTTTGACGGTAATTGCGTCAGAACCTTGGTTCATCTCAACCATAAGATAAAGCTAGGATACGAATTGCTTGGGCTTAGCTGAACTTGGTTGAGTTCAGCCACCTAACCCACATGTGCTGAGAGAGGTTTGGTAGACCTACGCATGGTAATAAACACGTGGTTGCAAACTGAGAGAGCTGATGTCCAGACCTTGGATTGCACATATTGACAATGTTGCGGGGAGGTACCACCTCCGTAATAACCCATTGGACGAGATCACATTCAAGGGACATGGGAAGTGGTGTGTTGACCAAGACAGTTTTTGCGAGGACGCCCGGTTTATTGGTCACAGGCACGATCTTTGCAAAAAGGAGGAAGCGGTACCACAACTGCTTGCTGAACATGTACCACACAAAGTGTGGGAAAATTCATCCCATGTGTCCTCTTCCAAACTGCCAAGACATTGCTGATGATGTAGTCCCTAAGGGCATCGATTATACCAATGATACACACGTGTGATGGGCCTTTGGTGAAGGATCACCGACACTTGTGAAGAACATACAAGAATTGTACATGTCTGGTCTTAGTAACAGCCAATGGATCTGCAATCAACATAGGAAGCTATACGCAAATTCCCATAATCACAAAAATCACAAGTGTTTGGTTGACTTTGACTGAACGTGATGCAACAATTTTGCGGATAGCAAGAGTTTCGCATATGTGATCCTCTTTGTCCTTCTTGTTGCATGGTTTACATCGTGAAGTACGTGAAAATTAAACCTCCATGAGCAAAGATGATCAGGAACGGTTTGAGGCAAAGGGGGGATGAAGTGTATGTCCCATTTTAACGATTAAAGTAGTCGTTAAATAGTTACTGAGTACTTCGGGTACTCGAGGCTGAAGTTTCAAGGTACCAAAAAGACATACATGGGCTAGCTTTTAGTTTGAATCTAGTCCGTAAAATACCTCATGGCCAGAATTGAGGTTAGGGGAGTGATGCAATGGAAATTCCATCGCGTCAGTCCTCCTCTACTCATAAGGGGCGCTAGGGTCATGTTTCCACGTGGAGCTGCCACGTGTGATGAGTATCATTAGGATTCATGATTTGCATCCATACCGTATGACGATCCCGTTCGTTCTAGTCGCGGTGCGTCTCAACTAAACTGGTTGGGGCGACCATTCACGCGCTCTCCTTTTGACGACTATTCTAAGGACCTACATTTTGGTCTACACTTGTTCGCAAAAGGGACCACGTCCATTACACCGCAGTAGTGGGGCCTAGCAAGTTCCCTTTCAATGCATGGGGTGTTTCACACCCCCCATTCAAAACCCTCTCAAACCTCTGTGAGAAAAGTCACAAACCCCTCCATGGAGGAGTTTGTGATTTTTCTTTCATGTCCGACAACGTGAGCATGCTGTAGCTCGATGGCATGTGGCGTCAACATAGCATGTTCATCCGGATATAGCATGTTTTTTCACGATCGCAAGATGTAGCATTCATAAAGAGCGAAAAAACTCCAATTTTGGGTGTGGCATGGTTAATGTGCCAAACGTGGATATGGCGATGGTTATCGAGAATTATATGGATGTATGGTCACTCCTCTGAAGATGTTTTCGTCGGTTTTTTTTTGGATACCACCTAAGTAATTGCTTTTCTAACCGATGTACATGAAATTCGTCAAATGCGTACCAATCGTCTGGGAAGATGACGAGGTGATCTCACCTCCGAATATTTCTTCTAGTCCTCATGCGTAAACAATGTATCCATGTCAGTTATGTCTGTATGACGCGACCTAAAGTGTCTAGCAAGCCGCGTCAGTCTGATGCAGCTCTCCAAAAACCCGACAACGGCGGTGTTTGAGACCAGTTATCGATGAACTTAAAGACTATGCCATTGCGTTCAACGATTTCCATTCTACTACCTAAACATGATAGTTTCAAATCCCATGCTCGAAAGCATATATTGAATATATTATAGATTAAGAAAGAAAATGAATATCAAGATCATTACGACAAGTGTATTGTCGAAATGTAGGGAGAGGGGCAGTTCGTCCCTCCCACCTCACATTATAGAGGGGGTGGTCGCAGCCACCCTTCGCTGTTGTGAGGGTTGGCCAGTAGCCATCCACCTGACGGCTATCGGCCAGCCGGCGGCCGAATCGCAAGATGGCTGGCAGCCGGTCATGTGACCGGCTGGCCACCTGGCGGCAAGCCACCAACCGTCAATCGAGCTGGTGACTCGGCCAGTGGTCCAGAGGCCACGAGAGGCTCAAGGGCGAGGTTCGTGGCCTCGTGTCCTTGCCCTTGCTGCCCCCTTCATTTGGAGAGCATGCGAGGACGAGGGATGGACCGAAAGAGGACGAGGGACTAAGTGAGTGAGCAAGGGCGAGGAGCACATGAGAGAATTCGGCGAGGATTTGTCACACATACCTTGTAAGCGATGATTTTGTACCGTCACGAAAGTAACAAAACTCAATATGTTTTAGGACAAACTTTGTGACATAACACCGGGAAACTCGTGTAATCTTAAGAGTTTGGGTGGACATCCCACTCATCTTTTACACATAGTGAGGGGGTGAGGAAAAAACATAAATATGCCCCCATGGAATTGGAACATTCAAGTCTCCCTACACTGGTCATTGATGACAGTTGCTCCCAGAGTGACGCGGAGGGGATTATCCCTTCAGCGATATCTCGACGCCATTATGCTGACTCCAACGACGACTTCCGTGCAGGAGCTAGAGAGCCGAGTGGTTACATATATATATATATATCTATGCATGTGTGTATGTGTCTCTCTCATCCTCTCTCCCCCTCTCTCTTTTCCTCTCTCCCTCCATCCCTCTCCGTCCCCCCTCAAACTCTTTTCCACCTCTATCCCTCTCCCTCTCCATCTCTCTCTCTCTCTATCTCCCTCTCTCCCTCTCTCTCTCTCTCTCCCTCTCTCTCTCTCTCTCTCTATCTCTCTCTCTCTCTCTCTCTCTCTCTCTCTCTCCCTCTCTCTCTCTCTCTCTCTCTCTCTCTCTCTCTCTCTCTCTCTCTCTCTCTCTCTCTCTCTTCCAAATTCTCTTACCCACGACTCTTCCTTCCTTTTCTATCTTGAAACATGACATTGTTTCATGTCATGTTTAAACGACATGAAACAATGCCATAGTTTGGGGGAAAGATTGTGTGCCTGTTTTTGTAACACCGTGTACTGTGTAACTGGAAAAGAATTTCATATTTTCATTTGTGAGGACAATTTCCGGCACTTCACACTAATAAAGGGGATGTGAGCATGTTCACATCCTCTCAAAAACAACCTTTCTAATATGTGAGATATGATTGCGGAAGTGGAAAAGTCACAAAATTGCTCTAACAAGGAAGCCAGCCCCCTCCCAAAGCCATAAGATCATTTAACTTGTCAGGACATTATCAAGAAAGGCAATTCACACTCTCAGGAAGGCTCCGGTAGTATCTCCCTCATACACAGAACACAAAGCTAGTTGTTAAACATGTCACACGAAATTCTCCACGTGCGTGTACACACACAAACACACACACACACACACACACACACACACACGTACACAAACACACACAAACACACATACACACACA
>SZWC01000394.1:287843-316732 GCA_023375785.1 Penium margaritaceum
GGGGGGGGGGGGGGGGGGGGGGGGGGGCATCAGATACTCGCACCCTCGTGCACGCAGATTTTTTCTGGACCACGACCAAAGATCTCGCCAACCACGGGCTCGCCGGGACCACCTCTCAAGCGCACCCCTTGTTTCAATTGCACTTTTCCTGCCGGCCCAGGCGGACGGGCATTTGTCCCCGTGATTTCATCCGCAGTACTGGGAGTGCCCCGTATCTTCCGAATCAGCCGATCACATGGCTCCAGCATTTTGAGCACTCAAACCTGCGCGATTGTGCATGCTCATCAATGTTAGTCCAAAGCCGACGGGGAACCACTAGATTTCGCGTCTTTCAAGATGACCACGAAAACCAGGCCAACCTGAACCGACAAGTGGGAAATTTCTTGTTACAAGGAGTAGCCGCGGGAGGTGGGCGGTCTGGCAAAGCTTGAGTCAAGGACAGGAGTTTATTCTGGCTCGGCGGGTTATGCATTTTTTGGACAACTAATTAATTATCCTGAATTATATTCATGTTAAAAAAATATATATTTCAGGATTGAAATAAAATTCAACAAACGTCATAGGAGAGAAGGACCAATTCAATACAGTAGCCACCTAATGTTAGAAATTTGGACATAAAAAATTTCTTGTTTGATTTATTCTCTCCTCGTTTAATCAATAATTTCAAACGCATTCCCCATATTTAATTACAAGATAACAAGCCCTACGCATGCATGGATGCATCCCACTTGGCAAGTGCACGACAAAATGTGAACGAGGGCCTGCTTATAGCCTTCTCGCCACCTCACAGTTACGTGGAAATAGCTCAACCTTTATGAACCTCCCTCCACACAATGAGAAGTGGACAGGAAAAATCCCGTCAATTGAGAGCCAGTTTTATGAGGACCCTTTCTCCATCCAATCTCAACGTGGGTATGTCTTTTGTCGTATTGACGCAAACTCACGCAAATCGCAATGGGATCAATTCACGCCATAATCCTCTTGGGTTCATCACTCCCTTGCAAGGTCATGATCACGCGACAACCCCTTTCCGCGTGCAAACCCCCTAGTATGCATTAGGATTGTCTCTTTTCAGGGTTTGCACGAGTGGAGCCCGCGTGAAACGCAACAAAGAGGATGGGGAAGGCACGAAGGAGTACAAATAAAATTCTCATGGTGGTGATAACGAAGAGGAGGAACAGGTTATTGACCCGGTTGCTATGTCATGGGTCACATGGGGAGGCAGGCGACGACGAAAAAACGGGCCATGAAGCCCACGTGATGGCGTTCAGCAACATTGTTTGGTCCCATGACACTTTCGGCTCGAATTTCGTTTACCATGCATTTCCTTTCTTTTTTGTTAGCAACATGACGTGAAACCGTGGCAATATATAACAAATCCTTTGTCCAATTTTGCCCAGGTGAGTCCTTGTATAGGAAAGGCCACTCCATATGTACGAGATTGCTAACTGGCATGTGGCCCGTGAAGCTCTCTTGTATTGTCCGTTTGTGCGGGTAGAATAACGTGTGGGAGCTTGTCACAGTTTTCTCTCGTATTGGACACATTTTCTTTTCAACCGAGGGTTTAAAATGCCACTCCTTGTACCACATCAATTTCAAACCCATTTATTTTGCCATGTACTGCTCGTTACACCTTTTTTGCCTTAAGTGTGAAATGAGATGTACAATGTGGCAAGTAACATGTGACCCTAAAGCTACATCGGGTTCAAGTGGTCCCACGCACCCACTCGTGACAAAGAATTGACAAAAGGCCCCCACTTCAAGAAAGGGCGAAATAGCTCACATACCCATAAAACACAAGGTGCGACTCTCATCCGCCCCTCGTTCGGAAGAAAAGCAACAATCCGCCCGTCATTCGGAATACAAGCAACAATCCGCCCGTCGCTCTCCACGAAAGCAGTCATCCACTAATGCTACTTTCACTTATCAAGGACTACCGGTACGTGCGTTACATGTGTGGCACCGTAGACACCTTGTTGGTTGTTTTCAGGCAAACTTTCTTTCTGCATTTCGTTTTCGGAGTCTGTACAATCATGCGTCGCATGGCCGTGCATGTGACCATCAATTTGTACGCGTTTATACAGAAACAATTGGCACGACGGTCCTCTCGTTCACGGACGAATGGGGTATGTATTTTTCCTTGAGAATAATTTTTTTACGGTGGCTTATGCGATGCTTCTCGTGTGCCATGCTGACGTTTATTACTCACGTAAAGAATACAACGATTGAAACACGGTTTGCATGCGTTGATTCGAGCCTGGCTCCCGGACCTGCATGTGCGCAAACCGAGGCGCTCCAGTCTGGTCCGTCTCCTGTCGCACGTGTGTAGTGATAGCGGCATAACCTTTCCATGTGCATTGTAATGGTCCATGGCATGCCTATGCAAAAGTCAGATTCCCCGTGAGCATGGATAGTGGGTAGGGACTGCCTCCCGTCTTTGTTCAGTTTCGGATTCTCCGATGCAGACCTGCGATGATGCCGGGGAATCGTGTGTTTGCGAGGGAGCGTCAACATGGCACTGCCTCTACTAATCAAGCGTGGCGAGTTGTAGTGCACGGTACGTGAGACATATATTGCGTTGGGAAAATCCCAATCTATCCATTATTGGCGCAATGGTGCCCAAAACCCGGGCCAGTGCCCGGAGGGCGGAGGCTCCTGCCTCCGCCCGACCGGTGTGTATAGATTCCACAAGGGCGCCCACTCAGCCACCCCTCTCATGTACCGTGTTAATGCGTCCAACTGCTGCGCTCTCATATCCGCTAGGCCCACTTTCATGATGACGGGCAATCTCCGCCGGCCAGTGTGGCTTACCCATGGTGTCTCACTTCCGTGTGCCACGGGCGCTACCTCCCCGTCATGTGGCCTCGCCGGCAACAGGCACGACAACTGTGTCTACTCCTTCAGACCCAAGCCGGCGCAATCTTGCACATCCGAACCCACCCATGTCGGCGAGGTGGCGCCCCACTGGCGAGCTCGTGGCGTCGCCGGCTACACCACCCGCCAAGCCGTCACCTGCTGCACCTCATGCGACACCACGTGGTGGATGATCTACGGCACCACCCACTGCACGACCCGGTGCGACACCCACTGCACAACCTGCTACATCACCGGCTGTACCTCCTACGGCACCACGCGTTGCATGACCCGCTGAACCACCCATTGCACGACCGGCTGCACCACTTACAACACCATCCGCTGCACGTCCCGCTGCACAACCCTCTGCACGACCCGTTCGACCGCCCGCTGTATGACCAGCTGCTCCACCCACTGCACGACCACCTGCTCCACCCGCTGTACGATCCATTGCACGACCTGCTACACCACCCGCTGTTCCACCCGCTACACCACCACCTTTGCGACCTGTCCTTCGACCTCCCGTGCACGGAGTTCCTCTAGCGCTGGCTCTAGCTCAGCCCCCACTCTTGGCAAACCACGTATTTAACTTCAACCCGGGTGCCAAAGAATGCCTCTTCTTGTGGCTTAACAAGATCAGGACGATGAGGAGTAGGAAACACTGTTGGATGGAGAAGATGTGGAGAAGATGCTGTTTCGGATAGAGCCACGCTCCTGGGACCAGACCGAGGCTCTATCTTGTACACGGTCCTAGGTAAGACACCGTGTTTTGTGTCATAGTGGCTCCACTAGTAATTTGTGTTTATTGTGCTGTTCCTTCTTTCCATGTCATGCTATATATGCATGTCCACACTTGACATCGTGTTATCTTTGTACAATTTTAGGAAAACCCTGTCGTCTGTCGTTTGGTACTTGTTCTCTTTTCACACATTCCAATCCACCCAACTTTCCACTAAATGATGATGAATTCACTATCGTTTCTTCTTGTAGGTATGTCAGTAAGCTCCCCCGATGGCATGACGAAGAAAAGAAAGGCCGATGGTGACCAGCTTGTGGAGGGCCAAAAGTACCACAACATGGCTGCATAAAGGGCTACAATCGAGGACCACGTGGTTCAACAATGCCTTGGGCTGTAGTGGGTGCGTAGCGAGCCTGGACATATCAATGTACGATGTGTGGAAGCAGTGAGATGGGACTGCATGTGGAACGTACAAGGGGTTGTATCTTCGAATCAAACTCTCCCATGTGACAGAAGGCCACAACTACATGCCGACTTTTGGCCGTGGGAGCCTCGCGCGTACAACCAAGTGGATAGCGTGCCACACATTGTCCCAAACGGCACGGGATCCGACAACACCTCCGGCCATGCTACGAGCCATCATCAAGGAAGCTGCGGGGATTCAGGTGGCGAACTGTACGCTATACCGTGACCGATCATTGGCCCAGGCCCAACTGATGGATGCCAAGGCCAAATCATGGGCCTACTTTCCAGTGTTGTGTCGAGAGGTATGTCCAGTGGCCGCGCGCATGGCTTCTCACCTTTGTTTTCTCCTTGGTGTGGCGGAGGCTAACTATTGACTCTTGCCTACGTGCAGCTGAAACGTGTGGATCTAAGAGCGTATGCCGTGGCAGAGATGGATGCCAACAACAAGTTCAAGTGGGCATTCGTGGCACCAGGGGCCGTCCGCCTTGGCTACAACTACTCAAGGCGCATCGTGACAATGGATGGCATGTTTATGAAGAACGGGCACAAGCAAGTGATGTTGCTTGCTCTGTTTTTTTACGAAAATGACCATGCATGCCCCATGGCTTGGGCACTCGTGTCAAGTGAGAATGAAGAAACGTGGATGTGGTTCCACTTGTAGCTTACACGTACTTATCCTATAGCGTGTTCCCCAACTGTAGTGATAGTGTTGGACAAAGAAGCAGGCTTGACAAAGGCTCTAGATCGGCACCTGACAGTCGCTACTCACATGTATTGTGCCTGGCATGTACGGATTAACGTCTAGGAAAACTTTTGGCAAGAAGGATGGTTACTGGGGGTAGAAGTACGCCCAGGCCATGACCCAGGAGCAATTCCACCGAGAGGCAAGCCACTTGCAGGCCGTTAGCGAACGTGCAGCAAGCTACCTCATCCCATGCCAAGACGGACAGCGTGGCATACCCCTATAGAAGTGGACGTCTTACATGAGCCCGGTTCCTAGAGGGGGGCACATCACCAGCACTGTGCTCGAGTCACTGAATGCCCGTCTGAATTCCCTCCGCAAGCTGTACCCCTTCTACGGCTTCCAACAGGTGTATTACTTTGTGCAGGGGATCATAGCACAGCGCCGCGAGCAGATTGTCATCTACACCGAGACACTTGCGCTTGCCCATCTAAAACGACTTCTACATTAATTTGCCATCACTCGCGACTAACACGTGATGGTGGAGGAGCCACACACGGCTATGGTGTGTGGCCCAACTCATGTCCGCCGGCGTGTTGATCTTTCTTGGGCAACTTGTGAATGTGGTCGCTGGCGCGGGTACGGCCAGCCTTGCCAGCACGCATGTGCCGTCATGATGGAGGTGGATTAAGACCCGATAGTGCACGTGAACCTTGGCCAGACAGTGAGGAACTAGAGCCTCACGTGCGGAAATCCCATGCTTTCCATTGCAATATCCCCAATCCACGTTGCACCGTCTGGTTGGGGGCAACCAGGGCCACGGCGGGGTCGTGGTAGGCCTAGGAGTGCACGCATGGAGCGCGCGCCGCTCTGCAAACGCAACTTCATCTACCCCACGTGTGGCCCCAAGGGCCACACGAAGAAGAGGTGTCCCAACCCTACTGTACAGCGTCCTCACGAGGCAGCAACAACGCTAAGAACTGATCATGAAGCAGTAGTAGTAGCAGGTACAGTAGGAAGGAGAGAAGAAGCAAGACATGACATATCAAGTGGTGGACATGCAGCAGAATGGGTAGCAGACGACAACTTTGATACTTCAGACTATGATCCAGAAGCAGAGCTCAAGGGGTCCTCGACAAACGAAGAGGTTGGAGAGGCAGCAGCAGACGACTTCGACGACGATGTGTGAGACAATGGCAGTGAGGACTCGCTGGAGTATGCGGCAGAGCCAAAGAACGGATTGCTGACACGAGAAGAGGATGACATAGAGGGTGTCCGATTCATGGACCTGTGTGGTAGCCTGGTGGAGGACGCACAAGGCGATGCAAGCGAAGACAACGTATAAGACGATGAAATAGTAGAGGACGCAGATGATGAAGCAGAAGACGAAGTGGAGAGCCACGAAGTCAGAGGCATGGGTGCACTTGGGATGTAAGGTGAGGAGGTTCATTGCGCATGTTCGACAGCAAATCTGTAGTTGTCCCTTTCCTTTGAAAGCAGCGAACATCCTCCTAAGAACAAGTTCATGTCATGGTGTAGGTTTACACCAGAGTCGTTTCTGGCCGCCAACCTGCTTTCTTAGCACATCCGATTCTTGGACCTACGGTTGAGTTGGCATTAGCACTGGACAACATGAGTATGTGATCCAGAAGCTATAGTGGTTGTGTTAGAGGGAGGTGTGTATCATTGACCATTGTTAACTTTTAATTGGTTACTATGTGAATCTCATGGGACAACATGGTGAACTCTACTTTGTTGTTATTGTCATAAGGAAAATGAATCGTTGTGTATGGTTAAATTGTCCTCCCACATGACGTAACAAATACCAATGTTTACGTATGGACACATTACAACCCCGTGCTTACATGCGAAGTAGAAAAGGTCGGAACACAGGAATTTCAATTTCTCTCATTAGTTTATACCAAAACTCAATGGAGTGCATGCTATTCTCAACATCACTACCTATGATCACTTAATTCATATGTGGAGCTGGCATATGTTACTTGCTATCAAGAGCGCACTCGAAATGGAGGCGTTTGTAGGTGCGGCTATATTACAACACCTGCCCTGGACCATTTGACATAGGAACTATACACTCCAGAAGAAGTGTTCTATGATGCTTCGGAAGAAATCGAGGATGGGATCATCTTTAATCCCGACCCTCCACTGACGACTGCCAGTCCTGGCCGGTTGTGCACCATGTGTGACATCATTGGGTGGATCCACACGCTCCCCCCGGGATGTAGCAGTGGCTAGTGAGCGAGGAGCCTGGTCCATTTGAGTAATGATTGGGCTGCAGAAGCTTGTCTTGGAAATGTCATCCTTATATTTGGTTAACAATATCATCCATTGGTGGAACACTCAAATTCATGCTTGGAGTGGTTGTCATGTCAATAAAAAACCTGGCAGAGGAGTGTTATACACTGTGGAAAAATACACCGTCTACCGGGTACATGATTAATATAATGCACTCTACATATTCGATCCTGCCCAATGATGTCATAGGTGAATCGATGGTTAGGAACATCACTCGTTGCTGGATCACTCAAATTCATGCTTGTTATGGTTTCCATGTCAATAGACTCTTGGCAAAGGAGTGTTATAAATTGTGGAACAATACATCATCTACCGGGTACATGAATATAATGTAGTCTACATATAATAGTCCTACCCAATGAGGTCACTTTCGTCTATACTAATCCAAGACGCCACACGCATCCAGAAGTAACAGACATCTTGTCCAAAGTTGTTAGTTACACTGACATGCATCTACTTTCTTCAATGTTCTATGGCACTCAGTTCATACAAGTCTTTGGAACCTGTCACATGTGTGTTAAATGAGGCTTGAATAATACAAGAATACCCGGGATAAGATATACAAAGTGACTTATAAATATACATAATATACCCGAACACTGTGTGGACGAAGTGGACCAGAGTCTGGGACACCACAGAGGATCCGGATGGACCCAGTGTTGCCAGTGTGGTGGGCACCAAATGGGACGACAATTTCACAGCTTTACACATAATATATGACACATATCGAATGGGTCGTTTGGAGGAGGTCCCAAGTTCTTGGCGTCCCAGAGGCTCGTTATCTTGTTCCACGCGACCCATGCATCAAACTGGTCCATACGCGGGCATGGAGGAAGGATTTCTCCTCGTGGACCCACTTGAGGAGCATATGGATGTCCTCCCCACAACCTCAACGGTGGCATGGGACGACCTCGAACCTTGAGCGGATCCGAAGAAGACATGTTTCCCAATGAAATCGTTGACAATGAAGGAGAAGTAGTAAACACGTTTGTCCACCCTTGCAAAGTTCTCCTAACACCATGGTTCATCGTTGGAACGTGCCTAGTACGTTGTGTGACACGTCACATGTTTCACGATTTACAACCTGGCACACCACAGTGGGTCCGGATGGATCCATGACCAGTAGTCAAACGGGCACCATGCTGGACGGCGATGCGACGGTTTAACACCCATGAGCCAGGACATGTTATACGGGCCAGCTGTACATGGGCCGAGTCCATTTGAGTCCCACATGTGCTTGATGTTTACCCGCCCGGCCCATGCATTGTACATGTCCATGATGCAGGCATCATCCAGGGCCAATTTTTCTGGTGAGACGATGCGTGAGCGCCAGTTGTGCTTGCTCGTTGCCTTGACTGCCGTTGGATTTGTTGTTGAACCGGAGTCTTGTATGGATATATCCACTACGCCAACAGCTGAGGGCATTACAACAGAGTAGACTATGTGGATAGAGTCACCTTATCAGGAGCTGTTGAGTTATGCACTCACGTGTTCATCCGTTGGTGACCCTGCTGATCACATGGTCGATGGGAGTGGCAGCCTCTTCACGGATGACATTTCCACATGCTCTGCGGACTCTGACGACTCAACCTTCTCCTTCTCTCCGGACATGTGACCGGTCATCCCTCCTCATCTGACAGACACGAGTTACAGTCAAGATGTGATACCTTCACTTGCATCTAATTTTCCAGCATCTCAGCACGCTGCGAGTTTGGTTCACCCCCACGAGGATGCAGTACTAGCTCCATCGTCTTTAGCAGTAGATACGCAGATGGAGTTGTACTTGCGAGTTCTATAGTCTACGTGTATAGCATCTTGTAAGGTAGAGTTGGTCCTATGAACGACAGACATGGGCCACCTCCGCATGTTCGAGGCGGCTTATACTGACTTATAGGGGATGCTACAATGGGAGGTGATGGGAGTGCGGGAGCAAATGTCAGTGCAAGGAAATACCACAACTATCGGCATAAGCTTTCCACTATCAGGATCTCGCACACCTGTCCTTGAGGAGGATTTTTTACCAGCACTGATTTTTTACGTCCGATGGAGACACTACTACGGGAGAGGTGAGCATGCCTTCTGTTGTTGGAATCTTCATTCCCGACGACTCCACCATAGCTCCTCCTTCTATAGATGTTTCCAGCACGGATCTTACTACACCTACATCAGTAGCTCCATCTTCATCTTCATCCAACCGTGTGGGTCCAGGTGAGTGTGCCAGCCCTCCTCTCCTTGTGGCGATGCACCCTTGTGCTTCAGGGTGCTCCATCCCACATCAGAGGCCAGCTCTGCCACTTCATCCACGGCTGTGTGTTTCTTGCCCACTCCATACCCTCCGGCGTACCCTAATGCATCACTGTACAGCGGGGAGGCGAGACTGAGAGTTGGGGCTTGTGGTAGTCTCACGATCATTGGCACGGTGTAGAGACGACAAATGTGGTGGTAGCCGAAGCTCCATCCTTCATATGGCAACACACTTGTGCATGACAGGGGGATTAGTTTCTTCATGGTGTAATGACGACACGTTACTTTCCCACGACCGCAGAGAGAGGAGTTATCCATGTCAGCGCTTGCCGGAGTGAGTAGCTCTTTTTGGCATCCGTTCTGGCCAGTATGACATCAACACCTCGATTCAATAATTTGGCCTCAAGTTCCTCTGTCCAGGGGGAGTGTTGTGTGGAATTCAACCTGTTGTGACGTTACAAGAGATGCATGACGAGGTATCTTTACTGTGCCTCGAGTGTGCTATATCAGCCAACGTGTGACACATGTCACGCGCCTGCACATACCATATGCATGTAGTTGCATGTGGATCATCGTAATCTCTTCGTTGAGACCCGAACACTAGGTGGGTTGTACCAGTGCCACAAGGAGACCCTCTTGCATGATGACATGTGCATGATGTACTTTGTGCTAGCGTGTCTGCACGTGTGAGACTCATTCTATGGTCGAGACCTAGTCACAGCATCTACAACATCATGCGGTACCTAGGGTCCATGTCTCCTGCTGTATGGCCTTGTTTGGCATCGCTGACAGTCATAGGCACTGCCTAGGTTCGGGCAGCCATAACTCTTTGCTGCTGCTTTTCTAGCTAATTCTGACCGCACGACTGTGCTTGCAGTGTCGGTATTATGGTATTGTCCAGTTTTCAGGCAAAACGGACAACGCCCGGGCGTCTAGCAGGGCTCACCGAGAAAACCCTGCCTGCCAGAAAATAGGTCTAGGACTATCTTCTGATTGGCTGGTTAGTTGAGTAACAAGTTCTAAACTAGTGGGGGGGGGAGCTAGAACTTGGAGGGGTCTCCCATTGTTGCCTATTCTTCATTCCTAATCAGTCACTTTCAGTTTTCAGCTGCTTTCTGGCGCTAACACTGGCGCGCACGTTTTTGAGTAACAAACCCAGAGCTTCCAGACTGACTCTAGAGCAGCAGACTGAGGGGGCAGCAGACTTAAGCAACGAGCGTGGAAGCCCGCACGATGCATCAACAACACATGCTGCCCCAACCTGCTGCCTAGGTTTTCCAGCTTGGTATCAGAGCCAGAGCGTAGCAGCAGAAGAAGAAGACTTGCGTACAGGTGCAAGACAACCCCGGCGGACCCCCATACATGCCAGTGCAGGGGAAATGCTGCCGGATTTTTTTCCGGCAGCATTGACCCGCCTGGTGGCGGCGTCAGATTTTTTCCCATGGCCACTGGGCTAGGGGAAATGCTGCCAATTTTTTTCGGCAGCACTGACCCCCACACGTGACGTGAGGAGGTGAGCGGCAGGCCGCGTCCAACACCTGTGGGCAACGACTCACGCTGCAACTTCATCCAGGTGCAGTGACTGGCACCAGCACGCAACAGCAGCAGTCTGCAGCAGCGGTAGCCGTAGGCAACGACAGCGAGCAGTGGCAGCAGCTGCGTACAGCAGCAATAGCAGGGGAAAACGACAGCTCATAAAAGCCTGTAGCATCAGCAGCCCACAGCAAAAGCTTGGAGCAGCAGCAACCCATAGTAGTAGCGAGCAGTAGCGACAACACACAGTAGCTGTAGCAGCGTGCAGTAGCAACAGCAGGCTGCAGCAACTGCAACAGTGAGCCACAACAGCAGCCCGTTGCAGCAGTTGCAGTAGCGAGCAGCTACCAGCAGCGGCTGCTGCTCGCTGCCTGCACCAAGCGAGTAGTAAGCAGTAGCCCGCTGTTGCCAGCGAGCAGCTGCTCATTGCTAGCGAGCAGCAGCTCGCTGCCAGCGAGCAGTAGCCCGCTACTCGCAGTTAGCAGCGGGCAGCTGCGTGCTATGACAAACGAGAAAAGGAAAAAAATTACAAGAAAAATAAATCCCCCACCCCAACAGCTTTGCTGCCGCGGCTGCAGCAACTACGTTTGCTACTGCAGCCGCCACAACAGCCGCAGTAGCAGCAGTTGCTGCTGCAACTACAGCCGCAGTAGTAGCCACAACAGTAACAGCAGCAGCAGCCAAAGCAACAGCAATAGCAGCAGCAGTAGCAGCAATTGCAATAGCAGCAGCATCAGTAGTTACAACAGAAGTAGCAACAACAGCAGTACCAACAACAGCAGCATCAATAGTAGTTGTAATAGCAGCAGCAGTAACAACAACAATAACAACAGCTACAACAGCAGTCCCAACAATCGCCACTGCTGACGTCATCATCGTACTACTGACGTCACTACTGACGTCACTGCTGACATCATCAACTCACAAAAAAAACAAGGGGACAAGGGAAGGGGGAAGCAAACCTAAGGGTGGACAGGACGTGCACTATCCTCAGCAGTCGTCATTGCTGATGTCAGCACCAAAAAAAGGAACAAAACAAAACAAAAGGACATCACACCATGGCTGGTAGCCCCACTGGGGAGGGGTCCTCCTCTGTTGGGGAGACCCCCATCTCCCCTTTCTTGTAGTGGCTACAACAGCAACAGCGACAACAGCAGCAGCAGCAGTAGTAGCAGCAGTAGTAGCAACAGCAGCACCAGCAGCAGCAGCAGTAATAGTAGTAGGAAGAGCAGTAGGAGCAGTAGGAGCAACAACAGCAGCGGAAGTAGCAGTAGTAATAGTAGGAGGATTAATAGTGGCAGCAACCCTCTGGCGTCGTTGGCGACAACCTTGACCCCCTCAATGCTCTTCAGCAACAACTCGCCGCCCTGACGCAACAACTTGCGGCATTGCAGCCGTTGGTCTCTCAGACTGCCCCTAAGATGCCGCCATCCTTCACCCCTCCAGGACACGCCAGCCCAGCTGTGCCTGCTGCCACGCACTACCTAGCATAGCAGTAGACTCAGCGCCAGCAACAAACAGTGACCTCCGTCCTTGGCCCCACTTTGGATGCCGGCCGCAGGCAAAAGGACTGTGAGATGCCGCCGCTGCCGCTTCAGGCCGGCGAGCAGTTCCGGAGCTGGGAGCTCAGCTTCCGGATCTGGGCGCAGGGTGAGGGCCTGTGGGCACACTACATTCTGTCGTATGATGCGACCCCGGCCGACTAGTTGTATGATGCTGATCGTGTTGTCCGTGCTCTAGTCCCTGTCACCCCTCCGGCTTCCCGCCTCGCCCTCGAGCCCTTCTTAGGCGACTTCACCGCTGGCGCCATCCCAGACCGTGTAGCCGCGTGGCACGTCCTCACTCGTCCCCATCACCTATCCAGCGAGGCTGAGACGAGTCGCCTGCTACGGGAGTTCAACTCCCTCCACATGGGGGAGACCGAGACAGTCACCTCCTACTGGCAGCGGTCGGAGGACATCCTTCGTCGCCTCAGGACCTCTTCCCCACCCCCTCTGGCCGCGCTCCTCACCATCAAACACGGTGCCACTGACGCGTACGCAGACATCTTCATCCACTAACCTCACGACGTCCTCTCCACCATGGCGGCCCAGACACCCTCATGCCTTGGGCTACGAGCTCTTCCTCCAGATTGAGGAAGCTCGTCTGGAGTCCCGACCCCAACGCACGGAGGCCGACGCCTCCCCTGCCATCGCCTCCCCTACCGTCGCCTCCGTGGCCGTCGCCTCCCCCACCGTAGCTACCTCATCATCGTCGGGGAAGAAAAGCGTCGGAACAAGAAAGGCGAGGGTCAGCAGTAGCAGTTGTCGACCGGGTCTAGCGGTGGCGGCTCGGTCTGCCACAACTGTGGCCAGCCCGGGCACGGGTGGTACACGTGCCCTCTACCGACAGACGAGGCGCGTATCATCGCCACCATGCGTTGCCATCGCGAGTGCCGTCTCGCCTCTGCAGCTGTAGCTGTCACCGGATCTGACACCTTAGCCTCGTCCAGCAGCTCCACCACTCTGGTAGCTTCGCCAATCCAGCCAACACCGCAGCCGTCGGCACCGACACAGTCATCCTTCTACCCGGGCTCCGGCGCTGTCACCCCGCACTCCGTCTACACTCCCGGGCCGTCCACCCATGAGCGCCAGCTGGAGCCATTCATCGCGCTCCAGCTCGGCCTGCCTCGCCCTCCTCCCAAGGGAAGTGCGAGTTGCATCACTTCCTGTTCTCCTGTCCAGCCTTGCATGACTGAGACTGAGCTAAGGTCGTACACCAATTCCTTGTCTGTCTCTTCGTCTCTCATGGTCTGCGCTGCCCCTTCCCATGACAACATTGCTTGGCTTGACGATTGGTAGTCTCGGTTCGCGCCTCCTTCCACCGCGTCCGCGTACCTTGCTTGCTGCCATGTGACCGTTAGCGATCTAGCGACCCCGGTCCAGGACACTGCTGAGACCTGGATCATCGTCTCCGGGGCCACGCATCACATGACGGCCTCTTGTGAGGCCTTTAGTATGCTCGGTCCTGTAGGCGATGTTTTCGGTGTTCGGATAGGCTCTGGCCAGGTGTTGCCTATCCGTGGTGTTGGCGTCGTTCGTTTCCGTGGTCCCTCCGGTGACGTCTTTCTGACCGATGTCCTCTTCGTCCCTGGTCTTGAGCTCAGCCTTCTGTCCATTACGTTCCTTGACCGCATGTGCATGGACGGTGTGCACTTGCATGGTGTTGGCACTGTGTCGTTGCGTCCATCTGGTCTTGTTGTACTTCACACCACCGCCCATGGCAACCTGTGGCATGTACCTCGCCTATCCTCCTCTCCTTCCATCTCCTCCCTGTCGGCCGCCACAGGCCATGTATTTGTCACCTGTACACTTTCTCCTTTGCACACTCGCCTCTTGCACCGCCGTCTCTGCCACGTCCACTCTGCCGCCGTAGACAGCATGCTCCGCACCCAACCGTCCAAGGGCCTTGACCCGAAGACTTTCCCACTCCCGTGTCCCACAGAGTGCATTAATTGCGCTCAGGGAAAGATGCACCGGTCCACGTACCCCTTGTCTTCCTCCCGTGCGTCCGCCCTCTCGACCTTGTCCATTCGGACATCATGGGTCCTCTCCCCACTGAGTCTGTCGGCGAGCATGGTCACTGTGTCCTCACCTTCCATGACGACTATTCTCGCTACCGCTGGGTCTCCTGCCTTCGGCAGAAGAGCAATGTCGCCCACGCCATCCAGGACTGGCTTGTCCTTGCGGAGCGCGAGTGTGGCCGCTCTCTTCGCCTTTTTTGTTATGATCGCGGTGGTGAGTACATGGGTGAGGCCACGACCTTTCTCGCCTCCTGCGTCATCCGCCATGAGACGTCCGCACCTTACAGGCCCACCCAGAGAGTGTCTCTGAACGGTGGAACCGTACCATGGGCGACGCCATCCGCACCATGCGGGTCGAGTCTGGTCTCTCCGATGGCTTCTATTTTGAAGCCATGGCCTACATGACTTGGGTCTGGAACCGGATTCCCCACGGTCCCCTTCCCCGCCAGTCCACGCCGTACCAGCATTGGTGCGGTTAGCGAGCTGACCTCCGCCCGGCTCGCGTATGGGGTTGCGTGGCCATTGTGTGGCTGCCCATCCTGCAACAGGGCGGTAAGCTCACCCCTCGCGGACGTTCCTGTACCTTCCTCGGTGTCTCTCGTCAATCCAAGGCCTGGCACTTCTGGGATCCCTCCCGGCACTGCATTGTTGAGTCCCGGGACGCCCTCTTCTTCGAGGACGTACTTCCTCGTGAAATCATTCGCTCCAGCTCGTTCGTGTCTATCCCGTCGCGTGGGGGAGTGGTCAGTCCGTCCTCCATCCTACAGCTTCCGGGTGACAGATCCCTCAGTCCCTCTAAGCTGGCAGCGCCAGTCGCGTCCGCTGGTCCCTCCGGACCGACAGCCCCAGTCGCGTCCGCTGGGCCCTCCGGGCCAGCAGCCCTAGTCGCGTCCGCTGGTCCCTCCGAGTCGGCAGCCCCAGTCGCGTCCGCTGGTCCCTCCGGACCAGCATCCCCAGTGGCGTCCGCTGGTCCCTCCAGGCCGGCAGCCCTAGTCGCGTCCGCTGGTCCCTCTGGACCGGTAGCCCCAGTCGCGCCCGCTGGTCCCTCCGGGCCAGCAGCCCCAGTCGCGTCCGCTGGTCCCTCCGAACCGGCAGCCCCAGTCGCGTCCATTGGTCCCTCTAGGCCAGCATCCCCAGTCGTGTCCGCTGGTCCCTCCGGCCCGGAAGCCCCTGTCATGTCCGCTGGTCCCTCCCGACCGGCAGTCCCGGTTGCGTCTGCTGGCCCCTCCGGGCCAGCAGCTCCAGTCGCTCCTGTCGAGCCAACAACCCCGGTTGCATCCGCGGGCCCCTCTAGGCCAGCAACCCCGTCCTCCTCCATTGACCCAGCGAACTCAGTGTCATCGCCTGTCCTGCCACACTACACGCGTGGCCTAGGCGTAACCTCCTACCCAGACCGTCGGTGAGCACGGAAACCGTCGCACCACGCTCCGTGGCGCCTCGACTCCCCGTGGCTCCACGTATCTCCTCCACTCCCACGGTCGTGAGTGGGGATCCTGGCACCAAGGCCCTCGGCTTGACCACCTCGGCCATCATTGCAGACCTTCACCCGGGCTCCGCACTGGGCTACGCCATGCTTCATCATGAGCATCGGTACGCCGTCGTGACTGCACTCGCGCGCATCCCACCTGGGGCTCGAGATGCACACGCTCTCGCATTCCGCTCCACAGCACGCCCGGAGGACCCAGACAGCCTACGCGAGGCACGAGCCTCTCCTGAGGCCACACACAGGGACGCAGCCTACGCCGATGAGCTTGTCGCTATCCGACAGCACCACGTGTACGACCTCGTCGACCTTCGTCCAGGCGAGAAGGCCATCGACGCCAAGTGGGTCTTTCGACGCAAGTGGAAGTCCGACGGATCCTTGGACAAGTACAAGGCCCGCCTTACAGCCAAGGGGTTTACCCAGATTCCTAGGATCGATTACGACCAGATCTTTGCCCCAGTTGGCCGGTTCTCCACTAGCCGGGCACTCTTCAGCCTGGTCGCCCAGAATGGGTGGGAGCTGCATCAGATGGATGTGAGCAACGCTTTTCTCCATGGTTCACTGGAGGGTGAGGAGCTGTACACGCCTCGGTGCTCGAACCAAGAAATCAGCAGCACGCTCCTTCGTGGCGGGCTCCAACGCAGCACCGCTGACCCTGCACTGTTTGTCAGTCCGCGAGACCAGACTTTCGCGCTGTTCTGGTTTAGGTTGACGATCTGCTCATTGTGTCGCCAAACACGGCTGCCATCCAGCGTGTCAAAGACCTCCTGCATGCCGCCTACCAGATGAAGGACCTCGGATTTGCTAGAGTCATCCTTGGCATGGAGCTCGAGCATGATCGCTCCCAGGGCGTCCTATACATCCACCAGGCCGCCTATGTGGAGACAGTGTCCACTCGCTTTGCGGAGGACCTGCCACTCGTGCCGAGCGCAACTTCACCCATGTCACCCGATGGCCAGGTGAAGCTGAAGAGTCTTGACCCAGCCGTTGTGGGGGAGCCAGTTGACGTGACCACGTACCTGCGAGTAATCAGGTCACTGATGTTCCTGGCGATGACTACGCACCCAGACATCGCGTTTGCCGTCAACCTCCTGGCCCAGTTCTCTCAGCAGCCACGTCACCTCCACTACGAGGCCGTGATCTGAGTACTGTGGTATGTCGTCTCGACTCCTCGGCGAGGTGTCATGTTCCACCCTCATCCATCTGTTGTCGTGGTGGGCTACACCGATAGTGACTGGGCCGGCAGTCCGGACTGTAAGAGTCGTACAGGCTGGATCTTTTTTATGGGCGGCACAACCGTGTCCTGGCGAGTGGCAAGCAGGGGTGCATTGCACGCAACACTGCAGAGGCTGAGTACGTTGCTCTTGGCTCAGGCGCTTGTGAGAGTGTGTGGTTGCGTCGTTTGTTGTCCGAGTTGCGTCAGTCCGTCACATCCATCACGTTGCACTATGACAATGAGAGTGCCATGGCCATCGCGGACAATGATGGCATGCATCACACACGCACAAAGCACATCAACATTGAGTATCACTATGTGCGTTCGTTGTTGCATGACGGCAGCATCAACATCGTGTGGGTTGTGACAGCACGGCAGTTGGCTGACTTCTTGACCGAGGCACTGAAGCGCGACTCGTTCAAGAAGGCTGTGAGTTCAATCGGCGTACGTCCGTGAGTGACTCTCTCTGTCCCTACTTGCGTCTCTGTTTGACCTGGGGGAGTCTGGCCGTTGACTGTGTCTCTGCCCACACATGTGCACTATGCCTGTGAGTCATGGGGGAGTGTTAATTTTCGTGCATCTTTCATTGTACTCTATTGTGTCCTCCTGGTTTTTGAACATCGGCGTGCAGATGACTGACGACAAGACTCGACGCTCCTGGAGTGTCGCTTGGTGGAGCCGACACGCGCTGAGGCCCACTCATCATTCGCTGAAGCCTCCTCCCTCCGGCGATGCGCTCAGCTCCATCAGCAGGCCTCCTCAGCGGTCGGGCCGCCGGCGGTAACTGCCACTACAGATGCTGTCTGCATGCACCTAGCGCTGTGTCTGGTTATGGCATTGTGTCTGCAGCATCATGCGGTGCCTAGGGTCCATGTCTCCTGTTGTATGGCCCTGTTTGGCATCGCTGACTGTCATACGTACTGCCTGGGTTTCGGCAGCCATAACTCTTTGCTGCTATTTTTCTAGCTGATTCTGACCGCACGACTGCCTTCGCAGCGTCGGTATTATGCTATGGTCCAGTTTTCAGGCAAAACGGACTCCCCCGGATTTTTGGCTGTCGGGCGTCTGGCAGGGCTCACCGAGACAACCCTGCCTGCCAGAAAATAGGTCTAGGACTATCTTCTGATTGGCTGGTTAGCTGAGTAACAAATTCTACACTAGTTGGGGAGGAGCTAGAACTTGGATGGGTCTCCCATTGTTGCTTATTCTTCATTCCTAATCAGTCACTTTCAGTTTTCAGCTGCTCTCTGGCGCTAACACTGGCGCGCGCGTTTCTAAGTAACAAACCCAGAGCTTCCAGACTTAGACTCTAGAGCAGCAGACTGAGGGGGCAGCAGACTTAAGCAACGAGCGTGGAAGCCCGCAGGCTGCATCAACAACACATACTGTCCCAACCTGCTGCCTATGTTTTCCAGCTGTTACAACAACGCAGTGAGTCGCACATTCTAACCAAAACTTCAATGAATCGACCTTTCTTTTATAAAGAGAATCAACTATTGCGAAGTAAAAAGGCCAAAAGTTTTGTGATGGTCTATTGCCACGTGGAATTGCCCATGCAAAGGGGATATTTTCTGGTGTGCATTTTCGACAGAAACATTAGATACCCGCCATGTCCAAAATTTAAGTTGTCATGCCCGCGGTTGCTCAAAATGGAACCGGATACCCTGACCAGTCTGAAATTGGAACCGCGTACCCGGTGTCCGCCTTATTAAAGACGGCATATCCGAGTCTGGTACTTTTGACACGGCATACCACATTACATAAAATTAATCACCGCACACCCATGTCGATTACAGCCGAATAGTAAACATTTGATGAACGTGACCTAGTCTTCATCCGCATGCACGTGTGAAAGTCTGTTTGTCTTACGCGTCCACAAATTCCGCCTGGAAAATCGGTTACTTGGAGTACAGTCAATGACAACAACGACGCTGATGCCGCTAATCATCGCCATTGGTTGGAACATCGACGACTCTCGAATGCGCGGTACATCGGTCACCGCCACGCACATCACGCATTGCGGCGAACCTTTGCTGACAGAGTGAAAGGACTCCAGTTCATCGTAAAAACCCACCGTTGTCACCAGTGAGTTTGCGATTGTTTGCACAACTTGCGTGATAGGACCAGACTTGTCGACGACTGACATGGACCCGATGTCCGTAGACCGCCCATTACCTCCGATGCTTGACTGGGGAGACATTGAACACATTCGACGCGGTCCATGGGGTGTGGACATTCCCTGCCCACCCAAACCAACATGCCACGAGGCCGAACCTGTCTGGCGCCAGCTGAAGGTTCAGTGGGACGCCATGCATGACCATGCACCGTTGAGTCCTCACACCATGTGTTGGATTATGGGTGTGCGGGCCCCAACTAGCCGGCCAGTGCACGCCCACAGTGATTGGTAGCCGTGGGTGCACGTGCATCCCATGACAAAGTCGCGTATGTGACCCCATGGTGCTTTCATAATGAAACTTCACGTTTTATTCATGGGATGCCCATTATTGACATGCGTTCCGTTCGTCACTCTGGAACTCAAAACATGCATAGCAAGAGGAGTAACGTGTTTGGGTACATCTTTCTAGTAGTGTCATTTTTTAACACGTGGTGTCCATGATTGTCAAAGTAAGTTCACCAACACAAAGTGCAAGAGAACAATGTAGTGAACATGGCTGCTAAAGAGTAGTACAATTTATGGTTTGTCCTACCATACATCGGGTTGACGATGGTACGTAAACAGGCATGAACTGCCCAGAAATCCCACTGACTATCCACCTCTAAAAGGTGGGTGGCAGCAAAGTAATCCATGCCATGACCTCACAAGCAGGGCAGAGTTGGCCTACATGACATCCTGGCATAGGAATGCCATAGGCTCGTGCAAAGCATGGCTCGTCCATAATTTCATCCAAAGCGTCATAGAAGACATCACTAGGCGGGTCAATCACCTCCCCATTTGAGTCTGCCTCCACTATGCTGTCTTCCATCACTTGCCCTTTGTGGCATGGGCACAGGTACATCTTCATGATGTCTCTGGGCTTGTTGTTTGCCCATATCCTTGAAATGAAGCAAGTTGCACTAATCCCAACTACCAATCCAATAACAAACGGCGTGGGCGCGAAGAGTTTATTCCAGAGAAAAATATACCGTACTACCCCCTAAATTTGCACATAAATTAATTCAACAGAATTTCGAGCCCGGGCATAAATTGCTCCTGTCTGGTTCGCCAACGGTCAAAAATTCACCCAAATTTGATTTTGATTTTTTCCGGACGAGGTCGACTCAGGGCGTCGACTTGTCCCATTCGACATCGCCGCCGACATGCGAGAATTTAACTGCACGAGTGACCAAACACTCGGCGTCAATGTGTTTTTTTGCAAAAGTGCGGTGCCGACCGGGACATTTTGAATTTACATGTTCATCATCCATTCGGAGCCTGTTTGAGAACGGCTTGAAATTGAACCCGGGTTTGCTGAAATAAGCAAAACTGAAATTCCTCCATGAAAACCCATGTGAATTTAGGAGGTCATACGGTATTCCATACCCACTGTCTTTGTCACAGTCGTACAGTGTGTCTACACACGGAGAAGCAAGCAACCTACAAAAAATGTCTACCATAGCATGAGGGCCCTACTGTGCTTGGCCACATGTCATTTGGCCCGCCCTCTTCACTTCGTGTCAGTTATGTAGATCTTGAGCAGGGGGTGGCCATGACATTGGGTCCCTTCAGGTAGCACACCCCTGTTATGCACACCATGGACACAGCGCACAAACAGGTGTTAGACAACAAGTTAATGAACTCAGGCAATGAAGACCAGGAGTAATGGGGGATGGGAACGTACCACTCAAACCTTATCGTCTTCCTCCTCATTGTAGTAGTCCCTTGGGACATCATCCCAGCCGCCACGTGGCATGCTCTCTGTGGCAATCTCTCTTTGGGTGTAGTCAAGGTGCTGTCGTTTGTGGCCCTCCTCGCTGATCCACTGGTACGGTACTGGTGCCTCTGGTTCGGAGTTTTCATCGAGGATGAAGCGTTCTGGGTCGTAGACCTCCTCCTGCACACTATCGTATGTCGGATACTGCTCATGGTCGTATTCGCGGTCGTCGTCGTCCGAAACGTTGACGGTCTCCTGTTGCAGACCAGCACCAGCAGCCTCGGTCCCTCCTCCTTCTGCTGCTGCAACAGACGTTGCAGCCTCTGCCGCCTCTGCCTTTGCTTGGGTACCACTCATTGGCCAGCGCCCGGCATATGCCTCCGCTCGCACTACAGCTTCTGCCCTCTCCATCCGCTTCCGCAGCACTGCTTCTACTGCTGCAGCCGCTGGTGCCATTGCCGCTGGGTTGTTGCACTTTGGCACGGTGTGGCCACGCAGGCCACACCGACGGCAGATGTATTTCGCCTTCCTCCACTCCTCGCGGTCCAACTGCTTGGTCTCTGGCCTAACACGTCCACGGCTTGGTCCCGGCTACGTCCAATTGACCCCCTCCAGCGGGGTCAGCGTGGCGGGGTCCACACCTGGCATCGGGTTGTTGTATGCGCGTAGAAACGCCATCTTCGTGAGGCCAACATCACACAGTGGCTCTGGCGGCTGGCCCGCACCAATGAGCACTGCGTAGGCGTGCACGCATGGTTGTCTCCACTCCTTCCAAGCCCCATTGGTACAGGACCGTGCGGCGATGTCGACACGTCGGATGTGGTTGGATGCCCCACAGACCGTCGCCATGTGCGGACCCTCCTCGGTTACGTCGTACCCGTTCGACAGGATCGGACGCGTTCAACAACCGGACCTCTGGGTCAGGGGCTAGGTCTCCCTTGCACGCTCTGGCCTCCTTCCTGCGGTCCGCCATGAAGCGCTGTACTCACACAAACAGAGAGACAAAGCAGTAAAACGGATACAGCTTCCGCACTTCAATGATCCTGGCGTTCAAAGTTTCAGAAGCGTTTGAAGTAGTGTGTCCACCGCGACCAATGGGGCAGTAGACACGCGTCCACCACTCCAGAGGGATGCCGCCCACACCGCCGCTTCCAAACAAGTACACCGCGCAGCGCGGATACTGCCTCCTCATGATCTCCTCACATCGTTGGAACTCTGTGTGGGTCAACGCATGCGCCAGGCACCAGCACAAAAACTCCGCGTGCTTGCCACAATGCTGGCGGACATTCTATCGCAGGTGCCATGCACAGTATGCGTGTGTGGCACCTGGAAGCTTACTGCCCACCGCGTTGATGAGGCCCTTCTCTTGGTCGCTGATGACGACTGTGCCCTGCTGTGCTGTAGTAGGGAAGGCGATGGCCAGGTGGAAGCAGAACCAAGTCCAATATTCTTCGTTTTCAGTGGGCACCAAATCCCACGCCATGGGCACTGCATGGTCATTGGCGTCAAAGTACTGCGCCACCAGGAGCGTCTGCTTGTGGTCGTTCTTGAGGAACGTCCCGTCCATCGTCACGATGCAACGGGAGTGTTGAAAACTGAGGACTGTAGCGCCAGGAGCCACAAACACGCGATGGAAAACAACACCATCAGTCGCCTCAGCAACTGCGTGTGCATTGCGGTCCAGTTTCGTCAGCTACAGCGCATATTCCACAACAATAGGTGAGACAGGCGCACCATAGGAAACGAGGGAAAAATGAACAGCACTTAGATGACATGTACCTCTCGCGTGTAAGCGGGGAACAGGGACCACGACATGGTCCACGACCCAAGAAGCTTTTCCTGGGCCGCCACCTTTGCGCGCTATAGAGTCCCGCAATCAACATCCTTGCCGGTCGCTTTCTTCACGACCGCCTTGAGGCTCGTGACGTCCGCGCATGGGTTCTTCTGCAATGTTGCAGTGATATGCCGGTACACCCACTTCACGATTTTCGTCGGATCTCCACGACCTGTACCAACTCCAGGGACACAGTGGTGTCCGTCCTTCCACTCAGAAACTTTGACCAACCCACTTTGGGTGCCAACGTGGGCGCGCAAAATCCACGGGCAGTCCTTCTCTTGAAACTGCGAATAACGCGCCGTGAACCTGGTGGGCTTGCTTCGCAACCACCGCACGGTCATGCGGTTCTTGATGAGGTAGTCGTCCACCGCCCGACGACACTCCCCCATGTCCTTAAACTCCATGCCTCCCGGGAAGGCGCCATCGACCTTGGTACGTTTTGGTGCTTGTTTGCCCGCCTCATCGTCCGAGGACACTGCAAAAGAACAGCAAGCCATGATCGGACGGGCCAAAAAAATGAGAACGTGATCCCGCGAACAAAGCACGAGAGGACACGGGACGAGCTAACGCAGGGTGTTTTACCCTGCAGTGGTTCGTCCTCTGAACAGCCTAGCCTCAGCTTAGGCACGGGAGTCTTCTCAGGCAAAGAGAGGGATGACGACGACCTCTGAGTCCAATCGTGCATAAAAATCAGGCGACGGGAAGAAGGGGGAGAGGAGACACCTGGCTCATCGAGAATAGGGCGTGCTAAGGCAGGCGATGGACTCCTGAGAGTGCGGTCACGAGATTGCCCTGGCCCACCTACGGGACGCGGACCACTGCAATTGTGCAGCCACAGTATGTGAGACCGGGCACAGAATGTCAATCATGGGAACTTAAAACAGGGGATACCCACAAGTCGGCTCACCTGGGTGTACGACGTCCTCAACCATCTTCGGCACCATGCCGAGGCAGTGCACGGTGCCGGAGCAACAACGACAGAGCCGTTACGAGCGATGCTAGGTCTAACCCCTTGTCTAGGAGAGAACAGAGGGGGCAAGGGGGGGACAGGCAAGCCACATAGTGCATGGCATGCGGTGCACCTGAACGAAAGCATGCCCGGCTGTCAACGTCACGCACCGTTGCGTCCGTCGAACATTCCGCAGACGCTAATGGCGACACGTACATGCAAGCTGGACGTGCCAGGATCCGTTCAATGTCATGCATGCGACCCCTTACATGACAAGGCAACCCATACGTCGACTTCCGAGGACCAACGCATGAAAGCAGAAAACCCCCTGACTGTTGAAGTTCGTTGGCCACTCACAACTCTTTTCCCTCTTGCCTCTCACATTCTGCACACATTCTGTACAGATTAAATGACAATGGTCCCACCTGGGAAAACGTCCAACATGCCCATTCTGGTTGAAGCCGGTGGCGTTCCGAGCTGCTGCTGCTGCTGGACCCAAGAATCAACTTGACCACAAATGAGACCATTGCATGACTTTCCATGGATTTGTGATGACTTTCTGAGATGCGGTAGATGCTAGGGCCGTACACTCTCACTGCCGTGCCCTACATCATTTTATCTTGCTTTGCATGTGATGGGGGAGTTGCATATTTCCCGGGTGCTGATACTTAGGGGGCCACCATGCCGGTCTTGACAGTGCGTCGGTGAGTAGCCGCCCTCGGTTATTCCGAGAGGTCGGCTCGACCCTCGGGTGGCGGCACTTGCTCACCCGAGCTCAACGCTCGTAGTGAGTGAGTGCTCACCGGTACATCTCTCGCTCGCTCCCCCCCCCCTCGTTTTTTGTCTTGGTTGAGTGTGCAACCTTGCAAGGAAGTTACCGCATCCATGGCGTCTTTCGCTTCGTGTGACTTGTAACATTCTTCAGTCTCACCTCACGCGGTCTAACAATGAGGAACCCTAGTCACTACACTGACAACATGACTCCGAAAACACGTACCATTACATTTTCCCATACAATATTGTGTACAAATTGCTGTAATGCAATTGACGGGGGCCATCCGACAGCCGTGTACGCGACTAACATTATAAAGATGACATCATGTTCTGTGGATCGGGCGAATACTTGAAGCATGTTTGCGCATTTTACTAAATCATACATGTGTTAAAAGAATTAACGGTATACCCGAATGCCGTTGCTTTTTTTAACAGTCTGGGTACGCCGTGATCAGCCACATTACTCATGGACATGCGGTAGTTACTTTTTAGGATGGAGTTGTTATATGCCCGTCGTCGCGGTCGATAGATTCACGGTGCCCAATGTCGAAAACGACCTGCACGCGGTGTCCAGAGTCGAAAACGGAAAAGACGCGCTGCCCATAGTCGGAAAAATGATGATAGCGGTGCCCATGTTTTTCGTTGCGCGAGCAAAAACGGGCACGACTGATATATATTTCATGTATATATCACTTTTGACATGTTTTTTGACATCGAGCTTCGCCGGTCGTCGCGAGCTCGCAGGAGGAGTTTCGCGCCTAAACCTCCCTACGAGCTCGCGATAACCCTGCCCAACCCCCCAAACCTACGACAAACTAGGGGGTTTGTCGTAGGTTTGGGGTGAGAAACTGCTAGGAAGCTTCCTAGCCTTGCTGCTGCTGACGTGGCGACACTGTCCAGTCAGCTGACCCACTAGCAAGCAGGCAGGTGCAAGAAACAGCAAGGGTCAGGCTAGGGAGACGCGCAAAGTCTCATAAGCTTCAATAGCTTAGTAAATGCAGAGAGGAATGACAACTGACAGGTCCAGGGCATAAATACCTGCCGCGGCGCACGGCGGGTGTCGCACGCGGCAGTCCAAGAGCTGTCCTAAAACCGGCCCAAAACCATTGTTTTGGCCGTAACTCTGTGCACACATGTCAGAATCCTACGTCGTCTAAACCTAGACGTGCAGAATCAAAAGACGCACGCAACGACTGGTCACATGCATGCATCCATTGACTGACAGCGAGTATATAATGCAAAAACATGCAAATGGGCCTCATGCCCAGTCCGCCGAAAGGCGCCTGCAAGACGTAGAAGGCACAGCAAGGAGTCCCGGTGACATCTGGGGCTCTGGAACAGTGGTCGGTCAGCTCCAGACGGGTAGTCCGCCGCCTGTCGTCGCGCCGGTGTCACCAGGGCCGCCTGCCTCAGGGATCTGCACGAGTATGGACACGGCCGAGTGGTCACAGTAAACTGTACAGGAACGGCACAAAGCACAACACTCCCCCATGACCCGATGGTACGCATGTCCATACGCGTGCAGCACTGGTACAACCACATAGTGAGTGACATAGACAGATGAGATGACAACGTACATCCCACACTCAACCACTGTCACGCACGGGGCGAAGCCCAACAGAACGAATGGCCACCAGGAGCTTTCCGCGTGCAAGTGCCTTCGTCAAGAAATCAGCTCGCTGCAAGTCAGTGCCAACCCACATGATGGAGATCACGCGTCGCTCCACCAGATCACGAACGAAGTGATGCTCAACCGCAATGTGCTTTGTGCGATCATGAAAAATACCAGAGTTCTCCGCAATGGCGAGAGCACTCTGGTTGTCGCAACGCAGCATTATGGCGGGTACTGACTGCCCAAGCTCAAGAAACAAGCGCTGCAGCCAAACTGCCTCAGCAGCCCCTGTTCCCAAAGCCACATACTCTGCCTCCGACGAGCTACGTGCGATGCAGCCCTGCTTCCCGCTTCGCCAAGACAAAGCGGTACCACCGAGCAGAAACACGTAGCCAGTGCGACTGCGCCCGTCAGGACTCCAAGCCCAGTCGTTGTCAGTGTAGCCGTCAAGGACCACCGAACACTGCCGACGAAAGCAGAGTCCGAGATACGGCATGGAAACCACGTACCATACCACTCGCACAGCCGCGTGAAGAGCTCTCGCACGTGGAGCCTGCGAGAACTGAGCGAGGAGGTTGACGGCGAACGCGATGTCGGGACGCGTGGTCGTGGCCAGGTACATCAAAGATCCAATAAGACGGAGGTACAAGGTCACGTCCACTGTCTCCCCCAGCTGTGTAGGGTCATCCACCTTCAGGGCATCCTGCCCATCAGGTGTGAGTGGTGTGGAAGCAGTGGGCACTGCACCAAGGAGATCGCTAAAGCACTCCCCCACGACTCGTGCGTATCGGGCCTGATGCAGCAACAGTGTCCGATGTCTCTGCTCTCGCACAATCTCCATACCAAGAAACACCGATGTAGGACCGAGGTCCTTCATCCTGTAGGCGGTCTGCAGGATAGCCTTGGCCTCCTTCACGGCCTCCAGCGATGGAGACGCGATCAGAAGGTCATCAACATAGACCAGGATGGCGGTAAACCGCTCGGGTGTCGGTAGGATGAAGAGTGAGGGGTCTGCCTNGCTCTGTACGTATCCTGCGCGAGTCAAGGTGCCAGTGATCTCCCGGTTCCAACACCGTGGAGACTGCTTGAGGCCGTACAAGGACTTGCGCAAGCGCCAGACCTTGTCACCATCCTCAAAGCCTGGTGGCTGAGCCACGTAGATCTCCTCATCCAGAGAGCCATGGAGGAACGCGTTGTTCACATCCATCTGGTGTAGTTCCCAGTCATGCTGAGCCACTACACCGAACGGAGCTCGAGGTGAGGTCATGCGGCCGACAGGGGCAAAGGTGTCAGTGTAGTCAACTCCCTCAATCTGAGAGAACCCCTTGACGATCAAGCGGGCCTTGTAGCATTCCAGTGAGCCATTAGGCTTCACTTTCTTGCGAAAGACCCATTTGACCTGAATCGCCTTCCTTCCGGGGGGAAGATCGACCAGCTCATAGACTCCGTGCTCTCGGATAGCGTGAAGCTCATCCTCACAAGCAGCTCGCCAGGCATCAGAATCCTGCGATGAGAGAGCCTCCCTCAATGTGCCCGGATCAGGGGCCACAGAGGGGGAACTCTGCGTGGCAAGTGCAGACGCCACAGTGTCAGGCCTGACAGCCACGAGGTCAACTGCTGCGTCACAGGCGATATGGAACTCACGAGTGACCAGATCGTACTCGACGGGGCATGCTGGGTGTACCTCTGAAAGCTCAGTGCGGGCACTCAGGCCTAGGGCCTTTGTGCCTGGATCACCGCTCGCGATGCTGCGAGTGGGGCGCCTGGGTCCGGGACCCGACACGCGCTGAGCTCCGGAATCCAGTGGTCGAAGGCGACCACCGGGCTCACAAGAGTAACCGGAGGTCGAGGGACGCGCAGCAGGCGCAGAGACGGGCACGTCCACAGGGTCAGGGACAACCGCAGCAGGTGAGGACTGAGACGAGGCAGCCGGGGATGCCGTGCGAGGAGACACGTGTGTGGGGGACCCAGAGCTGGGGGTGCCAGCGGGTAAGGCCGGCCTAGACACTGAAAGAGTGTCAGTCGAAGCAGGGACAGGCGTGGGTTGGACTGGGTCAGACGCCTGAGCAGGGGCGCTAGCAGGGACAGATGGTGATGCAGGAGGAGGCGTGAGGGCCGTGGTGCCTGTAGGGTGTGAAGTGGGCAGCACAGGCGATATCTATGGGCCAACGGCAATAATAGCCGGGTCGTCAAGTGCTCGAGACCGAGAGGGGGCTCGAGCGGACCCATCAGCCTGGCGACCAGTGGTCGACGGCGGAGAAATCTCCCCCATCCGCCGAGAACCCTCACAGGAAGGGACGTGGGCGGCAGAGAGGGCTGTAATGGAAGTCAGATCACGGTAAGTGAGTGACTCAAAAAACAGCGCGTCCCGAGACTCTATGACACGACGGCGAGTGGGGTCCCAGAAGCGCCAGGCCTTCGACCGTGGGGAGATGCAGATGAAGGCATACAAGCGACCCCGAGAGGAGACCTTGGACCCCTACTGGTCCTCGGTGTACCACACGGAGGCCAGGGAACCCCAGACGCGAGCGAGGCGAAGATCAGCACGGTGGCCAAACCAGAGCTCGTACGGTGTAATATGGTCCGGAAGCGGACCATGCGGGAGGCGGTTCCAGACCCAGGTCATGTAGGAGAAACCCTCGAAGGCGAAGGACTCCGGGAGACCGCACTCAGACCGCATGGCGCGGACCGCATCCTCCATGGTGCGGTTCCAGCGCTCAGAGACACCGTTCTGCTGTGGGGTGGCAGGAGC
>SZWC01000394.1:316819-338501 GCA_023375785.1 Penium margaritaceum
CAGGTCATGTAGGAGAAACCCTCGAAGACGAAGGACTCCGGGAGACCGCACTCAGACCACATGGCACGGACCGCATCCTCCATGGTGCGGTTCCAGCGCTCAGAGACACCGTTCTGCTGTGGGGTGGCAGGAGCGGAGACCTGGTAAAAAATGCCGTGCTCAGCAAAGAAGGCGTCCATCTCACCGAGGAACTCGCCACCGCGATCCGATCGGAAGGTGTGTAGCATGTGGCGAGACTGACGCTCAGCCATCACGAGCCAGAGCCGAACCGCAAGGGCGGCGTCGCTCTTCTGACGCAGACTGTAGACCCACCGCATCCAGGTGAAGTCATCAGTCAGTGTCAGAACATATCGGCCCCTCTCAGACACGGACTCAACCGGGAGAGGACCAAGCAGGTCTGAGTGGACCAACTCGAGGGGCTGCAGTGCTCGTGAACACGAATCAGGGTAAGTGCACCAGTGCATCTTACCCTGAGCGCAAAAAAGGAAGTCGGTCTTGAGTGGCTTCTTGAAAGAAGACGCGTCAAGACCAAGAGCGGATGAGCTTCGACACAGTGTCGGAGCCCACGTGACACAGACGTCGGTGAAGCAAACTCTGGTGGTCTGGGGATAGAACACCAGTGACAAAACGTGACCAGAGGACGTAGGGGAGCGAGGGGAGGACGACCGCGCAATGCGGTACAGGTCATCAACGAATGAAGCACGCAGGACAATGCTACGGGTGTCAGAAGCAGTCACAGTCGCCGAATTAGCAGTATGCTCAACAGAGAGACCCATCAGAGTGCAGGCACGCGCAGACAGCAGGCTGAGCTCAAGATCAGGTACAAATAGCACGTCAGAGAGATACAAGGGGCCAGACGGACCATCGAAGCACACAACCCCAACACCGTGGACTGGTAAGGACTGACCAGAGCCTGTGCGAACGGAACGGACAGTCGTGACGGGACCAAGAACCACAAAGTCACTGCGACGACACGTCATGTGGTGAGTAGCACCGGAATCGATGATCCAAGTGCTACTGGGGTCACGACCGGTGGATGTCACTGTACAACGAGCAACGGAACACTCGGCATCAGAGGGACGCTGAGCCTTCAGTGGGACGGAACGACGTACATCACGAAGGTGAGACTCATGGATCCAGTCTGTGCAGTCAGGCCCATCCTCATCACATGCGGACTGTGCTCCCCCACACGTATCATCACGAGTCACGAAGGCGGACAAACAAGCAGTCTGTGACCCACTCGACGATGACAACACACTCGCACCTCCCTGCAAGCGAAGCGCTAGAAGATGACGTAGCTCGGCGATGGTGCGGTCACATGGGTCTGGATCACTACTGCTCGCTGGCAATGACGCAGGAACAGCTGCAGTCGTAGTCGCCGCGCGTCCCGAGGAGTGTGCGGACGACATGCCGGGCGCGGTACGAGTAGCATGGGCCGCCTGAAGTCCACGGGTGATGCGCCCCCAGTCAAGCGGCTGTTGGCACTCGGTGTAGCGATGGGCACCTCCACAGTTGTAGCAGTGGACGGAACGCCCACTGCTACCACTGGATGACGACTGCTGCTGGCCCGATCCGCGCTTCCTGTTCTTCTTCTTCCCCTGGGCGGCTTTTGCGACGCCCTGCGTCTGCGTGGGTGTAGACGGGGTCGAGGAGGAGGACGAAGATGAGGTCGTGGTGGAGGTGGATGAGGGTGACTGCAGGATGGAAGATGGTAGTGAGGCGACGACTGCTGCAGCGAGGGACGTCTCCTGATGTGCTACTACGGCCTCGCGGGTCGATGTCACTTGGAGGAAAAGCTGATGCGCCCAAGGGAGCAGCTGCATGGAGGCCGAGAAGGGCTCGAGGACGGCGTCGCTGTACCGGTCGAAGATGTCGGTGTACTCCAGGCGAACTCCGAGCATGATCGCCCAGAGTGCCCATAGCTGTGTGCCCCCTGAGGTACCCAAGCGCGTGTAAATACGCATGGCGCGTCGCCAGTAATCCGCCGCAGGCTCCGCTGGTCCCTGACGAAGCAAATGGAAAGCGCGGATGTGGGACGCACGCGTGGCGTGCGTCTCTGCGGCCAGTAGGGACTGCGCCAGATCCCAACCTCCACGAGGATCAGCTCCTGTGCCTGTGCCAGCCTCGCCAAGGAAGGGGCGGAAGTCGACGACAGTCTCGCGTGGCATAGCGTAGAGAAGTCCTCGCATGGCCCGGGCAGCTGTCGACACCTATGCTGGGTCTGTAGTCTGGTATGGGATGTGGTAGTAAGGCCAAACTCCCTCGGAGGTGGCCCACACCTGAAACAGGATCTCCCAGCAGTCAAACCTATCCTCGCTGATGTACCGTGGGGGTGGTGCCTCAAAGTCCTTTGGCTGCCGCTCCGTGGGAAGAGCAGCCGCAGGCTGAGGAGGGCGAGAGACAGGGAAGAATCCTGGAAGGGGGTGATCACCGAGAAAAGGAAATGACGGTCGTATCGGAGACACAGGTGGAGGTCGCATACCCGTCTACAGCTGACGGGGACGCTCCTGTAGAAGACGGATCTCTCGCTCCTGGGAGTCATCCTCGAAACCTGGCATGAGTGGCTCGTCATCAAGGAGGTCCTCAGGTGGTGGAGAGACTACGCCAGGAGGTGCGGGAGGCGGAACCCCGGCCATGGACACCCGGGTCGAGTACAGTGCGGATGCCACAAGACCGGCAGCTCCCCCAGAAGTCCGCGAAGGAGCCCTGGACTGAGCACGCAGAAGCTCTGTCAGCGTGCGAATCGAATCAGTCTGCTCTCGCTGCAGACGACTCATCTCCTCCTGCTGGCTGCGTAGGTCCGCGATAGCCTGCGAGCGAGGGCTTAATACCTCTGGAGAAGAGGAGGAGGGACCAGCTGGCACCTTGTCCTTGTCGTCGGGCGAACTCATGTCGCCGCTCACTATGGGACGACAGGTCAAGTTTGTCAGATTTCAGTACCGTCTGTGTTTCTCGAGGAGTTGCAATGCTGTTAACTTTTGACCTTCCGGCCAAAAATTTGCCTAAGTATGGTGCTGACGTCAGCAGGTGGTTGCTGATGTCAGCACGACCTGATGACGTCAGGAAGCAGAATGCTGACGTCAGCGTCGACGCTGACGTTTTTTTTTTGTTCCGCTCGCGGTCTTGCGCGAGTGTGTAGCCGCCCAGTGGCGGCTGCGCGGAGGCTACGCGGAAGCTGCGCGGCAGCTTCCGCCCAGCTACTGCTGTAGCTGCGCAAGCAGCTGCAGCAGCAGCTGCGTGGCTGCGTGCGCGGCGGTGGCAGCAGCAGCTTCACGCTGCCGCTGTTGCTGTTGCGCGCTGCAGCAGCAGCTCGCTGCCGCCGCCGCCCGCTGCTACTGCTGCGCTGCCGCGCTGCTGCGCTGCTGCTGCTGCTGCGCTGCACGCTGCTGCTGCTGCTGCTGCTGCCGCCGCTGCCGCTGCTGCTTCTGCTGCTGCAGCTGCGCTGCGGCTGCTGGTGCTGCTGCCGCCGCTGCGGCTGCTGTTGCCGCCGCCGCCGCTGCGGCTGCTGCGCTGCTGCTGCCGCCGCTGCTGCTGCGCTGCTGCTGCTGCGGCTGCTGTCGCGCTGCTGCTGCGGCTGTGGCTGCTGCGCTGCTGCTGCCACTCAGCTGCTGCGGCTGTGGGGGAGGACTGCTGGCACCGCCGCCGCCACGCCTCTCTGCGTGGTGGTGCGAGTCGCTGCTGCTGTCTCTGCAGCTGCTGTCTCACGTTGACGGCGGTCGACCTCCTCCAACGGGTCCCAGAAGATCTGCTGCAGCGGTGACTCTCACTGCTGCTGCTCTGCTGCGTCTCTGCTGCGCAGCTCGGTGAGATCTGTCTCACCGCTCTGATACCATGAGAAACTGCTAGGAAGCTTCCTAGCCTTGCTGCTGCTGACGTGGCGACACTGTCCAGTCAGCTGATGCACTAGCAAGCAGGCAGGTGCAAGAAACAGCAAGGATCAGGCTAGGGAGACGCGCAAAGTCTCATAAGCTTCAATAGCTTAGTAAATGCAGAGAGANTAACTCTACGCACACATGTCAGAATCCTGCGCCGTCTGAACCTAGACGTGCAGAATCAAAAGACGCACGCAACGACTGGTCACATGCATGCATCCATCGACTGACAGCGAGTATATAATGCAAAAACATGCAAATGGGTCTCATGCCCAGTCCGCCGAAAGGCGCCTGCAAGACGTGGAAGGCACAGCAAGGAGTCCCGGTGACATCTGGGGCTCTGGAACAGTGGTCGGTCAGCTCCAGACGGGTATTCCGCCGCCTGTCGTCGCGCCGGTGTCACCAGGGCCGCCTGCCTCAGGGATCTACACGAGTATGGACACGGCCGAGTGGTCACAGTAAACTGTACAGGAACGGCACAAAGCACAACATGGGGGGGTTTGCAGGATGCGGCGCACGCTAGGCATCTGCTGGGCCCCGCGGAAGCCGGGCCCGGCAGATGCCCGGGCAAAGAAAAAAATAACACCCAAACCCGCGAGTGTAACTAGGGGTTTGACTGTTATGGGGGGGGGGTTGCAAGTTGCGGCGCACGTGTGAGAGAAGAAAGGGAATCTGCCGGGCCCCGCTACTGCGGGGCCCGGCAGATGCCCGGGCAAGTAAGAAATAAAAACCAAACCCCCTAGTGTAACTAGGGGGTTTGTCGTATATTGGGGGGGGTGGTTGTGAGTTGCGGCGCACATGTGAGAGGAGAAAGGGAATCTGCCGGGCCCCGCTACCGCGGGGCCCGGCAGATGCCCGGGCAAGTAAAAAAATAAAACCCAAACCCCCTAGTGTAACTAGGGGGTTTGTCGTATATTTTTGGGGGGGGGGGGGTTGGGGTAGAGAGTTGCGGCGCACCCTTTTGGAGTGCGCACCTCAAAAGTCGCGACAGTCACCCTGTCGCAACTTTTGGAGTTCGCACTTGCGACCTCCAAAAGTCGCGGCAGGGTGACTTCTGACATTGGCGATTCCAGTGTCATTTTTCGCCCACTTCGCCCTCGAAGTCGGCGAAGTTCGACTTCAAGGGCGTGGGTACAGTTGTCATTTTTTTCGTTTTTCCCTCGCACGACGAAAAACATGGGCACCGCTGTCCAGTCGTTTTCGACTATGGGCAGCGCATGCTTGTCGATTTCGACTTTGGACACCGTGTGCGGGTCGAAATCGACTATGGGCAGCGCGTCTAAATCGACCGCAACCATGGGCAGCGGATTATTTATGCCCTACTTTTTACTGCACCGGTATGTCGTGTCTAATTTTCGACCCATGGGTATGCGAGATTAATAGTGCACGGGGTCTAGGTATCTGAGTTATTTCACCCATGAATTTTCACGAATGGAAAATCGTGCACTGGAAAACTTTTTGTGCTATTCCGCGTGGTTGACAATTTTGTGTACTCGAGCAGATACTGGACAATTGTGTATACTATTCTGCGTGTTGGACATGTTTTGCTGATGGTACAGGGACTGGACAGTTTTGTTTGCTACTTGAAAAAGCCTGCTAAAATTGCATTTATCTCGACCTCGTTCCCTTGTAGAAACAGGTTTTACTTCGTTCCTGCATTGCTCTGCGAGGAGAGTAGTCATTACTGGCTGATTTTCTCGATGTACGTGCGTGACGTTGCGGGATACACGTGGTAATGAACACCCTGTGGCGATTTTCTGTGGCCGCTCTCCTCTTCAACCGAGATGTCACGTGTCCACGGCAGACTGGCTCCTCCGTGGCCGGGACGACGGCCACATTAGTCAGCCGTAAGGCACAGCCAAGTCAGAATGACGTGCAAGTGCATCTAGGAGCCTTTCGGCGTTGACGAAGGGATACGGGTGACCTGTGTCTGAATCCAGTTTCGTGGGTGCTTCGTATGCCATCCAGTTCACTCACAAGACACCCAAAGCACAGATTTTGCCGTTCCCAAATAGTTGTCCGCCGGACGTTTGAATTGATACAAAAAATGAGCAATCCGGACTGTTGACGTCGATCTCATGTGACCTCATGTTTGCCAGAACACGATATGCTGGAACTGTCCTCAACTTTTTGTATCCATCGGCATGACCGCTGTTTTGAGTCCATAAGTAGTGGACTGTGTGGAATTCTGACGGCGGTCGTGCAGCTCGTCAGGTAAACGACCGATTACTAGATCTCTCAACATTCGAGGACAGATAATTGTGGCATGACCAGCGGCCAACACCGTTACGCTGCTGTGAACTCCTATCCAAAATCGCGGATGCAGTCTACTCATCGCGATCCAAACACAATATCCTCGTCACAATACTATCTTGTCGGGACCCGCGAGTCATGCCTCATCTGTCTGGCAGAGGGCGGTTCCGTGGTTCAGACACGACAGGACAGTTGGTCAGCAAAATACTACCAACGCCTACAACCAACAGAAAAAGGGCAGAGAATGTGTCATACCATTTTACGTTCCACAAGGTGTCATACCACAAGAACATTAATCGACTTACTCGAGTTGGACACAACCAGATCATCACATAAAATACAATAATTAAAAGTAAAATTATAGATAAATAAAAATATGTATCAGATTCTACCGTTTAAATATATCATTATTTGCTACTAGCCCACGAATTTTCATAACAAATATTTTTACAAACAATTAGGGCTATAGAAGTCAAACATTGAACAACTTCCAAATAATATCATTTCATCGAGAGTTTCCTATCTATGGGACTTCGAATTTTGTCTACAATGGGGTTGGTGCCACGTGGATCAAGCAAGGGAGCCCCATGCAAAAAGCAGGCCAAACAAGATGGATAAACAGTAAAAGATCATTCAACACAATGTTTCTAAAAAACTCAACAAATTCTGATTCCATCCATAACCTTGGTATGAAAATTCCGGGACTGCTCTCATGTGTGGATGCAAAGGGCATGGTTTGTGAAGGTCCTTTGTGCAGTTGAAGCTCCTCATGCATTAAAATGGAACTTGTCAAGCCCTCTTACTACGATGCTCAGTAATATCAGAACATTCATTCAAAACATAAACCTAAATTAAAATAAAAGATGGGATTTGAAAGTGGCATACAAATTATTAGGGGGTTTGGTGTTGAGAGACAATGAAAGAAAATTCAATCGCAAAAATGATCATTGATGAATCTTTATAGTCGTTTACATGACAAGGGTTGCATTACATATCTTTCATGCTTGATGAGTGACTCAGTTCCTTAATTTCAATAGATAAGTGCTAATATTTTGTTTTATTTACACTATAATGTAAGGGATTTACCTTAAAATAAAGAAAATATGTTGTAATTTGGATTTTTATAAAAATAGAAGGCGAGTTTTGTTTAATACCACCAATTATATAGTTGGTTGGAAAAGCTCTCTTGAATCCCTCTCCCACCTCACATGGGCCTAAACTTCATATGAAAAAATTACGAAAGGTGAGGTTAAAACGACTCCTTATCTTACGTTGCATGTGAAATGTGTGGAGGAGGTTTTACCCTTCATAGTCTAAATGAAAGTGGTTGTCAACATAATTTCCCCTTATCATTTCAAGATGAAAACGTAAAAATATAAAATAATTTTTATCAACTAATTAGTTCACAATGTTAAGTGTCCTTTTAACCTCAAGGACAACCTTCAACTCTCAGGCAACAATTCATCTTCCACAGACTACCATCAACTTGTAAATCTACCAAAATGGTCACGAAACAATGTAATTAGTAATTGAAGAACCCGGCCACTTCAAGTGATAGTCCAATCAAGGTCGTAGTGTTGCTATGCCTCACTAGTACAAATAAGATTTGTTCATGTAGTCAACTATGCCTTGAAATTCATTAGATTTATATGAAAGGAATGTGTTCGTGGTCATATCCTAATGCTGGCTCAAAATCTTAGACATTCAACACTAAAAGCTAAAGTCATAGGAAGTAACTATTGAATGTTTTTGCCCCTTGTTCAGTGTTGTAGGACGGATCACGAATGCTCTGCCCCTTGTGGAGGTATGACCCCTAGATCCGTTGTAGTGTGACTCAACTATGCTTTGTTTGTAATGAGATATGAACTGTGAGTACAACATGTGGGTGAGTGGTAACCTTGGCCATTTTGTTGATTTGGCCAAGTGATAGGTCATGAGTTCGATCCCAGCCCCATGCACATCTTGTTTTGTATGGAAGCTTCTAAGAAAGAAAGTCTGTAACTTCTTGGAAACTACATGGTTGGTCTGTCACATTGACACTAGGATGCTTGTGTGTCAAGCCCAGAGTGCAAGCCTGTTGGTGATGTGGCTAGTTCAGGCCACTTCCAAGGAAGTGGCCTGAACTAGCCAGGCCACCAAGTTTTAAGTCTGGGTAGACATCTATAAAAGGACTTGTCTTGCATGCTGATCAATCAACCCTTGCTTGATGCTCTCTTGCGTATTGACAACTTGAGCTCTTCTTGACATTTAATTCTAAGGCGTTAGTTCTCTTGAAGGTGAAGTGTCTGTTTGATTAAATTTGGGATGTATGACACATGTCAACAAAAGAAGAGGGCCGGAAAACCTTTGTTAGCTTTTTGGTTTCGCGACTTCACTGCCAAAGGTGGTTAGCTCATTAGCTAACAAAGGGTTATGGGCCCACTCCTCTGGTTAGGGAAGTTTCACACATGCAACCGCTAAGGGCACATGTAGTGAGAGTGCCTTCACTCTCACCCAACATCTCTATTTGCAGGGCAACATCTGTAGGATGGGAATGCAACACATCTGGACCTTTTTACCTTGGGAGTTGAAATCAGCCTACATCAGCCTACATCAGCCAACATCTGCTTACAAGAACAAACATGAACAGGGGAAGCAGTTGCCTCTTCTCACCTATAGCCTACAGCGACCTCAAACACATGTTCATTGACGTCAACAATAGGTGCAATAGTTGTAGCAATTCTAGTTGTAGGGATGGCAGGGACAGGGGAAGCAGGGAATCATTCGCCCATCCTCAAGTTTGATAGAGAGGGATTTGCGCTTTGGAAGTGGAAATTTGAGATCATTATGGATAACAAAGATCTACTAGGATATTCTGACGGATCTATCCTATCACCAAAGGAGGAGGGTGATGAGCTTGTGGCATGGGTAGAGCTCAACAAGAAGGATCTCGCCATTCTTGTGTTCTCCATAAAACCCTCTGTCCTTTCACATATCAGTGGTTGTATAGTGGTAGCAGCGACATACGCCAAACTCGGGAAGGTGTTTCAGTCCTCCTCACTTGCCAACTGTCTCTTCATTCTAAAAAGCCTCATTAGCATGAGTCTTGGTGAAGGGGAGGATGTCTCTGCCTTTATACAGAAGTTTGAGACGCTCTTGCAACAATCCAACGACATGGGGTGGGGCGTGAAATCCAACATGTAGGCCATGATTTTTCTGATGACGCTACCGGAAAGTTGGGGCCCCATGATAACAATGACTAGAGGGCGGACTGAAGATCTAGCCATGCGTTGTAGTAGCAGCAAAGAAAACATGGGTGCCTTTGCCTCATGGATCAGCGACACCTTCAACCATTCCTCCTCCACTAGGTATAAGGGAAACAACAGCACAAGCAATAATGGAAGGGGTGCTAAGCACCAAGGAAAGTGCCATAACTGTGTCAAGGCTAGACAGTGGGCTTGAGATTGATGTGCACCCAAGAGAGAGGGAGGAGGTGAGGGGGAAATGGTGGGAAGGATCCCACAAGCTTGATGGCTGAGTGTGCCTCTAACAAAGGGAGGGTGATACTCAGGCTAGGAGCTTACGGCCTTGCCTCAGATAAAATCAAGCGCACCACTTACGAGAAGAGAGACTTCATCTCTCTTGCTCCATGCAACAAGAACTTCAGAGTTGCCGACGACAAGGTTGAGACAACTGAGGGGATTGGTGACAAGCTAGTCACAGCAGGTGTTCACGATGGAGATTCCGACCTCAAGTTAGAGGTGGTGGTCTACTCACCCTCCTTCAGAGCCAACCTTCTCTCCATCTCTAAGATAATTGACCATGGCATGATAGTGGTCTTTATATAGAAGGAAGTGGTGATAGTCCCTACCAAGGACATCAACATCTCCTACTCTGCCAAGAAGATTATTGCATAGGTTCCTCGTGTTGATGGAATCTACGTCCTGCACACCAAAACGATAGCTTAAAGAGCTGAATCTTCAGTCGAGAGTGATGATGAGGTGAGTAGAAAATGATGAAGATGAAGGACATGTTTGATCAGCTGAAGTAGTGATAGTAGAAGATTTAGCAACAAAACCACAAGCAACTGAAACTACCAGGGCTGTTCATTCTACCATGTGCACATCTTCCAAGAACTTGTGGCACACGTGCTTTGGGCTTGTGGCTCATCACACATTGGAGCTCATGGCAAAGCAAGAGACAGTGCGTGGGATGGAGCTAGGTGATGAGGCAGGGGTAGTCGGGATCGTGTGTGAGCCATGCCTTCAAGGCAAGGCGAAAAGGAAACCCTTCAAGCGCAATGGCACGTGTGCTCTCACACCCCTTGACCTTGTGCACTTTGACATGTGCGGTCCCTTTTGCATAGCATTTCATGGAGGCAGAAGATATTTCCTCACATGGATTGACAACAACAATCGCAAGGTGTGGATATACTTTCTCAAAAAGAAAAGCAAGGCAAAGGAGAATCTGTTAGCTTTTTTTGCTATGGCTGAGCGATAGAGTGGAAAGAAGTTGAAGGCATTCTAGAGAGGGAATCGGGAAGAGTACAAAGCCTATAGGGAGTGGCTCAAGACACATGGCATTGAACACTAGGAAAATACGACTTACTCACCTTAAAGGAACTTCATAGTAGAGAGGATGAACCAGACGCTCCTAGAGAGATCAGGAATGCTTTGCCCCTTGTGGAGGTATAACCCTTAGATATGTTGTAGTGTGACTTAACTATGCTCTGTCTCTTTTGAGATATGGCGTGTGAGTACACCATGTGTGTGAATGGTTACCTTTGTCATTTTGTTGATTTGGCCAAGTGAGAGGTCATGAGTTCAATTCAAACCCCATGCACATCTTGTTTTCTATGGAAGCTTCCAAGATAGAAATTCCATAGCTTCTTGGATGCTACATGGTTGGTATGTCATCTTGACACTAGGATGCTTATGTGTCAAGCCCAAAGTTCAAGTCTATTGGTGATGTGGCTGGTTCAGGCCAATTCCCAGGAATGTGCTTTTGAGTTCTAGGATTGTAAAGACAGCTATGAAAGGACGTGTCTTTCATGTTGATCAAACAACCCTTGCTTAGTGCTCTCTTGCGTATTGATGACTTGAGCTCTTCTTCAGATGTAATGTTAAGTCGTTAGTTATCTTGAAGGTGAAGTGTATGCCTGATTACGTTTGGGGTGCATGACACATGTCAACAAAGGAAGGAGGCCTAAAAATCTTTGTGAGCTTTTTGGTTTCGCAGCTTCTCTGCCAGAGGTGGTTAGCTCAGTAGCTAACAGTAACTTATATAATGGCCAATAACTCTTCTACATGACAGTGACTCATAAATCAATGTATTAAAGTTCTAGCCTTCATGCTTAGTCTTTTGAATTTTCATTCGGGCACCATGTGGCTTGACAAGATTGAAATTTTTTTATGAATCCATAAAACTCGATTAGAATGATTGTTTTGATAAAAATTGTAACGTATTCTTTGACAAATTGATATTATAACCTGTTTACCTAAATTGTCCCATAGAAAACTCGTAAATGTTTACGGATTATTTATGTTCAAAACATGAAGCCAAACCTTGTTGAGGAATTCCCTCTCTTAAGAGCAATACGAATTTCTTTAGTTATAAGTACATGGAGGTAGGAAATGCAGATTGAATCACCTAGGCTTAGTAAGGTCTCGTTAGATGTGGAATTCATGAAAAAAAAATTACAAAAAAGGATTTTTTTTATGAGGGGCGGGTGTGAATTGAATTCATGAAGTTTTTATGTGATTTGTTAGATTGTTTCATGGATTATGTTTTCCTTGTGAAAATGATTAGGATGAACGTTAGCTCAAACACATCGTAAGGTGTAGTAGATGAAATAAAATACAAGAAGAGCCTAAGAACATGGATTTGAGAACTTCATTATGAATAGGAAACTAGAAAGTAAATATGATTATAATCGAGGGGTAATAGAATTTTTAGATTAGTATAGAATATCATTGATTGTGGAGCTTCCCATAGCGTTGGAAACAACAACATTTTAAATGCTACTTTTGGAAGCCAAAGTTGAATTTTTTGAAAAACAAATCAACGACCAAGTGTACATTCTTCAACTTTGTATGACAATCACCAGAAATCAAATACCGGCATGACGTATTGGTCTAAAGGACTTTCTCAATGAGCAACAAAAAAATTGCATCATAGGGTAAGATTTCATATACCAACACAATGTGCCCATAGATAGGTGTAGCGAGGCAAACTACGTTATAATTTAGAATAGAATTTTTTTGACCCTCATTAATGGACCATCAAATGAATGAAGAATATAGGAATCTGAAAAAGTTGAAAGCAGTAAAGGAAGTTCTCGAAGTCGCAAGATGCCAGGCGATATTGTTTAACAAAGTGAAGAGATATCTTAAACATGGAGCGCAATGTTGTTTAGTTCTTGTGGAGATAGGAAGAGGGATAAAATGGAAAAAGTAGAGGAACCACGTTTTCCTAAGAAAATCATCTGTTTGTAACTAATCAGTGGGTTTGTAGCTATTGCGAAAGAGTTCAAAGGGACGGTTTGTAATGAAATACCTCATGACATACCTTTACAACAAGACCTTGACCATGACATAGGCATAAAGCCAACAAATAGAATGATGATGAATGAGGCCAATCAGATTTGACCCTCTTTCGTGAGCAGAATAAAGTTTTAGTCTTTATATAGGGTAGGAGGTTTTTTATTACCAAAACCAACATATATAGCAACTATCATTAGAATTACATATAAAAGAAGGACATCAAAAAGACACATTTTCTCATTAAAGAATAGTACTTCAAATTTATGGTTATGTTAGATGCTCTCATGAATTCCATTACATTACGTATTTTGGTAATGAAAAACATCTTCTGTCTAAACATTGAAAGTTTCATTACTGTTTTTGATGAGTTCATCTTGGTGAAAATTACCAAAATCGTGGAGTACTATTTACATGCACTTTTCTTTAAGATACTACAAAGTGGAATGCTACGTAATCATCTACAAATGTGACTCTGTTTGTGCATTGATCCAGTTTATTAAGTACATTATTGACGGTAGACGGAAAACCACGGACTTAACGAACTTGATGCTCTTGTTTATTATTTGACGGCAACCAATGTTTGGGACATCCAACTTTTTATGGGATTATACATCCATTATTGTCCATTTGTAAATGATTATACCCGAGTGTGGGTTCCTCCCTTCGATCTCACTCATAAAACTACTAAGTAGAATTGGGAGAAAGTTAAACAAAAAGAACGAAACACTTTGGGGAATGTAGTGAGCTCGTCACCTGCCTTAGAATAGTCATATCAACCGGTGGATTGCGTCATGGTCATTGACATGTTAGATATAGCAATGAAATCCATCCTTCTTGAAGACAATGGTAGTAGAGAACAAAGAGTGCTGTACATGTTGCAGATTCTATGCGAGCTTGCATTCAACTATGTGGTGCACAAAAACAAAATGCACTTGGTGGTGTTTGCTTTGAAGATGTGCTTGCTTTACAAGGATTATCAATGATTCATTATTTTTAATGACCACCACACACTCAAGTATCTTAAGATGCAACCAAACGTTAGCCATTAAACAACTGAAGGGATGGAGTCCCTTGAGTACAACTTCGACATTCACATCGAGTAGTACAAAGGAGAACAATGATCCTTTGAATTCTTTGATTCAGTGACTTGACTTGATGGAAAAGATCAACACACATTTTTTAAACAAGACTCGTACCTTACAAAAACAAAAGAAGTGCTTTGAGGAGTTCAATGGATACACAAGTCCAAGTTTTTGTTTGACATTCCAAACAAGCGATGGTAATCCACCCTCCAAGTCGTTGTACTGTCAAATGTCAAACTATCCAGGATTCAATTGTGCGAGTACCGTGACATAAGTCTTGTTGGAAACTTTGAGGAGGAAAAGACGCTTGAGAAGTTGATGAAGTTGTACTGGTTGGATCTGATGTTGATTGAAGTGCCAACATTTTGCAAAACTCATGACGATGATCAATTGCAGATATTGATGCATGAGGTCACTATGATTGCTCCAAAAATTCCGTAGTATGCCAAAGTCATTGGTCAAAATCAACATGGATTGTGTCATGAGATTGTCACCACTCTGGAAGGTTATAGTGCCATCCTTGTGGTGGTGGTGGTGGACGAGTTTTAAAACATTTACTACTATGAACATGAGCTGTATTCAAGAATAAGGAGAAAGAAGGTAATTTTTGATTCAAATTGTAAATCTACATTGTGTTCCACGTAGCCTCATTAGTTAAGAGAAGGCCATTTCATTAGCCATTTATGACACAAATGGGTGGGTTGTTTTGGTCGTTCGATATAACTTTCAACATCAGTCCATCCTCAAATTTGAGAAAAAAACTGTTTGGACTGATCAAATTCTTAAAAAATTCCTTAACACTTTATGTGAGCCATAGGCCACTCATTCGACAACTAAACTATCAATTGCCAAAATCACATACAACCCCATCGCTTCCACCACAATTAAAATTTTATTTTTGGCGATGTACAAGAAGTATTTTGCCATAGTGATACAATTCTTAAGCTAGAACACTGCCCCCATTATGGACATCCACCAGTGAGACTTCACAAATGTTTGGGAACAAACATGAAATAATCTTGTCAAGACAAAGGAAAGTATGAAGTGAGCAATTCACCAACATCGGAGCAAAAATGTGTTCACTACTAGGTATGATGTCCTTCTCAGATTTGAATATAAAAATATCTAAAAAGCTAACACAAATCTCAAACGATCATGGTTGGGACCATTAAGGTCAACCCAATGTAAAGTCATGTTCTCGCTCGACTTTGCTTATTTGAAAACATGGAGATCCACCAAGTCTTCCACATGACCAAGCTCTAGCATTGTGGGGACTCTTGCAGGAGCTTCCTTGGCCAAGCTAGTGCTCGTCCACCATTTATCTAAGTGAACGGAGATAGAGAGTACGTGATTGAATACATCCTTTGACATTGACACCATGGCCGAACAAGCAAGTATGTAGCTTAGTTGCATGAATAAAAAACCGCATAGAGAACATAGGAATGCCACGACAACTTATATAATGTTGATGGCTTCATTGAAGTCCACATTTTTCATCACTGGCCTACTACTTATGTGCTGGAATTTCGATTCTATATCAGGGGGAAGGGTTACGTCTGATACGTAGAAAATTATGTAAAGTCGAGGAGTGGAAATTTTTGTTCATAAATTTATGGCTCACTACGTGATGAATTAAGGATTGGTACGCCATTCAATTGAGGGGATTTGGAGAAGTTTCTTCAACCTTTTGTGTTTCGCTTCCAAAGTTTGTTACAAATTTGAGATGCTTATAGAAGGGTTGAAAACATTATCAGAAACCACATCAATTTTATACTATTTTGTTGAATTCTTGAGGGTAATAAACCTTTATAAAATTACGCGTGGATGCCCTCGGAACCCTCCGACTTCATTGCAAAGTTTCTTGATTACTCATGACTTAATGTCGCACACTCCGCTCAACTTCAGTAATGAAGACCCAACATACGACTCCTCGTGGTTCTTGTTTTTATATGTATGGGATTGAAGGTTCTTACATTTGTTATTAAAGTACACCTATTGTTAAATATGAATGATCATTTTGTTTAAATTCCACAAATTTTCTTCTTCTCCCCACCTCTTCCCAATGAACCATTCAATTTCTGCTCGGAGTAAGGAGGAATGCATTTCATAATCGGACTTTTGTGAAATTGAGGGATGTTTACAAATTTTTGGGCTAGTGGAAGGGTCTCTTTTATGTGAGCATGATGATTTATGCTATATTGGTTTTTATAGGGAATGCTAGTGTAAATAAATTTCAAGAAAAGAATTTGCAAGGTCTTATTTTCATTCTTATTGTTTATTTTCTCATGTATCTTCACGATCCCTTATCGATGAGTATCATGGTTGAGGGATGCCAAGACATAAAAAAAGCCATGCCTCATCATTTTCTTATGAGATGAATCCATTAAGGCAAATTATGTAGTGATATTTGATGTCTTAATATCATGATGGGATACTATTTCGTTAGATATTCTTCTTTTGTTAGGTTGTAGGCTGTGAATATTGGGGGAATTGGGGTTTTCTTTCCTTTTGTGTACGGATTTGCCTCTTCTTCTGAACTGTCATGAAATGAAATTGCATTCCTCTTGAAATGAAGGATTCAAAGTGCATTCAAGATGTAATGGGTTGGAGAAGAGAGTGAATAGGTATGGAGTTTGTCTGATTGCAGATTTTTAGCAGCCGCCTATGGGGGCTGAAACTGTGAGGTTATTGAATTTGTTATCGAAAAACAGTGAGAATCTTTAATGGTACTTTGGCATGGTCGACGTGTTATTTGTGGCATTGTTCTCCAGCTGTTTGGCAATCCGTCGGGGCCCAGATTTCGTCCCACCTCGCCCTCCCCGAGTGATTCTGCACAAATGAGTTCCAACAACACCCTCGATCCACATGACATCTTCCATTGCCCTCAATCTTCAATGTCGGAAGTAGCGTTTGGCGATCTCCCTTCAATTACTACACGCAAGCCATTCACCAGGTTGATTGACAGCGGCGTCCGCCTGCCTTTGTGTGACACCGGGCACGTGACGAGTGAGCCTAAGGTTTTCTGGCACTCGGCTGAACCAGATGACTGCCACTGCATTCGGCGGGTTCCCACCCAGCATGGTATGGGACGACGTAATCGGTGGACCTCTGCCCGAAAGGAGCTTCCCCGAGTGTGGCCGAGGCGCTTCCAGCGCATCTTCGTTGGGCAATTCCGCGCACGTCTCCTCGGAGCAAGTCGGAGCCAGTCCCAGAGTCTCCCCCCGCATTGGTAAAGAATGGCCGTCAGACTCCGCCTTTCCAGGCTCTCCTCTCAGATGTGAAGCCCGTTGCTTGTACCGCAATTTCAGTGTTTATGCAAGTCCCGCGCGTAATTTGCATCCATCGGACCGAGTCGGTCGGCTGTCATTATTTTCGCCGAGGTGTAGCTGTATGGAGCTGGGACTTTTGTACGCTGCCCTTCGCCGCACAGATGTAGTCGGGGTCGTGCAAGCTACCTCGACTAAGCATGTTCGTCTGCAGCAATGGGATCGTCTGTGTCTCTTCGCCCGCTTTCTGTCAGACCCGTTGGGAAAATGTTGTTGAAGGATCCGCACCCCGTCCTCCCTGATGCGTGTCGTGCAGCTCTTCCGGACGACCTTTTGCAGAAGAAGAGCGCCGATTTCCTCAGAAACCACAACCAGCACCGCCACCTCCTACTCCCATCCCCTATCCCTCCCTTTGAGAGACCCCCCCTGCCCGATGGACGCCCAGCGGCCTCTCCTTCTCCCGGAGCTGCCCCCTCTCTCTCTAGTTATTCCGCGGCCGGTGGCATCAGCAGCGGCATCAGCTTTAGCAGCAGCGGCAGCAGCAGCTCCCCGTCCTTGTCCTTCCAACCTATGACACCTTCTCCCCCTTCGCCCTGTGCCTCCGAATCGTCCACTCCCCGACCTCCGCCGTTCGAGCTGTCGCGCTCACTGCCAACGTCCTTCGGCGAACACTTCAATGCCATGTCCCCGGGTGCCAGCGGCAGTGGTGAGAAATGGATCAACCGAGAATGCCCCGTTTTCAGTGGAACAGATTGCGGCTTCATTCTGTCAGTTGCCTTGCCCAATTGCGCTGCCCTCCAAGAATCGCCTGCGGAGTCTTTGCCAAGGGTGTCCCCGCATTTCAGGGATGGGCTAATGACCTGCAACCCTTAGGCATGCGCACAACAGCCTTTCCTGTCCCATTGCTGCAGTCCCTATGTACCCTTTGATTACTGGCTAATGTCCTGAATGGCCTCCCTTGCAGGAAACTGGGGCTAAGCTTCTTTGAAACCCTTTTGCCCGTTTGCCGGTGCAGGCCGTGGTACTGCCCGGCGGGACTTCAGACCTTCGGTTTCAGCTCATGGCACCTCTTTCTCCTCAGTGGCAGCTGCGGCAGTAGCTTCCACGGGACAGGCAGCTGCACAAGCTCCATCAGGTGCAGCCAGAGGCACAGGGACTGGGGGGAGAGGAGCGACCGGCAATGCACTCAAGGAGCCCACAGTGTTCTCCTGGTACAACCCCCTGTAGAGTGAATCCCTCATCAAAGCTGCGTGGTTGTCGCCCAATTGTGATAACCTGGCTGCATTGCGACCTATCTTGCTCACTGCTCAAGGATCCCTCAAGTTGGGCAAGCTGGTGACCTAGCTCCAAGGCGTCCACAACTTTGATTGGAAGGACTCTTGTAAGCTGTTTCCCAGTACTGGTGAACCAAGCCCCAGGCAGGGCGGTACATTTCAGTTGGGGAGAGACGTGTGCCCCAGCTTGAGGTACGGCCAGGCCTTTCACACTGAGGCATGGCTGAGGAGGATGCTTTTGGCCAAGCATGAAAAATTGCGTGGTAGAAATGTGAACATATGGTGTGTCTTCCATCCACAGGGTTGTGCATGAGGATATTGTTTGGAGATAGGATTTGGTCCTGTCTGGGTTACTAGGGAGAAAGCTCTTGACATTGAGCTCCCTCCAACACAACAGTTGCTGTAAGCTTACTCTTTGTAAGAATATGGAAATGTCTGAAACATGACACTGATCAGGGAAGGGAGAAAACTTGGTATGAACTGGTAATACAGGGAGGAATGAAGCGAAATAAGGTGGACAAAGTATTGACTTCAATACTCGTATATCTCACACAGAGCATTGAGTGTATAAGAGTGTACACTTTGTGACCGATAAATATAAATAGTACATTCACTGTAAAACACTGACTTGCATTCAAATGTTGGAGAGGAATGAAATACTACAATTATTCACCCAAAACCAGATCTTGTACAAATTTCTGCAGTCTCCCATCCCATTGTAAAGGCAACTGGAACATTAACACTTGCCTATGTTTAACTGCATATATGTATCTTTCTGGCATCTGAGCCTATACACAAACACCACGATTCGTGTGAATGGAAAATGAAATCTGTGGGTATCCATCTCATCTCGGTTGGAACATGATACTCCCATTTCGCAACCGACGCAAGCGGCCGCCGGAAGTGATTTGTACATTGTGCAAGCCAGCAGCACCAAGCAGCAGCACGCAGCTGCTATGCACAATGCGGCGCAAGCACAACAAGTACAGTACCACGCAGCAGCACTAACCACTGCTGTGCGGTGCTGGTTAGTAGCACTCTGTAATACATGAAGAATGAGTGCACACAGCACACAAACCAGCGCATAGCGCAAAGCGCGCCACGTTCTTGTGGCTATAGCAGGGCAGTCGCAAGAGCGCACTGTTGTGCTTTGTGCCGTTCCTGTACAGTTTACTGTGACCACTCGGCCGTGTCCATACTCGTGCAGATTCCTGAGGCAGGCGGCCCTGGTGACACCGGCGCGACGACAGGCGGCGGACTACCCGTCTGGAGCTGACCGACCACTGTTCCAGAGCCCCAGATGTCACCGGGACTCCTTGCTGTGCCTTCCACGTCTTGCAGGCGCCTTTCGGCGGACTGGGCATGAGACCCATTTGCATGTTTTTGCATTATATACTCGCTGTCAGTCGATGGATGCATGCATGTGACCAGTCGTTGCGTGCGTCTTTTGATTCTGCACGTCTAGGTTCAGACGGCGTAGGATTCTAACATGTGTGCGCAGAGTTACGGCCAAAACAGTGGTTTTGGGCCGGTTTTAGGACAGCTCTTGGACTGCCGCGTGCGACACCCGCCGTGCGCCGCGGCAGGTATTTATGCCCTGGACCTGTCAGTTGTCATTTCTCTCTGCATTTACTAAGCTATTGAAGCTTATGAGACTTTGCGCGTCTCCCTAGCCTGATCCTTGCTGTTTCTTGCACCTGCCTGCTTGCTAGTGCATCAGCTGATTGGACAGTGTCGCCACGTCAGCAGCAGCAAGGCTAGGAAGCTTCCTAGCAGTTTCTCATGGTATCAGAGCTGGTGAGACAGATCTCACCGAGCTGCGCAGCAGAGACGTAACAGAGCAGCAACAGTGAGAGTCACCGCTGCAGCAGATCTTCTGGGACCCGTTGGAGACGGTCGACCGCCGTCAACGTGAGATCGCAGCTGCAGAGACAGCAGCAGCGACGCGTATCACCACGCAGAGGGGCGTGGCGGCGGCGGTGCCAGCAGCCCTTCTCCCACCGCCGCCGCAGCTGAGTAGCAGCAGCAGCGCAGCAGCCACAGCCGCAGCAGCAGCGTGATAGCAGCGGCGGCAACAGCAGCGCAACAGCAGCGGCGGCAGCAGCAGCGCAGCAGCCGCAGCTGCGGCGGCGGCAGCAGCATCAGCAGCCGCAGCGCAGCTACAGCAGCAGAAGCAGCAGCGGCAGCGGCGGCAGTAGCGACAGCAGCAGCAGCGTAACAGCGCAGCAGCGCAACAGCAGCGGCAGCAGCAGCGCGGCAGCGCAGCAGCAGCAGCGGGCGGCGGCGGCAGCGAGCTGCTGCTACAGCGCGCAACAACAGCAGCGGCAGCGGCGTTAGCAGCGGCAGCAGCAGCAGCGTAGCAGCGCAGTAGCAGCGGCAGCAACAGCGCGGCAGCGCAGCAGCAGCAGCGGGCGGCGGCGGCAGCGAGCTGCTGCTGCAGCGCGCAACAGCAGCAGCGGCAGCGTGCAGCTGCTGCTGCCACCGCCGCGCACGCAGCCACGCAGCTGCTGCTGCAGCTGCCTGCGCAGCTGCAGCAGCAGCTAGGCGGAAGCTGCTGCGCAGCTTCCGCGCAGCCTCCGCGCAGCCGCCACTGGGCGGCTGCACGCTCGCGCAGGACCGCGAGCGGAACAAAAAAAAAAGTTCAGCGTCGACGCTGACGTCAGCATTCTGCTTGCTGACGTCATCAGGTCGTGCTGACGTTAGCAACCACCTGCTGATGTCAGCACCATACTTAGGCAAATTTTTGGCCGGATAGTCAAAAATTGCCAGCGTTGCAACTCCTCGAGAAACGCTAACGGTTTTAAAATCCGACAAACCTGACCTGTCTGTCCATACTGAGAGGCGACATGGACTCGGACAAGGGGAAGGCGACTGGTGATCCGTCCTCCTCCTCTGGCGTCCTGAGCCCACGCTCGCAGGCCATTGAGGACCTGCGGAGCCAGCAGGTTGAGATGCGCCGCCTACAGCGGGAGCAGACTGAGGCCATCCGCACGCTGACTGAGTTTTGCGTGGCCAGTCCACAGCTCCACGGCAGGGTTCCGAGGGAGCTGCTGGCGTCGCGTTCTCTGCACAGCAGTCGGCTCAGGGACCTGGTACAGGTGCTCGGCCTGACCCACCACCTTCCGACCTCCTGGATGATGAGCCATTCATGCCAGGCATGACAGACGACTTCCCGGACCATGACATCCGGGCCCTTCAGGAGCGCCTCCGTCAGCTGCAGACGGGCACCAGATCTCCTGTGGTGCCTACGGTGCGACCGTCACCAGACTATCCCCTTCCAGGTTTCTTCCCTGTCTCTCGCCCTCCTCAGCCTGCGGCTGCTCTTCCCACGGAGCGGCAGCCAAAGGACTTTGAGGCACCACCCCCACGGTACATCAGCGAGGATGGGTTTGACTGCTGGGAGATCCTGTTTCA
>SZWC01000394.1:349052-362870 GCA_023375785.1 Penium margaritaceum
CCCTCTACCTTCCCTGCCCCTTGCCCTGCTGATTGCCTTGACTGTGCGCAAGGAAAGATGCATCGCTCTCCTTTCTCTCCTTCTGAATCACAATCTACACATCCCCTAGATCGTGTTCATGCGGATGTCATGGGGCCCTTGCCTCATGACCTCCTTGGTGACGTTGGTCGCTACGTCTTGTGCCTCAGCGATGATTTTTCTCGCTTCCGCTGGGTGTTTGCTCTTCGTCACAAAAGCGATGTCTGTTCTGTCATCGAGTCCTGGCTTGTTCAGGCCGAACGTGCCTGTCAGCGGTCGCTGCGTGTCTTCCGCAGCGACCGTGGTGGTGAATTCCTTGGTCCCACCGCTCGTCTTCTCGAGTCGCGTGGGGTGTGTCTGGAGACGTCAGCTCCTTACACACCCCAGCAAAACGGTGTCTCTGAGCGTTGGAACCGGACACTTGCCGACGGAGTCCGNCGGAGTCCGTACGCTTCTGTCTGAATCTGGTCTGCCGCCCCTCTTTGCCTTCGAAGCCATGTGCTACATGACGTGGGTCTGGAACCGTGTCCCACACGGCCCCCTTCCCCGCACTATCACACCCTTTGAGCGCTGGCATGGTCATCGGGCTGATCTTCGCCTCGCTCGGGTTTGGGGTAGCATTGCTTCCGTCTGGCTTCCGGAGGATCTTCGTGATGGCAAACTATCCCCTCGCGGTCGTCTCTGCCCCTTTCTCGGCGTCTCCGCGCAGTCCAAAGCCTGGCGCTTTTGGAACCCTGTCCGTCATCGGGTCGTCGAGTCTCGCGACGCCCTGTTCTTTGAGTCTGTCTTCCTTCGGGATCTCAGTCGCCTGTCGCCTGACTCCTCCCTCCTGCCTCTCTCTCGGCTGAGGGGGGATGTCGGTCCTGCCAGTCCGGCAGTCCCTGTCAGTCCTGCCAGTCCGGCAGTCCCTGTCGGTCCTTCCGGTCCGGCAGTTCCTATTACCTCATCGCAGCTGTCATCCTCGTTGCAGTCCTCGTCGCCCGGACCTGTCTCTACGTACCCTGTGTCCTCTTCCTCTGACGTCTCGTCCCCGGCCACTGACTCTGCCTAGTCTGCCTCATCTCCCGCTGTCCCATCCAGTCCAGTCGCGTCTCCTGTTGCCCCTTCACCCGCGGTCTCTCCTGTCCAGGTGTCTGACCCGCCTTTGCACGTCCCTGCTGGATCTGCCCCGGTCTCACCCTTCGTCCAGGGTGGGCGTCTTCGTGCCTTACCCAACCGCTCTAACACCTTCACGACCTCGGCACGTCCTCACCCGTCTCAGCCTGCGTCTCAGCCACCTCACTCGGCTGTTCTCCCCACCGGCATGGACGCACTGGGCTTGGCTATTGGGGTTGTCCATCCCAGTTCCGCCCTCGGCTACACGCTTCTTGCCTCTGAGCATGAGCGGGCCTTGGAGGCTGCGGTCTTGAGCAGCATTGCAGAGTGTAACGCCACATCAGTCACCACTGCCTTGCCCCCTGAGCCGACCACTGTGCGTCAAGCTCGTGCAGCCTCTGACGCGCAGCAGTGGGAGGCCGCAATGCATGACGAGCTCAAAGTCCTTGATGCTCATGCGGTCTATGAACTTGTCGATCTTCCGCCTGGGCGCAAAGCCATTGATGCCCGTTGGATCTTTCGGCGCAAGTACAAGCCCAACGGTGCACTCGACAAGTACAAGGCACGCCTCACGGAAAAGGGGTATTCCCAGGTCCCCGGCGTCGACTTCGATGAGACATTTGCGCCGGTTGGGCGGTACACCACTACCAGAGCGCTGTTGAGTCTCGTGGCTCATCACGACTGGGAGTTAGAGCAGATGGATGTGAACAATGCATTCCTCCACGGACGGTTGGATGAGGAGATCTACGTGGTGCAACCTCCTGGCTTCTCCGACGGCACTGACCGAGTGTGGTGACTGCGGAAGGCCCTCTATGGCCTAAAGCAGTCGCCACGGTGTTGGAACCAAGAGATCACGTCCACTCTTGAGAAAGGAGGTTACCGGCGCAGTACGGTGGATCCATCACTCTTTGTCAGTCCACCTTCTGTCCCATTCGTCGCTGTCCTCGTCTATGTGGATGACCTGCTGATAGCATCGCCTAGTCAGGCGGCGGTCCAGTCAGTGAAGACGCTCTTGCAATCCACGTACAAGATGAAAGACTTGGGACCTGCTCGTGTCTTCTTGGGCATGGAGCTTGAGCGTGACCATTCTCGTTGCATACTCCATGTCCACCAGGCTGCATACGTCCATAGCCTGGGGGAGCGCTTTGCCTCACTGCTAGAGTCCACACCCACTGCGTCCACTCCCATGACCCCAGCAGGTCAAAGGCTGCTGAAGACACTGGATGTGTCCAAGCTGGGGGAGAAAGTCAATGTGACTGACTATCTCCGTGTCATCGGGTCACTGATGTACCTGGCGACCACTGCCAGGGCAGATGTCGCCTTCTCCGTGAACTTCCTAGCCCAATTCTCCCAGGCTCCCCGAGCCTGACACATGGAGCCTGCGCTATGCGTTGCCAGATACACTCTCTCCACTGCACACACTGGGTTGTGCTATCGTGCACAACCATCCATTGTCGTGGACGGATACACGGACAGCGACTGGGCACATGACACCGACGCACGCAGCCGTACAGGTTACATCTTCCTCATTGGAGGGATCGCTGTGTCGTGGAAGAGTGGCAAGCAGGGCTGTGTGGCGCGCAGCTCAAGTGAGGCTGAGTATGTTGCTCTCGGTGCAGGCACTTGCGAGAGTGTGTGGCTGTGTCGCTTGCTGCAGCAACTGCGCGTCCCCATTCACTGCATCACTTTGCGCTGCGACAATCAAAGCACTAAGGCGATTGCTGAACATGATGGCATGCATCATACACGCACGAAGCACATCAATGTTGATCATCATTTTGTGCGTGAGCGCATTGCTGCAGGTGATGTCCAGATCGTCTGGGTCGATACACGACAGCAGCGAGCTGATTTCCTGACGAAGGCACTCAGCAGCAACGTCTTCAAGGCGGCTGTGCATGCAGTTGGGCTGTTGTGTCCACGTGGTGGTCCTGGTTGAATGGTTGTGGCTAGTGCTCGTACAGTTGTCTGTCACTCCTTGTGACACCCTTTTGTGATTGTGCGCTCCTGTCACTGTGCGTCGGCTGTGAGTCATGGGGGAGTGTTGGTATGTGTCCCACAGATTTGTTGTGACCTCTGGCCTCGCTGCACACTCACCGCACTGATGCAGGTGATTAATGTTGGAGTGACATCGGCGCTGACGTCACCGCCCGCGTGATACCGGATCACAAGAAGACCTTCAGAACTCTTGTGACTGGCTTCAGGGTTACATCTAACACAGGAATTTGCCACTTGAATTGTGTTGACACTAGGATTCCTAGTGTATGACGGGGATGTGTGTCCGGGTTGTCTTCCCAGATTTGCTAGGTTGTATGCGTGCAGAAAATTATGTGGGTGAGGTCCCAGATTCGAGGCTCACTAGGCGCGGGTGCGAGCGAGGATGGGCTCGCCGTTCGCCCACTCGTCACCCCGCCACCTGCTCCGTTGCTCCTTACAACTCCATCTCGTGTTACTCACTTGATATACGTTTCGCTAGTCAAGCATCCCCCTTCTATGGCGTCTAGTGCCTCGCTTGCCTCGTGATTCACTACTTCCCTCGCTCCCCCCCCTAACCAGGTTCCTCTACCCTCCTACCAGGTTCCTTTGCACACTACAAAGGTAGGCGCCCTTCTCATCTCAGTCACCCTACCAGCAACGCCATCACAAAGTCTCTCCTGGACTTCAATCTTAAGCGCCTCACTCCTGAGGAAGCTACTGCAGAGCGGCAACGCCTGTTCGACGCACATCGTGCGATTCACCCACATCCGACCGCCCCTAAGAAACGTCCTGTTGGACGTCCTCCAAAGAACCGCGCTGTCTTCATCCTCCCCGTTGTAGAGGTCGTGAAAATTCGATTGACCTGTGACACTACGAAAGCACGTCTCCCACCCACTACACACTCAGTTCCAGCTCCACCTGCAGCTGAAACTGACGCGGACAGTGATGAGGACAGTCCATCCGAGCACACTACCGCCGGTGCCTGAACACGTGGTCCCTATGTGAATTGGTTGGGCAACGGCCATTTGCCCCGTGTCCATGGCGCAATGCTAGCGGGCGGCAATGCGTATCAAGCCGTCAAGCTGCTACGCAAGCTCTACCGCAAAGTAGGGAACTGCTGCGTTTACGACCAACTCAACGCCACAACCATTCGCGGTTGGTGCGAGAACAAGTCAACTGTTTTGCTTCCCTCTTTCCAGAAATTCCTCACACATACGGAGGAAATCATGACTCAAGGCCCAACAAAGAAGAGGTCGCATGGTTACAATGTTGGTTTTTGCGCATCTCATTGTGCTCTGTTGTGTCCTCCCGGCTTGTGTACATCGGCGTGCAGATGACTGACGGCGAGACTCGACACTGATGGAGTGTCATCCGGTGGAGCCGACGCACACTGAGGTCTACTCGCAGTTCGCTGGAGCCTCCTCTTTCCGGCAACGTGCTCAGCTCCATCGGCAGGCCTCCTCGGCGGTCGTGCTGCCGGCGGTCACTGCCACCGCAGTTGCTGTCTGCGTGCGTCCAGCGCGTCCCATCGCGTCTGCATCGTCATGCTCTGCCTAGGGTCCTTCTTGCATGCTGCATGGCCCTGTTCGGCATCATGGACCACCGTAGGCACTGCCCGGGTTCGGGCAGCCATAACTCTTTGCTACTATTTTTCTAGCTGATTCTGACCGCACGACTATGTTCGCAGCGTCGGTATTATGGTATGATCCAGGTTTCAGGCAAAACGGACGACGCCCGGGTTTTGGGCTGTCGGGCGTCTGGCAGGGCTCACCGAGAAAACCCTGCCTGCCAGAAAATAGGTCCAGAGCTATTTCTGATTGGCTGGTTAGCTGAGTAACAAATTCTACACTAGTGGGGGGGAGCTAGAACTTGGAGGGGTCTCCCATTGTTTCTTATTCTTCATTGCTAATCAGTTACTTTCAGTTTCCAGCTGCTTTCTGGCGCTAACACTGGCGCGCGCACTTCTGAGTAACAGACCCAGAGCTTCCAAACTTATTCTCTAGAGCAGCAGACTGAGGGGACAGCTGACTTAAGCAACTAGCGTGGAAGCCCGCAAGCTGCATGAACAACGCTGCTACCCCAACCTGCTGCATAGCATTTCTGTTTTGGTATTAGATCTAGAGCGTAGCAGCGGCAGCAAAAGACTGACATACAGGTGCCAGACAACGCCGGCGGACCTCCATACGCGCCAGTGCAGGGGAAATGCTGCCGGATTTTATCCGGCAGCATTGACCCGCCTGGTGGTGGCGTCGGAATTTTTCCCACGGCCACTGGGCCAGGGGAAATGCTGCCGGATTTTTTCTGGCAGCACTGACCCCACGCTTGACACGAGGAGGTGAGCGGCCGGCCACATCAGGCCCTTGCTGGCGACGACACAGGCGGCGACGTCCTCTAGGTGTGACTGACAGCAGCAGCCAGCAGCAGCAGCAGCTTGCCGCAGCAGCAAGCAGTGGCAGCAGCGGCCACTAGCAGCAGCACACAGCAGCAGCTGGTAGCAGTAGCAGCTCGCAGTAGCAGCAACCCGCAGCAGCAGAAGCTGGTAGCAGCAGCAGCGGCAGCGAGCAGCAGCCGAAAGCAACAGCAGCGGCAGCTGGCGGTAGTAGCAGCACCCAGCCGCAGCAGCAGCCGGCCGCAACAGCAGCAGCAGCAGCGGCTGCAGCAACAGCCGCAGCAGCAACAGCCGCAACAGCAGCAACCGCAGCTGCCCGCAGCTTGCTGCTCGCTACGAGCAGCGAGGTGCTGGCAGCGAGCTCGCTGCTCGCAGCGAGCAGCGAGCAGCATGCAGCGAGCTCGTTGCTCGCAGCTCGTCGCTCGCAACGAGCAGCGAGCTCGTAGCGACGAGCAAGAGAAACGAGAAAAATGCGCAGGGACCCCCCTCCCTTGTTCGCTGTAGGCGCGGCAGCAGCAGCAACAGCCGTAGCAGCAGCCGCAACAGCCGCCGCAGCAACTGAAGTTGCTGCAATTGTGGCAGCCGCAGCCGCAGCCATAGCAGCCGCAGCCACAGCAGTAGCAGAAGCCGCAGCCGTACCCGTAGCAGTAGCAGCAGCAACGGTAGTAGCGGTCGTAGCAGCCGCAACAGCAGCCGCAGCTGCAACCGCAACAAGCAGTAGCAGCAGTAGCAGCCACAGGCACAGCAGCAGCAACAACAGCAGCGGCGGCAGCAGCAGCCGCAGCAGTAGTCGTAGCAACCACAACAGCGGTAACAGCAGCAGCCACCACGGCAACAACAGCAGTAGCAGCTGCAACAGCAGTGGCGGCACCACCAACAACCGAAGCTATAGCCCCACAGCGGCGGCTGCATCAACCACTGCTGACATCAGCGGCCATCCACTGACGTCATTGCTATCGTCTCTGCTGATGTCATCAACAAAAAAACACAGGGGGCAACACAGTAGCACTGCACACAAGTAGTAGCCTCTGCTGACGTGAGCCATCCTCAGCTGACGTCACTGTTGATATCAGCAGCGTACAAACAAAAGAAAAAGAAAAAAACAAGGGATACTAAATCATGGCTGGTAGTCCCGGTGAGGAGGGGTCCTCCTCTGTTGGGGGGATCCCTATCCCTCCTTTCTTGCAGCGACTGCAGCAATAGCAGCAGCAAAAGAAGCAGCCGCCGCCACCGCAGCAGCAGCAGCCGCCGTAGCAGTAGCCACCGCCGTTGTAGCAGCAGCAGCCAAAGCAACAGCAGGAGCAGCAGCAGTAGACGCCGCTGCCGTAGCAGAAGCAGCCGCCGCCACAGCAGTAGCAGCCAAAGTAGCAACAGTAGCAGCAGCAGGAGCAGCCCACTGGTGTCGTTGGCGGCAACCCTGACCCCCTCGTTGCTCTTCAGCAACAACTCGCCGCCTTGACACAGCAACTTGCAGCGCTACAACCAGTCGCCTCCCAGACCGCCACCAGTGTGCTGCTGTCGTTCATCCCTCCAAGGCACGCTAGCCCCGCTGTGTCTGCTTCCACATACTAACTGGCACAGCAGCAGACTCAGCGCAGGCGGGAGACAGTGACCTCCGTCCTTGGCCCCACTCTGGGTGCCGGCCGCAGGCAGAAGGACTTTGAGACGCCGCCGCCACCATTTCAGGCCGGCGAGCAGTTCCGGAGCTGGGAGCTCAGCTTCCGGATCTGGGCGCAGGGTGAGGGCCTGTGGGCCTACTACACCCTCCCTTACAAATCCACCCAGGCCGATCAGCTGTATGACGCTGGTTGCACCGTCCGTGCCCTTGTCCCAGTCGCCCCTCTAGCTTCCCGCCTTGCCCCGGAGCCCTTCCTCGGCGACTTCACCGCTGGCAAAATCCCACACCCTACTGCCGCATGGCACGTCCTCACCAGGCCCCATCGCCTGTCCAGCGACGCTGAGATCAGCCGTCTGCTCCAGGAGTTCAACTCCCTGCACATGGGGGAGACCAAGACGGTCACTGCCTACCGGCAGCGGACAGAGGACATCCTTCGTCGACTCGGTAAATCTGCTTCGCCCCCTCTGTCCGCGCTACTCACCATCAAGCACGGGGCCACTAGCACATACACAGATGTCTTTGTACACTACCCCCAGGACGTCCTCTCCACCATGGAGGCCCAGGGCACCCTCATGCCCTGGGTATATGAGCTCTTCCTCCTCATTGAGGAAGCTCACCAGGAGTCCCAGCTCCATCGCACAGAGGCCCTTGCATCCCCTGCCGTCGCCTCCCCTGCCGTTGCCTCTGTGGCCGTCACCTCCCCCGCCGCAGCTACCTCATCGTCTTCGGGGAAGAAGAAGAGAAGCTGGAACAAGAAAGGCAAGGGTCCATCGCAACAGCAGCAGTAGCAGTCGTCGACAGGGTCCAGCAGTGGTGGCTCGGTCTGCCACAACTGTGGCCAGTCCGGGCACGGGTGGTACACGTGCCCTCTCCCGAAGGACGAGGCGCGCGTCATCGCCACCATGCATCGCCAGCTGGAGCGCCGTCTCGCCTCTGCCGCCGTCGCTGCTGCTGGCCCTGATACTCCGAACTCGTCCAGCAGCTCTGCCACTCCGACAGCTCCGCCTGTCCCGTGGACACCCGCGCCGTAGCAGTACTACCCACAGCCGTCGGTGCCTCCGCTTCCTTCGCCTGCTCAGTCCTCCCACTACCCGAGCTCCGGCGCCGTCACTCCGCACTCCGTCTACACTCCTCGGCCGTCCTCCCGTGAGCGTCAGCTGGAGCAGTTCATCGTGCTCCAGCTTGGCCTGCCTCGCCCTCCTCCCCAGGGAAGTGCGAGTTGCGTCACCTCCTACCCTCCTGCCCAGTCCTGTCTGACTGAGACTGAGCTGCGGTCGTGTCCCGTTTCCTCGTCTGTCTCATCGTCTCTCGTGGTCTCCTCCACCCCACTCCTTGACGACATTGCGTGGTTCGACAATTGGCAGTCTCGTTTCGCGCCTCCTTCCACCGCGTCCCTTGCTTGCTGCCATGTGACCGTGAGCGATCTGGCGACCCCTGTCCAGGACCCTGCTGAGACCTGGATCATCGACTCCGGGGCCACGCATCACATGACGGCCTCTCGTGAGGCCTTCAGCATGCTCGGTCCTGTCGGCGATGTCTCCGGTGTCCGGACGGGTTCCGGACAAGTGTTGCCTGTTCAAGGTGTTGGCTTCGTTCGTTTCCGTGGTCCTTCCAGTGACGTCTTTCTGACCGATGTACTCTTCGTCCCTGGTCTCGAGCTCAGCCTCCTGTCCGTGACTGCCCTTGACCGCGTGAGCATGGACGTTGTGCACTTGTGTGGTGTCGGCACTGTGTTGTTGCGTTCGTCTGGTCTTGTCGTACTGCACGCCACCGCACGTGGCAACCTGTGGCACGTTCCTCGCCTCTCCTCTTCTCCTCCCGGCTCCTCCCCGTCGGCCGCCACAGGCCATGTATTTCTCACTTGTACGCTTTGTCCTCAGCACACCCGCCTCTTGTACCACCGCCTTTGCCACGTCCACTCTGCCGCTGTAGAGAGCATGCTCCGCACCCAGCCGGGCAAGGGCATTGACCCGGAGTCTTTCCCTCTCCCGTGCCCCACTGAGTGCATTGACTGCGCTCAGGGGAAGATGCACCAGTCCACGTACCCCTTGTCTTCCCCCCGTGCATCCGCCCCTCTCGACCTTGTCCACTCGGACCTCATGGGTCCTCTTCCCACCGAGTCCGTCGGTGAGCATGGCCGCTATGTCCTCACCCTTACGGACGACTATTCTCGCTACTGTTGGGTCTTCTGCCTTCGGCAGAAGAGCGATGTCGCCCGAGCCATTCAGGACTGGCTTGTCCTCGCGGAGCGCGAGTGTGGCCGCCCTCTTCGCCGCTTTCGCTCCGATCGCGGTGGAGAGTACATGGGTGAGGCCACGACCTTTCTCGCCTCCCGCGGGATCCATCATGAGACGTCTGCGCCCTACACACCCGCCCAGAACGGCGTCTCCGAGCGGTGGAACCGTACCATGGCCGACGCCATTCGCACCATGCGGGTCAAGTCCGGTCTCTCCGATGGCTTCTATTTTGAAGCCATGGCCTACATGACCTATGTCTGGAACCGGGTTCCCCACGGTCCCCTTCCCCGCCAGTCCACGCCATACCAGCACTAGTGCGGTCGGCGCGCTGACCTCCGCCCGGCTCGCGTCTGGGGCTGCGTGGCCATTGTGTGGCTGCCCGCCCCATAGTAGGGCGGCAAGCTCGCCCCCCGCGGACGTCCCTGCACCTTCCTCGGTGTGTCTCGTCAGTCCAAGGCCTGGTGCTTCTGGGACCCATCCCGACACTACATCGTCGAGTCCCGCGATGCCCTCTTCTTCGAGGACCTGTTTCCCCGCGACCTCATCCGTCCCGGCTCATCTGTGTCCCTCCCGTCGCGTGGGGGAGTGGTGAGTCCGTCCTCCGTCCTGTCGCTTACGGGTGACACATCACTCCGTCCCTCTGAGCCGGTAGCCCCTGTCGCGTCCTCCGGCCCCCCCGGGTCAGCAGTCCCAGCCACGTCCGCTGGCCCCTCCGAGCCAGCTGCCCCCGTCGCGTCTGCTGGCCCCTCTGGACCAGCTGTCCCAGTCGCGTCCGCTGGCCCCTCCCTGCCAGCAGCGCCTGTCGTGTCCGCTGGCCCCTCCGGGCCGGCAGCCCTAGTCGCTTCCGATGGCCCATCTGGGCCGACAGCTCGAGTCGCGTCCGCTGGCCCCTCTGGGCCCGCAGCTTCTGTCGCATCCGCTGGCCCCTCCGGACCTGCTGCCCCAGTCGCGTCCGCTGGCCCCTCCAAGCCAGCTGTCCCAGTCGCGTCCGCTGGCCCCTCCGACCCAGCAGCCCCATGTCACGTCCGCTGGCCCCTCCGGGCCAGCAGCGCCTGTCACGTCTGCTGGCTCCTCCGGGCCGACTGGCCCCTCTGGGCCGACTGGCCCCTCTGGGCCGACTGGCCCCTCTGGCCAGCAGCGCCTGTCGCATCTGCTGGCTCCTCCAGGCCGACACCGAGAAAACCCTGCCTGCCAGAAAATAGGTCCAGAGCTATTTTCTGATTGGCTGGTTAGCTGAGTAACAACTTCTACACTAGTGGGGGGGAGCTGGAACTTGGAGGGGTCTCCCATTGTTGCTTACTCTTGATTGCTAATCAGTTACTTTCAGTTTCCAGCTGCTTTCTGGCGCTAACACTGGCGCCCGCACTTCTGAGTAACAAACCCAGAGCTTCCAGACTTAGTCTCTAGAGCAGCAGACCGGGGGGGCAGCTGACTTAAGCAACTAGCGTGGAAACCCGCACGCTGCATCAACAACGCTGCTGTCCCAACCTACTGCCTAGCATTTCTGTTTTACGAGTCACGCACAAGCTTCATTGAGCGTCATCCGGAATTGGAGGAGGCAATCATTGTCACTCTTTGTCAGATGCGAGACTCGGGAACCATCATCAACTCTGCAACTGTCTGTAGCGTCATGCATGCGCTAAAACTACAGCTTTGCCAGGAGGAGTTGCATGCCAATGGCGGGCAAATGAATTTCTGCCGCAGTTGAGTCCGTCGCTTCGTGCGCGAGAAGCTACAATGGAGCTATAAATGTGGAACAACCGTGGCGCAGAAGCGACCGGTTGACTAGGAGGACATGGTGGCCAACATGCACAAGAGAGTCGCAGCGCTCATGGTCATGAACTCGGTGGACCCCGCATTCATCGTCAATGCCGACCACACCGGCATCAACCTGGTTCCTACCGGTAAGTACTTCACCTTTCCTAGCATGGTTGTACCTTCTCGTCCTCTCGGCGTTGCACTAATTGACCTCAGTCACTCATGGCATGCAGGTGACCGGACGTACGCTCCCGTTGGTGCGAAGGAAGTGGCCATCGTTGCGTTGGACGACAAACGGCATATCACGGCGTTGGTGGCGTCATGCATGGCGGGTGATATGTTGCCATTGCAACTTATCTACGCGGGCAAGACTGAACGCTGCCAAGCTCACAACGTGGATGCGCGGAGTGCAATGGAAGAGTACCACTTCTCATTGACGCGAACCGCCAACCATTGGGAGAATTCCATGACAACGCGTGAGTGGGTGATGAAGGTCCTACACCCTGGGTACCGCCGACAATGCGAGGCGCATGGCAAGGTGCAAGGCCGGCAGAAGCTCATCCTCCTCATCGACGCGTGGCGTCCGCACACATCGCCCGGATTCAAAGAGTTTTTGCAGACTCACTACAAGTATGTGCGCCTCCTCCAAGGCACAACCTGCAGACGTGGGCCTTCAGTGCCCCTTCAAGGCTGCCATAGAGAGCTCGCACAATGAATGGCACGCCAAAGAAGTGCGTGCCAGCCTGAACTTGGGCAACAATGGTAAGGTTGAGATGGGTTTAGCCAAGATGCGCAACCTAGGAATCACATGGGTCTTGCGCTCATGGCTTAGGCTAGTGAACAACCGTGATCTCGTGATGCATGCTTGGACCGCATGTGAGTTTACACGTTGCTCTGATCCTTCCTTACGTGAAGTTGCTGCGGAGGAAGCTGTGGCCCCTAGCAGTCACTTGTTGAGTGATTGTGTGGAAGAGGAGCCGGAGGATGTGATTGTGTGATGTTGAGGTCGTGTCGTCCTAATTCTATACTTATGCAACTTTTTTTTTCTCATGTCTTTCAACCAAGCGCAAGTGCACACATTGTAGGTTACATTAAAGTGTTCATCTCAGTTTTGACAAAATTTTCCGTTCTCGCAGAATATAATTTGGAACGTACTAGGCCAAAAAGATGGCGCACAGTGTGAATTTTGAAGGGAATCCTTCCATGAAGGCTTGAGCTTTTTAACGAACACATGGGCAAAATGTTTGAATTATCATAGGCAAAAGTCAATGTCAGTACGCTATGTGTTTCGTTCTCACGCTGGCAACCTGTGCTCTCGAGCCATTCTCATGTGAAAAGTGGCACATGAAATGACAATTGTTGCTTTGTCCTGAACACATGGCTCAGACAAAAGCCCTAACCAACACCTTTGGCTGAGATCATCTGTACGACTGCCTTTTTCCGTCACACACGTCATGTTCTCCAAGTTATTACCTGTGTTGCACATGTTAGGTACAACTTTCCTATTAGCCCAGCAGTAGGCACACTCGAGTAGGTTCTAATGACCTGAGTGATGATTGAATACTTAATGTTGATTCAACCTCATACAAATGATTGGTGTTGTTAAATATCAAAGTTATCCTACTTGTCTATTTCTGTCTAAACAGGAGTACTGGATGTTTTGAAGTCAAGGCAAACTCTGATGTGACCACAATCTTTCTTCATGGGTCATATGTCTGATTCTCAAGCCCAAAACATATAAAATTCTGACTTTTAATTTCTGAAGCAAATGAAAATGCACATCAGTTGGTATCAATAACTAACTGTTGTGATTTGTGATGTTCCCGTCGAACGTGTCCATGCTTGCGCAGATCCCTAATGCGCACCCAGGAGGCACCGGCGCCCAGGTGGTGGACCACCCACTCACAGCAAAACGACGACTGTCCCGGGGTCCTGGATGCTGTCTCGTGAGAATTTTCCTAGAACCTTCCTAATTGCTTGCCACTTAACCAAGCGTCAGCGCTGAGTCAGTGCGTGATGACAGTCACAAGTCATGCATGAAACTGCACTGGTCTGAGTAGGGACACGTACAGAGTGTCAGCAAGCTCAAATATTAATATAAATGCAGAGAGAGAGAGAGAGAGAGAGAGAGAGAGAGAGATAGAGAGAGAACAACTGACAAGCACACAGCATAAATAGATGCCGCGACGCACGGCGGATGACGCATGCGACAGTGTCAGTCTTAGAAAACCTGCCCAAAAGGATTGTTTTGGCCGTAACTCAGCGTAGAGGTATCCAAACGCAACACCATCTGAACCTAGAGATGCAGAATCTCGAGCCGGACCCTATGACTGGTCACACGCACAAGTCTGGCATCGATCTATGGACAAGAAATGCAAAACATGCAAATCAGGCTGAAGAGCCAGTCCACCGAGAAAACTCTAGCCGTTGTAGAAAAAGCGCAAAGAACCCAGCAGGCACCCAGGATGTCGTGGCAGCTGTCTGGCACCTGTTGGTGCAGAAATCCACCACTCGTCGGTGCTCTGGCGCGAGCTGTGTCTGCATCAGGGATCATGTCGTCCTGCTCTCCAGTAGTGCTGCTCCATACCACCAGTACGGGGTATACGGATAATCACCACGGTCGTCGCTCGTGACGGGTGGAAGCCACACAAACCAACACTCCCCCTGGCTAATACCACCGTCATCACATTGACAAGTGAGGGGATACACTCACTGTCTGTCGTAACCCC
>SZWC01000394.1:362906-375891 GCA_023375785.1 Penium margaritaceum
CCCCCCCCCCCCCCCCCCCCCCACCCCGTCAATTCAAGGTCTCCTCGTGACAGTGGTGAAACTCACCAACTGACCGATTCTCGACCGTACAAGACATAAATCATACACCCATGTGCTTGTTGATTTTCACGCAAGGCTCATTGTACTCTGTTGTGTTGACGGCGTGCATCACGCTTGCCCAAAGTACATCAATGTCGAGTATCACTATGCGCGTTCGTTATTGCATGACGACAGCATCAGCATTGTGTGGATTGAGACGACACGGCAGTTGGCTGACTTCTTGACCAAGGTACAGAAGCATGTCTCATTCTTGAAGGCTGTGAGTGCCGTTGGTATGCGCCCGTGAGGTCCTCTCTCTCTCTCTCTCTCCCTCTCTCTTCCCCTGCTCGCTTGGTCTCTATGTTCTCTACGCTTCCATGTGCACTGTGCCTGTGATTCATGGGGGAGTGTTGGTTTTCACGCATCTCTCATTGTACTCTGTGGTGTCCTCCTGGGTTGTGCACATCGGCGTGCAGATGACTGACTGTGAGACGTGATGCTACTGGAGTGTCGTTTGGTGGATCCGACGCACACTGAGGCCTACGCGTGGTTCGCTGGAGCCTCCTCCTCTCCTCTACGTGCTGAGCTCCATCGGCGGACCTCCTCGGCAGTCGTGCCGCAGGCAGTCTCTACCACTGCTTTTGCTATCTACATGCGTCCAGTGCTGTGTCTGGCTGCACTGTTTCTTTTGCAGCGGTGTATCATGCATAGAATCCAAGGTTCATGAGTTTCGGGCACTATTGGTACCGGGGACTAGAGTAGACGCCGCCAGGGTTTAGGTGACTATACCTCTTGACTACTATTTGTCTAGCTGATTCTGACCATACAGATGCGTTCGTAGCGTGCGTATTATGGTATGGCCCAGTTTTGAGGCAAAACAGACGACGCCCGGGTTTTAGGCTGTCGGCCGTCTAGCAGGGCATACCGAGAAAATCTGCCCGCATGAAATAGAGCTATTTTCTGATTGGCTGGTGAACTGAGTAACAAGCTCTACAGAGCTGGGGGAGGGTAGACCTTGGAGGGGTCTCCTATTGTGTCTCATTCTCAGATCTTAATTAGTCATTACCTGTTTTCAGCTGTTGTCTGGCGCCCACTTTGGCGCGCACAATTCTGACTAACAAAACCAAAGCTCTCAGACTTTGGCTCTGGTGCAGCAGACTGAGGGGGCAGTGTAAGCAATGAGCATGGGTTCCCGCACGCTACATCAACAACGATGCTGTCCCAACCTGCCGCATTAGGTAGTTCTAGCTTGGTATCAGAGCCAGAGCGCAGCAGAAGCAGTTGAACATCGACGTACAGGTCCAGTCAACGCTGGACGGTCCCGAGAACACGCCGGTGCAGGGGAGATGCTGCCGGATGTTTTCCGGCAGCATTGACCTGTAGAGTGGCATCTTCTCCCCCGACGCGGGGGAAATGCTGCCGAAATGTTTTCGATAGCACTGACTCAACGACGGTGGCTGCTGTTGGCTACTGAAGCAGTTGCTGCTGCTGCTTCTTGCTGTTGCTGGTACTATTGTGTGCTGCTCTCACTGCTGCTTGCTGCTACTACTAGCTGCTAGTTTCGTGCTACCACTGCTGCTGCCGCGCTGGCAGTAGCAGCGTCATTTTCCTGTCCTAGTGTTGTCGCCACGTGCGTCGACGCCGCTTCAGCATCAGTCCATCCTCCTCCCGATCCTGCATCCCTTCCTCTGACGATGCTAGTATTCCAGATCTCTCATCTACATCTATCGCCCTCCACTCCGTTTTGGAGGTTAACGACATCATACCAATGGACATATCCTCAGCCCTTGGTCGTACCATTTGTGCTTGCACTCGTCGTGCACGGCGATGAGCTGCTCATCTTGCACATCGGGCGCATGCAGCACCACCAGATGCGACTGTGGGAGGAGTCACAGGTGATGAGATCGCCTCCTCCCCTGTTATCGACTTGGTCTGCCGAGTCCCCACAGCTCCTGCCAAGGTGTCAGTCATGGGGGGGGATGGTTTGTCCAGTGACAACCGTAGTGGAGCTCGACATTGGTGAGGCGACTGCTATGGAGTGCACGATGGTTGAGGCGGATGACGCTACATAGCAAGCTTAGTTAGCGTTGAGTTTGGCGAGGGAGACGTCCACTGGGTGGAGACTCTTCGTCAGAAGAGTCTCCACTGTTCCGATGCTGAGTCAAAGTCGGGGATGGAGATGGTGTTCGTTGATGCCTTGGCGGATGACGTGATGACGGCCGATGCAGGAGCTACGCCTTACGATGTGCGCGCTCCCGCACTAGCTGGTGTGGAAACAACTGCCATGGTGATAGTGTAGCAGCAGGAGGAGCACGTGATACAGATGCTGATGCCCGGCCTACAACAGATGCCCAAGTGGTTGTGGCAGATAGTGTTAGGCAGCAGGAGCAGGTGATCCACAGCCGGGACGCGGCAGAAGTCCTCTATGAGGACCAGTCGTCCGATGTGGAGTGGTCAGACGCAGGGTCCGAGGCAGACGTAGAGGCCCAGTGCGCTGCCATATTTGTAATAGTCACGGCACGAGCACGAGATGGCTCCTTGGTGACAACAGACGTCTGCATGTGCGTCATGTTGGCAGTAGCACATGAGCTTGCACCAGTCACCCCTTAATGTGTGTCTGCCATGGAGGATCCAGAGCAAGCTCCGGATTTCCGGCTCATGACTGCCCTGACCAGTGTCGTTGACACCATTGCGGTTCCAACCAATGACACAGCTACACACGTCCAAGCTATGGTTCCTGTACCTGAGCGCCTACGCTCCGCGGTCGACAAGTAGGAGGCAGTGGTGACTTTATCGGAGGCGCATGTGTAGAGTCTCATGGTCGAGCTCCGGGAGGCCAGCAGCCGTTGTTACACTGTAGATGTTCCAGCACGACGGGTTGTCAAGGAGTGTCTGGAGGATGTACACAGGTGTCTCGAGGTACCTGAGTGGTCTGTAGAGGATGCACGTCTGGGATAGGCGGACCTCCAGGTGGATGATGGGCTGCACACCAGGGGTCGCGAGGAGCAATATAGCACTGACCGCACCTTCGATGACCGCGACGACGCCATGGATGCAGATGTTCCTACACTTGTCGACGTCTGGCCAGAAGCTGACGGCCGGGCGACAGGTGTTTCACGAGTTGTAGGTGCATTCACAGCAACCGTTCCTACAGCCCTTGACGATTTACGTGGTGAATCATTGTCTTGCGCCCACGCCCTACCAGTAGCTCGTGGCCAGGTGGCACTTGAGTCGACGAATGACGTAGACAGTTTTGTTCTGACGAGATGAAGGGCGTTTGCAGTTTGAGGGGCGGTAGCTGTTGTAGGGGAGGTAGGGGTACAAGTTCATGGGTTTTTGGTACGTGGCTCTGTCCAGCAACCCAGACTTGTGGAATTTCTCTCCTTTGAAGATTCGGAGGTCGAGAAAGACCACCTCCTCCTTGTCTGAGAGAGCAACTTTGATGCGGATGTTGTCATCAAGGGAGTTGAGAACCTGAATGAATTCGTCCAAATTGTTGCGTGGGTCATCATCCCATATGATGAAACCGTCATCAATCAATAAACCTTTTGTGTAGGACTGGGCAAATGGTTGCTTTTTGCATTAGTAACCGGTCTAAGAAGCTCATAAACAGAAATGCAAAGCATACCGCAGAGGGGGTTCCCATTGTGGTCCCCTTAATCTGACGCCATGTGCGTCCTTGAAATTCAACAAAGCTGTTGTACATGACCCAATTGAGTGGTTGAGACACTGGTGGTCCTAGTGGGTGTCCTACTTGCCTCGGCATGATCTCTATGAAGTACAGTGCTCGGTCTAAAGGGATGCTAGGATAGAGTGCCTCTACATCATATGTGGCTAATAAACATTCTTTGTCAAGAGGAAGAGAGTCAAGTTCAAGAAGAAGAGATGTGCTATCATTGAGGTACGTTGGTTGTGAGGTGGCCAGTTGGCATACTTGCCAATGAACTTAATTGGCAACTTGATAGGTAACTTCATTGAATCAAGCCACTTAGACACGTTGTTCATTACCCATGAATGGCAAGCGGCAATCGGTCTCCCACAGCCGGGGACTTGTGCACCTTGAGAATCACATAGCAGGGGCATGTTTTGGAGCCATGCTTTGGCTCCTTGAAAAAGAAGCTCCAGATTTGAGGGGAGATCATATTTCCATCGGCAAAGTCTTCAGGGATCCGAGCAAGTGCAGCCAAAATCCTTTGGGGGGTTGCCTGTTCTTGGACGTGTGTAGTTGCATGATGGAGATCTTGTGGACATTCAGAGATGTAATCTGCGCGGTCCAGGACGGTGATTCCCAGATTTTTGTCTGCGGCTTTAATCACAACAGAGTGTTCTGCTTGAAGTTGCTTGACCACTGACAAGAGATGCCGTTGTTTTTATCGGGAATTGACAGGGGAAGTTGAGAGAGGGTATTCTTCAAATCTGCTTCAAGACAAGGGATAGCGATTTCCACATCTGGAGATGCATCAGGTGGTTGCCAAGAGGGATTCGGAATCCAAAAACAAAAATCTTTGCCTGTATGTGGTGCATCTTTGCAGTGAACCGAGAGGCGGGCCTGCCTTGTCAGGTTTTCAAAGCTGCTTTTCACCATGTCATCAGGAAATACGTTGGGTTTGAACACAAAATTCAGTCCAAGGCTGAGGGCATGAAGCTCCTTGGTTGAAAGAGTCTTAGAACTGAGGTTGTGGATCCCCAAATCCGTGACCCGTGACAAGAGCTGAGAAGGAGTCCGGGGGAACAGAAGATCCTCAAGGCAGGAGATAAGCCCGGGTCCACACTAAGGCATTCTCCTTTCCCTTGTCTTTGGCGTGGCCTGATCTGTCATCCTTTTTTGCGGCCTGCTGCACCAGAGCCAAAGTCTGAGAGCTCTGGTTTTGTTACTCAGAACTGTGCACGTCAGAGTTAGCGCTAGACAACAGCTGAAAACAGGTAATGACTGATTAAGATCTGAGAATGAGACACAATGGGAGACCCTTTCCAAGATCTATTCTCCCCCAGCTCTGTAGAGCTTGTTACTCAGTTCACCAGCCAATCAGAAAATAGCTCTATTTTCAGGTAGGCAGGCTTTCTCGGTGAGCCGTGCCAGACGGCCGACAGCACAAAACCCGTGCGTCGATCGTTTTGCCTGAAAACTGGGCCATACCATAACACACATGCTGCAAACACAGCCGTGCATTCAGAATCAGCTAGAAAAATAGTAGTCAAGAGTTATAGTCACCTAAATCCTGGCTGCGTCTACTCTAGTCCCCGGTACCAACAATGCTCGAAACTCATGAAACTTGGACCCTATGCATGATACAACGCTGCGAATGTAGTAGTGCAATCAACCAAAGCACTGGACGTCTGTAGATAGCAAAAGCATCGGCAGAAACTGCCGGTGGCAAGACTGCCGAGGAGGACCGCCGATGGAGCTGAGCATGTAGAAGAGAGGAGGAGGCTCCAGCAAAAAAACGTGTAGGCCTCAGCGTGTGTCGGCTCCACCAAACGACACTCCAGCAACATCGTGTCTCACCGTCATTCATCTCCACGTAGATTTACACAAGCCGGGGGGACACAACAGAGTACAATGAGAGATGCATGAAAACCAACACTTCCCCATGACTCACAGGCACAGTGCAGGTGAACATGAAGAGAACACAGAGACCAAGCGGGCAAGGGAAGAGAGAGAGAGAGAGAAAGAGAGAACCTCACAGACGCATACCAACCGCACTCACAACCTTCTTGAACGAGACACAATTCTGCGCCTTGGTCAAGAAGTCAGCCATATTCCGTGTCGTCTCAATCCACACGATGCTGATGCTGTTGTGCGAGTGTGATGCACACCATCACTGTCAGCGATGGCCATGGTACTCTCATTGTCACAGTGTAGCATGATGGACGGGACTGGCTGGCACAGCTCGGACAACAGGCGATGCAGCCATACGCACTCACACGCGCCAGAACCAAGTGCCACATACTCATCCTCAGCAGTTCTGCGTGCAATGCAACCTTGCTTGCCATTGTGCCAGGCCAAATCCGTGCCACCAACAACAAAGATCCAGTCGGTACGACTCTTACCGTCTGGATTGCCGGCCCAATCACTGTCAGTATAGCCTTTCACCACAACGGATGGCTGTCGACGGAACATGAGGCCTCACCGTGGAGTCGATACGACATAGTGCAGTACTCAAATCACGGCCTCAAAGTGGAGGTGACGCGGCTCCTGAGAGAACTGTGCCAGGAGGTTGACGGCGAACGCGACGTCTAGATGCGTCGTCGTCGCCAGGAACACCAGTGACCCGATGACACGTAAGTATGTGGTGACATCGACTGGCTCCCACACCATGGCTGGGTCAGAGCTCTTGAGCATCGCCTGACCATCGGGTGACATGGGTGAGGATGCTCTGGGCATGAGCGGCAGGTCCTCAGCAAAGCGCCCGGACAGGGTCTGCACATAGGCGGCCTGATTGACGTGCAAGATGCCCATGGAGCGATCATGCTCAAGCTCCACGTCGAGAAAGACTCGTGCTGACCCGAGGTCCTTCATCTGGCAGGTGGTATGCAGCAGGTCCTTGACCCACTGGATGGCAGCCGCCTCCGGTGACGCAAGGAGCAGGTCATCGACATAGACCAGGACAACGACAAAGGGTTGGTCTCGCGAACGGATGAATAGTGCGGGGATGGCAGTGCTGCAGAGGAGGCCGTCGCTGAGAAGCGTGCGAATGATCTACTGGTTCTAGTAGCACGGTGACTGATTCAGGTCGTAAAGGGATTTTTGCATCCTCCAAACCTTGCCGGAGTCATCATCGAAGCCTGGGGGCTGCACCATGTAGAGCTCCTCACCTTCCAGAGAGCCATGGAGAAATGCATTGCTCACATCCATCTGATGCAGCTCCCATCCGTACTGGGCAACCAGGCTAAATAACGCTTGGCTAGTCAAGAAACAACCGACCGGGGTGAAGATCTGGTCATAGTCGACCCTGGGGACCTAAGCAAACCCCTTGGCCGTAAGACAGGCCTTGTACTTGTCCAATGAAACGTCTGGCTTCCACTTTTGCCGGAGGACCCACTTGATGTCGATGGCCTTTCGACCAGGAGGAAGGTCGACAAGCTCTTCGACTTGATGTTGCTGGATGGCGGCAAGCTCCTCGGCGCATGCAGCCTCCTAGTGTGCAGCCTCGGGAGATGTCCGGGCCTCACGTAGGGTAGATGGGTCCACTGGTTGCTCTATGTGGCGGACAGTCAGGGCAAGTGTGTCTCGTGTCCTCGGTATCACGTGCGTGACTGTAGCCACAACGGCGCGTCGGTGCTCTTGATGGAGCAGGGCGTAGCCTAAATCCCATTCCAAATGCAGGTCAGTGATGACTGACAAAGTACCCAAGCCAAGCGCCTTGGTGCCAGGATTCCCACTCACGACTATGGGAGTGGGTGTGCCAGGAGCCATGGAGCCTCGTGGGGTGACAGGGGGTCGTGGCACGAGACGACGCGAGGAGGCAACCTCAGTGCTCAATGTAGGCCTAGGTCAGAGGCTCCCTCCCGGACCACGTGTGTAACGCACTAACACTTACGAAGCAGTCGACCCGGAGGTGGCAGACACGGACGGGGCAGCCGGCCCTGGGACGCTGGCGGACAGGAGCCGAGAAGTCGACCGAGAGGAGCTGGCGGACATGGACGGGGCAGCCGGCCCTGAGGGGCTCGCAGACACGGGCAGGGAAGCCAACCCAGAGGGGCTACCGGACACGGACGGGACAGCTGGCCCAGAGGGGATGGCATACACGGAGGGGGCAGCCGGCCCTGAGGAGTTGGCGGACACGGGCGGGGCAGCCAGCCTGTAGGGACTGGGAGATACAGGCGGAGCAGCAGGGCCTGAGGGGCTGGGGGACACGGGCGGGGAAGCCGATTCAGAGGAGCTGGCGGACACGGATAGGGCAATCGTTCCAGAGGGGCTGGCAAACACGGGCGGGGAAGCCGACCCCGAGGGGCTGGCGGACACGGACGGGGCAGCCGGTCCAGAGGGGCTGGCGGACATGGAGGGGGCAGCCGGCCCAAAGGGACTGGCGGACACGGACGGGGCAGCCGGTCCAAAGGGGCCGGCAGACACGGACGGGGCAGTCGGCCTAAAGGGGATGGCAGACACGGACGGGGCAGCCGGCCCTAAGGGGATGGTGGACAAGGGTAGGGCAGCCGACCCGAGAGGACCAGCGGGCGTAGACGATGGGACGCTCGGATGCGGTAGGACAGAGGATGGACCCACCACTCCCCCACGCGACGAGAGGAATATCGACATGATGGAGCGATTGAGATAACGGGTAATTAGGTCCTCAAAGAAGAGGGCATCCCGAGACTCAACTATGCAGCACAGAAGAGGATCCCAGAAGTGCCACACCTTCGACTGACGCGAGACGCCAAGGAAGGTGCAGGGTCATCCACGAGGTTTGAGCTTGTTGCCCTGGTGTGGGACAAGCAACCACACAATGGCCACGCAACCCCAGACACGAGCCGGGTGAAGGTCGGCGCGCTCGCCACACCAGTGCTAGTATGGTGTGGACTAGCGAGGAAGGGGTCCGTGAGGAATCTGGTTCCAGACCCTCGTCATGTAGGTCAAGGCCTAAAAGTAGAAGCCATTAGAGAGACCAGACTCAACCGCATGGTATAGACGACGTCGGCCATGGTGCAGTTCCACCGCTCAGAGACATCGTTCTGGGACGGCGTGTACGACGTCAACGTCTCGTGATGAATGCCTCGAGAAGCGAGGAAGAGTGTGGTCTCCCCCATAAACTCGCCACCGTGATTGGAGCGGAAGCAGAAATGAGGAAGACCACATTCGCGCTCAGTACAAACCAGCCAGTCCTGAATGGTAAGGAAAACATCGCTCTTCTGTCGAAGATAGAGGACCCAGTGGTAGCGGGAGTAGTCATCGATTAGGGTCAGGACATAGCGTCCGTGCTCCTCGACGGACTCTGTCGGAAGGGAACCCATGACATCAGAATGGACCAAGTCCAAGGGTCCGGACTCAAGAGAGGCGGACAGGGGATAGGTAGACCGGTGCATCTTCCCCTGAGCACAGTCAATGCACTCAGTGGAACACAACGGAAACGAGTCTGGATCAAGACCCTTGGCTGGCTGCGTGCGAAGCATGCTGTTGATAGAAGCAGAGTGGACGTGGCAAAGGCAGCGATGCAGGAGACATTTGTGCTGCGGATAGAGCTACCTAGTGACAAACACATGGCCAGTGTCGGCAGGTGGCCAGGATATGGAGGAAGGTGCAGACAAGCGCGACACGTGCCAAAACTGACCACGGGCGATGGCATGCAGGACGACACGACCAAACGGACGCAGTGACACAGTGCCGACACCACGGGAGTGCAGGACGTCCATTCTCATACGGTCAAGTGCGGTGACAAACAGGAGGTTGAGCTCAAGACCAGGGACAAAGAGGACGTCGGTCACAAAGACATCGCCAGCAGGACCACAGAAATGAACAACACCGATGCCACGAACGTGTGAGACCTGACCAAAATCCGTCCGAACTCTAGTAATATCAATAACAGGACCAAGGACACTGAAGGCCTCGCGGGAGGCCGTCATGTGATGGATGACCCTAGAGTGGATGATCCAAGTCTCATACGCATCTTGGAAAGGTATCGCCAGATAATGAGCAGTCACATGGCAGTGAGCAAGGGACGCAGACGCGGTGGATTGGGGTGCAAACCGGAGCTTCCAGTCATCCATCCAGGTGACATCGTCGCAAAACGAGGCAGGTGGGGAGGGCACGATAGAGGACTGGACGGACAAAGGTATAGGGCACGACCGTAGCACAAACTCTATCATACAAGGCAGTGTAGGTGAACCAACGATGATGCAACTCGCACTTCCCTGAGGAGGAGTGCAAGGAAGGCCGAGCTGGAATGCGATGAACTGCTCCAGTTGACGCTTGCGGGCGGAGGGTACAATGGATTACATCGGCTGCGGTGTGACAACATCGGAGTTTAGGAAGGAGGAAGGCGCCATTGACGGAGGAGCGGGAGCGAACGGTAGCTGATGATACTGTGGTGGAGTTGTCGGAGGAAGATCAGATGTAGCAGGAGTAGCGACAGTCACTACAGCAGTGGCGAGACGACGCTCGCACTGGCGACGCATAGTGGTGATGACGCGCACCTCGTCTGTCAGGAGTGGACACGTGTACCACCCGTGGCCTGACTGACCACAGTTATGGCAGAAGAGGCTGTTGTCGCCGGATCCACTAGACTACTACTGTGGGCCCTTGCCCTTCTTGCCCTTACACTTCTTCTTGCCGCACGAGGAGGCACCTCCAGAGGATGCTACTGCTGCGGGGACGGCAAAAACCACAGAGGCGACAGCAGGAGATGCGAGGGACTCTGTACGCTGGGTACGTGAGTCCTGACGAGCCTCCTTGATGCGAAAGAAGAGCTCATATGCCCAGGGCATGAGGGTACCCTGGACGGCCATCGCGGTGAGAACCTCCTGGGAGTAGTGAATGAAGACGTCGGATAAAATGTGGCACCACGCTTGATGGTCAGAAGCGCAGAGAGGGGTGGTGCAGCATCTTCGAGGCGACATAAGATGTCCTCTACGCGTTGCCAGTAGGATTTGACCATCTCGGTCTCCCCCATGCGAGGGAATTTGAACTCCCGGAGCAGGCGACTGGTCTTGGCCTCGCTGGAGAGGCGATGAGGACGCATGAGTATGTGTCATGCAGCTGCAGAATTAGGGAGGCTAGCATTGGTGAAGTCGCCAAGGAAGGGCTCAAGGGCGAGACGTGCTGTTGGAGGGGCAACCGGGACAAGGGCACACACGATGCGACCGGTGTCATATACCTGGTCGGCCTGGGTTGTGTTGAAGGGTAGGACGTATTAGGGCCACAGGCCCTCACCCTATGCCCAGATCCGGAAGCTGAGCTCCCACCTCCGAAACTGCTCGCCAGACTGAAGCGGCGGCGGTGGGGTTTCGAAGTCCTTTGGACTGCAGCCGGCACCCGTAGTGGGGCCTAGGACTGACGTCACTGTCGACTGTTGGCGCTAGGTGTGATGCTACGCCAGGTAATTTGTGGCATAAGATACCGCAGGGCTCGCGTACCTAGGTAGAACAAAGGGTGCTTGTCGACGTTGCTGCTGTAGTTATTGCTGTAGCTGCTAATGCTTCTGCTACGACTGCTATTGCGATAGCTGTGTCTGCGGTTGCAGTGCCGCTAGTTGTTGTATCAGCATTTTGAGTTCCTGGCACAAGTCAGCGAGCAAATCTATCGAGCCAGCATGAATGACGACAGAGCCTACAGGGTGTTGGTGCTGCTATATCTGATGCAACTGCTACAATGGTGGATGTTGCTGCAGCTGCTGCTGTTGCTAGTGCTACTGTTGCTGCGGCTACTACTATTGTTGCTGCTGCTACTACTACTGCATCTGCTACTACTACTACTGATGTTTCTGCGACTGCTACTATTGCTGCCATTGTTGCTACTGTAGTGGCAGCGACTGCTACCAATACTTCTATTACTGATGCTGTTACAACGGCAGCGGCTGCTACAACTATTGCTGCTACTATTTTTGCTACTACTCTTGCTATTGTTACGGCGGCTGCTGCTGCGGCTGCTACAGCACCAGCTGTTGCTGTTACTATTGCTATTGCTCTTGCTGCTGGTGCTGCTGCTAGTGTGGTTGTTGTAGCTGCGGCAACTGCTGCAAGTACTACAATTGCTACAGGAAGGGGGGTCCTCCTGTAGAGGAGGACCCCTCCCTACTTTTGGTCATGGTGCGTCTATTTTGTTTTTTTCTATGTGCTGCTGATGTCAAAAGTGACGTCAGCAATGACGTCAATCTAGGATCACTAACGTCAGCAGCTGTTGTTGCGTTATCTCCAAGGTTGCTGTTGTTGATATTTTTTTTGTTGCTGACGTGAGCAGTAACGTCAGCAGTGACGTCAGCCGAGGATGGCTAACGTTAGTAGCGGTTGTTGTTGCAGCCGCTGTTGCATCAGCTCTAGAGCTGTTGCAGCTGATGTTGCTATAGCTCCTGCTATTTCTATTGCTACTGCTGCTACTGTTCTGCTACTATAGTTGCTGCTGCTAGTGCTGCTGTGGTTGTTGTTGCAACAGCTACTGCGACTAATGCTATTGCTACTACTACAGTTGTTGCTACTACTGCGGCTGCTATTGTAGTAGCTGCTACTGCTGTTGCTACTGCTGCTCAGCTACTACACGCTACTGTAGCTACTATAGCTATAGCAGCAGCTGTAGTGGTACACAATAAAATCCTTCATCTACAGGGTGTGTTTCTGTGTCCTTTTTTTCTCTTCTTCGTTCGTCACTATGAGTTGCAAGCTCACTGCTCGCTACGAGCAGCGGGCTGCAAGCAGCTGCTGCTGCTGCGACTCCTGCTGGCCGGTGCTATAGCTACTATTGCTGGCTATTGCTGGCTGCTGTTGGCTGGTGTTGGCTGCTACAGTAGCTACTGCTACTACTGCTGCTCGTTGGTATTGATGCTAATATGTGCTATTGCTACTGTTGCTTGCTGCTGGCTGCTGCCCACTGTTGCTGCTGCTACTTGCAACTGCCGCCGCTGTCTCCACTGCCTCCACCACTGCGCTGTAACGTAGTTGTGGCGGGTCCCTCCATGATCTGCTACTGTTGATATGGGTGGTTGCTGCTACATCCACTCACTATTGCTACTTCTGCTACTTCTCTGTTGCACAGCACAACGAGCCGTGGCTTGTTTGCTCTGACACCATGAGAATCTTCTTGGAACCTTCCTAACTGCTTGCCACTTAACCAAGCGTCAACGGTGAGTCAGTGTTTGTTGATAGTCACAAGTCATGCACGAAAGTGCAAGGGTCTGGGTAAGGAGACGTACAGAGTGTCAGCAAGCTCAACTATGAATATAAATATATATATATATATATACATATACATATATATATATATATAGAGAGAGAGAGAGAGAGAGAGAGAGAGAGAGGG
>SZWC01000394.1:400457-441129 GCA_023375785.1 Penium margaritaceum
TCTTGCACACACACGCACGTTTTGCATGCCCTATCTTGCACACACGCACACACACACACACACACACACACACACACACACACACACACACACACACACACACACACACACACACACACACACACACGTGTTGCAGAGTGCTGCAGCAGAGGTAGCACAACACAACACAGACAGCACAGGGCGTACACACCCACACCCACCCACGTGCACACACGCACACGCGCACGTCTTACCTCGCCGATGCCGGACGACGCGCCGGTGATGACCACCACCTTGCCGGCCACGCGCTCGGGAAACAGCGCGGCAAGCAGCCATGCGGCGAAGCGCAGCGCGGCCAGCATGGGCGCTGCCACCACCAGGAACCCCAGCCCCAGCGGCAGCAGCACCACGTTCAGCAGCATGTGCACCACCTCCATGCTGGATGGCGCTTTGCCCTCCCCTCGCCTCTGCCTCAGCCCCCTTTGCTCCCCCGCAGTCGGATACAGTCTGACATGAAAAAAAGAAAAAAAGAGAAAACCAAAACACTTCAAGCCAGAATGCAATGCAAGGTGCTCTTGTCTCTGACCCTCCTGCAAGAGGGAGGAGGGACAGAGACAGAAACATGGGCGAGGGGAAAGGGGGGAGGGGGGAGGGGGGTTAGGGGAGTGGGGTGGGAAAGTGGGGTGGGGAGGGGGGGGGGGGGGGGGGGGGGGGGGGGGGGGCATGGTGAACAAGTGGGCAGTCTACATGCACGGATGGCCGACTTCTCAACGAATTTCTCTTTTCTCCATCTATCGCAGAGAAAGTGTGCAAGCTGCTGCTGCCCCATCAACTCTCGTGTACAGATGCATCGACCACAGTGTGGCATGCCCAACTCCACCCTGCACCTTCCTCCTCTTCCTCTACCGCTCACCCGCCTCCCGTAAGGAGGGAAGGAGTCCCTCCCTCCCTTCTTCCCCCTCTCCTACCTCTCCCCCCTTTTGTTCAAACAGCATGACAAGCCTTCAGTCACTCAGAAACAAAAACACAGGCATTCTACTGCGGAGCACACAAGTTGCCTTCTGCTGCCTTGCTGCTGGAGCTGCTACTGCTTCCAGCAGCTGGTAGACTTATGCTACTGCCTCTGCTGCCACAATCGCTGGTGCCGCTGCCAATGATGCTGCCACCGCAGCTGCCATCACCAATCCTCCTCCTCCTCCTCCTCCTCCTCCTCCTCCTCCTCCCTCCTCCTCCCTCCTCCCTCCTCATCACCGTCATTCTAATGCACGCTAGCAACAAACCAGCAGGGGCTGGCGGCAAACTAGCTGGGGCCACTATCACAACGACCAACACCGCCACAGCGGCCGCCAATCTGCCGCCGACACAAATGCCACCACCACCACCACCACCACCACCACCACCACCACCACCACCACCACCACCACCAATAGCACGCGTCCAACGCGGGCTACGGCCGTACCCTCCAGCAGTCGCAAGTTGGTGAAGTCCCAGCGTCTCCTCCTCTCCTGCCTACCTATCACACCGTGGCCCCTGCTTCAGCGGCCACGGACGCAGAGTCGGACACAGCGCGAGCGGAGCAAAACACCGTCGGCAAGAGCGTGTGTGGAGCGTGCGAGCGCCGTTGCGTTGCACCCCGCAACCCGTGCGTGTGTGTGTGTGTGTGCGTGTGTGTGGGAGTGCGAGCGGGTGGTGATGCGATGGGGGCGCCCCCGGCAGTAGACTGCGCCGGGTGGCTGCGGCGGCATGGTGGCCAGCAGGCAACTCCCTCCCCCCTCCCACCAGAACCACGAGCGCGACCCTAGGGCAGGAAGCAGGGGCGAGCGGGGGGGGGAGGGACGCCAACGCGGAAAGGGGGAGAGAAGCAAGAGGGAAGATGGGAGGCTGGAGAGGGAAGGGGCATGTGGACGGTCAGACCAGCTGGCGTGCGCTGCGAACGCGCGCACACTGCCACTGCCACGCCATGGCGCTGCGGCAGCTGCGGCTGCAGAGGCAGCGGTGGTGGCGCCGCCAGCTGCCTCTGCTGCCGCAGCTGATGCTGATGCTTCTGTCTCTGCCACGGCTGCTCGCTGCTGCTGCTGTTGCTGATGCTGCTGCTGTGGGAATAGCGCGGGAGGCACTGCTTCTCTGGAATGTGCATGCATGCGCGCGATGCGATCGCGTTGGCGATGGCGATGGCGCGTTGGAGGAGACGAACGGCACACCGACGAGCGGCGACTTCCCCTCGGTGGCGGGCCGCACCGCGGCAGGGCTCCCCGTGGCACGCCGTGACGGGCTTCCCATTCTCTCCCTCTTCTGTTTCGCCTCTCCCTTGCACGCTCGCTTCATCCGTCTGCGCAGCTTCTCTGAGCGGCGGACATTGGGAAGGGGCGGTGCATGGACGAGGAACTCCGGCTGAAGGAAGGGGCGGAAGGGGAGAAGGGAGAACCGGGGCCGGGAGGTGGTGTTGCCAGGGTGGACGGCATGACCGAGTAGAGGACAAGGTGGGGGGGTAACGAGGAGAGAGAGCCGGCGGAGTTCCCAACGAGCACATCGAACGAGAGGATGGCGACGACCGCATGGTGGGCGGATGTGACGCATGTGTGACATTTGTGTGACGTCTGTACGACAAATGTCTGACGTTTGTGACGAGCTCATATGCCCATGCATATTTCCAACGGACTTTTTCATCTGGGGCCCAACTTTCGAATGAATTAGCCTTTCGCATAGCCCGCGCGCCGCGTTCTCTATGCGGCACAGGTATTTCCAGTTCCGGAGACCTCGCGAACATGAATTGAGCGCGAGGTAAAAGGTTTTGGGTCAATAACTTCGTTAGAGACGAGTGCGAAACTTTATTGTCTTAGGTGATTCGACTCGCAACTTATTAACAATACTGGTTCCTGACAAAACTTATTTGCAGTAAGTAACCCCGGTCTCCGCGGGGTCGCTCCGATTCTTCTAACCGACCAATTTGAAATCGTTCTTCTGGCCTTGAACTTAGACAGAAGATCTTTCCTAGTCCGAATATGTTATACCAGAGAATTATATGTCTAAATCATGCGATAAAAACTTTTTGCAGACACCATACCTCAATCTAGGTCTAACTAATTAGACATTTTGCCTCATCAGAAAGAAACGAATCACGCATCAACTTCAATGATAAATAAAAAATTAAACAAATTCAAAAAAGAAAAATATTCTTCATTTCATTATAGTTCTAGGGGAAGTTTCAATAATTTTTTAGCTTGAATGATAATTCATAAAGAATCAAATGAAAGCAATATAAAAATTTTTCACTCTTCTTCTACGGATAGAAAGTATTGGAAAAATCTTGAAATTAAAATTCACTTAAAATGATTTTTTTGCGCGTTCATTAAAGACACAAAATAATGAAATGGTAAATTAATTAACAAAATTCTATCTTTTCATGTTTTAAAGAGTAATTTTTCTCTTTTAACTTTGTTTTCAACATGGAGGCAGTTCAAAGATTTTTTTCATGTTTATATAGACATGAAAAGAAATAAATAATGCAAAAAATTATCTTAAGGATATAATTATTAAGATTTTTCATACAAATACCGTTTTCATGGTTATGTATTCAGGATGAATGATGAAATTTAAATATTACAGAAATATTTATTTGTATTTAATTCCTTTTCAAAAAAATTCAACCCGTGTGAAAACTTTTTAAAGGATGGTTTAAGAATTTTAATATCCCCAAATATGTGGTGGAATTTCAATTTACGTTGTTAAGACCAAATTTAATATTCTTCATGTAAAAAGTAATATTCTAACATCATATTGTCAGAGGCTTTTGAAATTAATTAATTGTAAGTTTTCATATCATTCATTAATTTAAAAAACCTCTTCAAAAAAGATGTTTTAGTATGAATCTTTCCATTAATGGCCTTGTGTAGGGTCTTAAAAACATGAAATAGAATTAAAATACATGTTTGTGGATATTAAAATTCTTAAACCATCCTCATAATAGTTTTGGTTTAAAATTTCCTCAAAGGAATGAAATAGAAAAGATATTTGAAACAGAAATTTTACTTTTTACAACATAAAAAAATACAATTGTGTCCATTAATTTACGATTTCATAATTATAAAATTTGATGAGGGCACAATTTTTACTTTTAAGTGGCATGTCATGTCATGTTCATTAAACTCATATTTATTATTAGATATTAAATAAAAAAATTATTTTATTTTTATTTGATTCTTCATAAATTATCGATCAAGCTACAAAATCATTGAAACTTCTTGTAGACTCATAATGAAATGAAAAATATTATTCTTTTTTTATTTTTTTATTTTATATTTATCGCACTAGTTGAGGCGTGATTCGTTCTTTTTCTGATGAGGCAACATTTCTTATTATATAGACCTACATTGAGGTATGGTGTCTGTGCAAAAAGGTTTTGTCGCATGATTCTGACATATAGTTCTTCACTAGAACATGTTTGGACTAAGATTTATCTTCTGTGGAAGTTCGCGGCGAGAAGGTTGATTTCAAATTGGCCGGTGAAAAAAATTGGAGCAGCCCCGCGGAGACTGGGGCTACTGACTGCAAATAAGTTTTGTGAAGAACCAGTATTGTAAATAAGTTGCGAGTCGAATCACCTAAGACAATAAAGTTTCGCACTCGTAACTAACGAAGCAATTATCCCAAAGGTTTTCGATAGGACAGCCTTGAACCGATCATGGAAGGCACTTTGTGCGCTATTTTTCTGGAACTGCCCTTGCAAGGCATTTTCTGACAACAAACATGTGAATCCGGGTAAAAGGAGTTGAAAATAGACCTTGAAGAAATTCACCATCTAACTTTTTTCCATAGTATTAATTAATAATTTTTATGGTATTAAATACAGTGTAGAATCAAATCATTTCAAAGTGTAACTCCACTTGAAAACATTAGCCAATGAACATTTATATGTTTTCATCATGATTTATTTTTCACAACTTGACTTGTAAATTTTTCATTATATGATTTCATTAGTTTTAAAAGAAAAATATTTTCATTTGATTTGTTTCCATACTTATCCTTCAATGGATTTAAAGAAAAAATGATAATCCATCCACCATTTTGAAATGGAACATTTTCAAGGAAGCAATATTATTAAAAGAGGAACTAGATTTTTCTTCTCTGAAAAATCTTTTAAATGCATTTATACTATGCCAATTGATTCATTCACGATTGTACTAAATGGAGGATTCATCATACACTCTTTCAACACATTTGCAAATCACAAGATATTCTTCATAAAAAACTCATTTTCTTCCAATTTCAAACATTTTAAATTTCAGATATCATTTTATTCACACTGAAATTTTGTTTTCTTTAAACCGTTTTTTGAAATGGAAAAAAATGTGCTGGAAAATCATTATTTTTATGATCACAGATGAAAAATATTATGATGGATTAACCAATCCCCATGATGCCAAACATGTATTAAAATTGATCATGAAATTCTTGCAAAAATGAAAAATTTGACAAGTGAATGGATGTAAAATTGTGTAGAGGAAAATGAGAATAATGAAATATAATGAAATATATTAAAACAAAAATTATTCATGTAAGAATTAATTAAAACTTAGATTTAATATTTTCATGTTTTTACGTGTTGGACATTAAAAAAACATAGAAGAATTATCATCTATGAATAAAAACGTCATCCAAGTGGATTCTAAACCATTTGTTAGTGAAATTTTGTGAACATTGAATACATTGTAAGATGAATTTCTTCAAGCTCTAGTTTCAACTCCTTTTAACCGGGTTCACATCTTTGTCTTTTGAAAATGCATTGCCTTGGCAGTATCAGAAAAAAAACACAAAATGCCTTACCTGGTCGGTTCAAGGCTATCCTATCAAAACCCTTTGACCTGGCGTGCGGCAAACTCCCACCCTCGCTATCCAAAGGCGCGAAGTAGGAAGCAATGCCCGCGCTCAATTCTTGTGCGTGAGGGCCCCAGAACTGTAAAGACCCGTGCCGCACAGAGAACGCGGCGCGCGGGCTATGCGAAAGGCTAATTTATGCGGAAGTAAGGCCCTAGATGAAAAAGTCTGATTTTTCCAAGGACACTTCCCACATCTAACAAGGGCGGCGCGGCTGTGCTAGCCCGCTCCATTAGATTTAGGAAAGGCTGGAAATGCTGATTACCCCTTGTTTTGACATGTTTGGCCCTCATACACCCCAACCTCAGAAAAAAGAACATATCAGTCCTTACTGTTACGCCAAACGGAGCGTATATGGTGAACAGGTAGAAGTTGTGAGGCAAAGCACGATTTATAATTTGATAAAATTTATCAATTTATAATTTACGATAAGTGTACTTCGATGACATGTGTCAAAATGATCGAACATACATATACAAGTGTCGAGTTACGAATGAAGCATAGTCAGGGTCATTGGTTCGAATTCGAGCGACGCATGCGGAGTCACGTCGTAAGTGGTCGGGTTCGAGAAGGTCCGCCGAGAAGTTGGGGGTCTTCGAGAATCGACGATGAAGATGTGTGATGCATCTTTATAACTCCATATTCGTCGTGAAGCGTCGAGAAGTCAACCGAAAGGTCATGCCACTTCTGTTCGTAGGTTCACGAGAATGGTCGAAGTTATCATAAGGTTCGAGAATATCCAGTGAGGGCGATGCAGTTGGCCAGTTTGTCCTCGTCCGTCGGAGTGAATATCGCAGTCCTCGCAACGCAATGGGTAGTTTGCGTAATAACAAAAGTACCCACTCGAGAGGATTAGGGACTCGTGTCCGTCTGGTACGTAACACTCCCCCCCCCTCCCCCCTTTGAGCCGCGATGTCTCTGCGAGCGTACATATGTGGCCCGGAGATGGCGGTAGTAGTCGTCAATGAGATGATCGATGTCTCGAAGATTGTCGTAGGGTTCCCAGCTGTTATGCGCGGTGTTGTAACCGTGCCACTTGACAAGATATTCTGTCCTCCTGCCTCATCGTTGATGGCCGAGGATGTCCTCGATGACGTACTCCATGTCTTCGTCCACTTGGATTGGAGGCGAAGAAGGGACATTCCTGTTAGGGAAGTATTGTGATGTGAGTTGTTTCTGTCTGTTTCTACAGCTTACTGTGACCACTCGGCCGTGTCCATGGTCATGCAGATCCCTGATGCGAGCCCAGCTGGCGCCCGAGCACCGATGGTTGGTGGTTCCATCCGCCAACAGCAGCCAGACGGCTGCCTCGACGTCCCGGATGCTTGCTGGGGTGTTCTACAGCTTTTCTACAGACGCTAGAGTTTTCTCGGTGGACTGGCTCTCGAGCCCGATTTGCATGTCTTGCATTCTCTATCCACCGATCGATACAGGACTTATGCGTGTGACTAGTCGTAGCGTCCGGCTCGAGATTATGCATCTCTAAGTTTAGACGGTGTTGCGTTTGGATGCCTATGCGCAGAGTTCCGGCCAAAACAGTGGTTTTGAGCCGGTTTTAGGACAAATTGACACCGCAGCGTGCGTCACCCGCTGTGTGCCGCGGCAGGTATTTATGTTGTGTGCTTGTTAGTTGTCATCTCTCTCTGCATTATTAAGCTATTGGAGCTTATTGAGACTTTGCGCGTCTCTCTAGCCTGATCCTTTTTGTTTCTTGCACCTGCTTGCTTGCTAGTGCTCTAGCTGACTGGACAGTGTTGCCACGTTAGCAACAAGGTTAGGAGGCTTCCTATCAATTCCTCATGGTATCAGAGCAGTGAGACCCCTCTCGCTGAGCTGCGCCGCAAAGACGTACCACAGGCAGCAGCAGTGAGAGTCACCGCCACCGCCACATCCTGGGACCCGTAGCAGCCGACGTTAGCAGTTGCGACGTCACCGTGCAATCGCCACCACCGTAGCAAGAGGAGCTGCGGCAATGACAAGATCCAATAGCCACGCCGGCGAGGAGCAGCAACACTGGGTGGCAGCAGCAGCCGTGTCTGGCTGCCAGCCTGTACAAAAAATAGTAGCAGCTTGCAGTAGCAGCGTGCGACGGCGGCTGCGAGTAGTGGCGGAGCGCAACAGCACCAGCAGCAGCGCAGCACCAGCATTGCAGCTGCTGCAGCGACAACAACAACAGCGGCAACAGCAGCATTTCAGCAGCAGCATCGTAGCAGCAGTTGCAGCAGATGCATCAACAGCAGACCCGCCACAGCAACAGCGGCGGGCTTGTGCAGCACTGCTGTTGCACAACAGTGCTGCACAGCTGCGCAGAAACTACGCAGCACTGCGCAGACCTACGTGGCACTCCACAGGCCTGCGTAGCCCCTGCGCAGCCACGAGGAGGGGGCGACGACGTCACCCCCACTAGTCACGCAGAGTTCGTGTGACCTGCAAAAAAATCGCACGCATTTTTTTTGCCAGCGTAAGAACTCTAGCGTTTTTTCCGCTAGCGTAAAAACGCTGACGTCATCACGGACTCTGCTGACGTCAGCAATTTTGGGGTCAAAACATCGGTTTTTCAAAACAATTCAAGTCCTCGAGAAATGCTGCCAGTACGAGACCCGCGACGCTCACCACGTCCAGAAAGCAGCGAGAGCGTTGCAGGGTCTCCTCTACGCCATGCCGCGGGAGACTGTGGTCGACTTCCGATCCTTCCTAGGTGAGACAGGGACCGGGACTGGAGCAAATCCGCGTCAGGGCTGGGAGCTGGCCTTGAAACTTCTCGCTACGGAGACCCATGCCACGAGGGCGGCCCGACTACGTGAGTTTCACTCCCTCCGTCAGGGTCCCACAGAGCTTAGAACCGACTACTGGAGGCGCGCGATGCGCCTTTACACGCGCCTTGGGACCGGTGGCGGGCCGCAGTTGTGGACACTTGTCACCATCATGATGGGAGCACATTTGGACCACGTGAAGCTCTTTACGGGCATTGACCGTGTGGCTCTCTCTAAGTTGCCGAATCACTACAGCTGCTTCTTTGGGCCCATCGCTACTTCATCCAGAGCCCATCAGTAGAGTCCACTTGTTACAGGAGTGACTACACCCCCTCCTACGCCTCTGTCCCAGCTCACCAGTCCCACCTCCACCGCTTCCTCCTCCTCCTCTACCCCGAGCGGCCACACTCAGGGTATTGTAGTGGCCGCACAAGGGAAGAAGGGGAAGAAACGATGCGAGAAGGGACAGCAGCAACAGCAGTAGCCGGCGAGTAGTGGCAGTGGACATTCTGTCCACTACTACAAGTGTGGAGGCGCTCATCACTACATAAAGTGTGAGCAGTCCCTTGACTGGACTCGGATCATGCACGGCCTTCAGGCGACACACACGCAGCGGATTTCCTCGAGTGACACATTAACTGGACGCGCCGCGACCACGATTGGAGCAGACACATCCGTTTCACCAGGCGGCAGTGGTGATTTGGACCCTCGAGATCGCACGATCGCGGAGCTTCGTCACCTACTAGAGCTTCGTACTTAGGGAGGTGCGAGTGTGTTGTCACAGCCGAGTGGTCCCGACACAACTTGTCTTACTAAGTCTGTTGCCCGTGATGATGCTTGTGGTGGAGCTATGTTGGCTTGCGATGAGGATGGACCTGACAGTACCCATTGGCTTGACGAGTCACATATCCATGCTATTTGTCGTTGTCCTAAGTCATCTGTTGAGCGTCCAGCAGAGGCATAATGTTCTGTTGCATGTTGCTCAGTGTCGACGACTGGTCGTGAGCTGGGTGGCACCTGGATTATTGACTCTGGTGCCACCCATCACATGACCTGTCGTCGTAGTGACTTCGTTGTGATCGGTCCCATTGCATCCATTTGGTCTGTTTGCACAGGGTCTGGTAAGTCGTTGCTTGTGCAGGGCGTTGGGGTTGTGCGGTTTGATGGTTCGTCTGTTCCCTTGTACATTTCTCATGTGCTCTCTGTCCCTGCTCTTCAGCTTAGCCTGCTCTTTGTTCGTGCATGTACCAGGATGGGTCTCACTGTTGAGCACTGTACTGACTCTACCACAGTGACTGGTCTTGACACACGCGCCATTATACTTCGTGCCTCTGTTGTTGATGACCTATATCGCGTATCTCGTTGTGTTGCCTCTTTTTCTTCTCCCCCTCTCTCTTCTGCACGTGTGTTAATCAATGGTGTTCTCTCCCCGGAGCACCAGTGCTTGTTACATCCTCGCCTCTGCCATGTGAGCTCGGACATTGTGTCCAGGCTCATTCAAACTCAGCCAGTTAAGACGCCGCCCAAGACCGACTATCGTTTTTGCGCCCAGGATAAGATGCATCGCTGCTCTTACCCTGACTCCTCCTCCCCGGCATTGCGCCCACTAGAGTTGGTCCACTCGGACCTTCTCGGTCCTCGGGGTCGATATGTTCTCACCCTGACCGATGACTTCACCCAGATGCTGTGGGTCTACAGCCTCCGCCACAAGAGCGATGCCGCACTTGCTGTCCGCCTGTGGCTTGTGATGGCTGAGCGTCAGTCTCGTCACACCCTGCACATGTTCCGCTCGGATCGTGGTGGCGAGTTCTTAGGAGAGATGGATGCCTACTATGCCGAGCACGGTATCTTTCACCAGCTTTCCGCCCCTGCTACACCACATCAGAACGGTGTGTCTGAGTGTTGGAACCGCACCATGGAGGATGCGATTCGCACTATGTGGTCTGAGTGCAGTCTCCCGGAGTCCTTTTCCTTTAAGGGCTTCTCCTACATGACGTGGGTCTGGAACCGCTTGCCGCATGGTCCACTTCCAGACCATGTCACGCCGTACGAGTTGTGGTTCGGCCATCGTGCTGATCTCCATCTCGCTCGCGTTTGGGGGTCCCTCGCCTGTGTCTGGTACACCGAGGATCAGCAGGGGTCTAAGGTCTCACCTCGGGGANTGGAACCGCACCATGGAGGATGCGATTCGCACTATGTGGTCTGAGTGCAGTCTCCCGGAGTCCTTTTCCTTTAAGGGCTTCTCCTACATGACGTGGGTCTGGAACCGCTTGCCGCATGGTCCACTTCCAGACCATGTCACGCCGTACGAGTTGTGGTTCGGCCATCGTGCTGATCTCCATCTCGCTCGCGTTTGGGGGTCCCTCGCCTGTGTCTGGTACACCGAGGACCAGCAGGGGTCCAAGGATTCACCTGAGGGACGGATGTGTACCTTCCTTGGCATCTCCCCGCGGTCGAAGGCCTGGCGCTTTTGGGACCCTACTCGCCATCGCATTGTCGAGTCTCGAGATGCTCTCTTCTTTTAGGCTCTCACCTACCGCGACTTGTCTAGCATTCTATCATTGGCCGCCAACCACGTTCCTACTTGTGTGGCCTCCCGACGGATGGGAGAGTCTAGTCTTGCGGATGGGTCCGTCCGGGCCTCCTCACCTGTGGTCCGGTCTCCGGCTGCTGACGAATCGGCCATCGTGGCTGTGGGCCCAGTAGCCTCATCAATCCCCTATGGCACACCTGATCCCGTGCTGGTCTCAGACCCCTCTAGCACACCTGATCCCGTGCCGGTGTCAAACCCCTATAGCACACCTGATCCCGTGCCGGTGTCGGTCTCCTCTGACATAACTGATCCCGTGCCGATGTGAGACCCTTCTGGCACACCTGATCCCATGCCGGTGTGAGACCCCTCTGGCAAACCCGATCCCGTGCCAGTGTCGGTCCCCTCTGCCACACCTGATCCTGTACGAGCGTCAGTGCCCTCTCGTACACCTGATGTCGTGCCAGTGTCAGTCCCCTCTGACACACCCACTCCCGTGCATGCACCCATGTCCCCTACGGCTTTGGCTCAGCAACCTTCCCCGCAGCAAGAGGTGAGCGCCTTAGCATCGCGCTACTCCCGCGAGCCCGGTGGTCGTCTTTGACCATTGGCCCCTAGGGCCCAGCGCACTACTGACTCTGCGTCCTGGCGCCCGACTCGTAGTGTTCAGAGTGGCGAGCCTGGCACGAAGGCCCTTGGCTTGAGTATCCAGGCAGACTACACCGAGGTGCATCCAGCATGTCCTGTCGACCACGAGTTGGTCTCCCAAGAGTTCTTGGTTGCTTGCGATGCCGCAACCAACCTTGTCGTGGTCAGACCGAGTCCGGAGGCGTGTGTCTTAGTCACCTGGAGCACTCCCTTGACGACACCTAATCCAGGCACGTTGAAGGAGGCACTCACAGCTCACGATGCAGACATGTGGCATGGTGCTTGTAAGGATGAGCTGAGAGCCATCCGTGAGTACGGTGTCTTTGAGCTTATCGACCTCCCGCCTGGGCAGAAGGCTGTACAGGCCAAGTGGGTCTTTCACAAGAAGGTGAAGCCTAATGGAACACTGGATTGCTTTAAGGCTCGCTTGACGGCCAAGGGATTCTCGTAGGTTGAGGGAGTAGATTTCACTGACACCTTCGCACCTGTTGGCCGCATGACCACTGCTCGAGCTTTGTTCAGGGTTTTTGCTCACCATGAGTGGGAGTTGCACCAGATGGATGTGAACAACGCGTTCCTCCATGGAACCTTAGAGGAGGAGATGTACATGGTCCAGCCACCTGGATTCGAGGTCGGTGACAAGGTCTGGCGCTTGCGCAAGGCCTTGTATGGTCTGAAACAGTCAACCAGGTACTAGAACTTGGAGATCACTGGCACACTGACACGTGCCGGTTACGTGCAGAGTGACGCTGACCCATCCCTCTTTCTCAGACGGACAACTAAGAGCTTCACAGCCATCCTGGTCTATGTGGACGACCTCATGATTGCGTCTCCGTCTATGGATGCCGTGAAGGAGGACAAGGCAGTTCTCCAGGCTGCCTATAGGATGAAGGACCTTGGCCCTGCAATTGTGTTTCTCGGGATGGAGATCGTGCATGATCGTCAGCAACGGAAACTCTTGTTGCATCAGGCACGTTACGTCCGTGTTGTGGGGGAGCAGTTTGCTGACCTCCTTGGTGCAGTCCCTACAGCCTTCACCCCCATCACACCTGACGAGCAGGATGCTCTCAAGGTGGATGATCCCGCAGACCTGGGGGAGACGGTGGATGTGACCCTGTACTTGCGCCTGATTGGCTCTTTGATGTACTTGGCCACTACCACACGACCCGACATTGCCTTCGCAGTCAACCTCCTTGCACAGTTTTCATAGTGTCCTCGGACGAGAGCCCTTCATGCAGCTGTGCGAGTGGTGCGGTACGTGGTGTCCACACCGTACCTCGGACTCTACTTTTGACGGCAATGTTCGGTGGTAGTTGACGGTTACACAGATAGTGATTGGGCGTGGAGTCCTGATGGACGCAGTCGGACAGGCTACGTGTTCCTGCTTGGTGGCACCGTTGTGTCGTGGAGAAGTGGTAAGCAGGGTTGTATCGCACGTAGCTCATCAGAGGCCGAGTATGTTGCTATGGGGGCTGGGGTTGCTGAGGCGATATGGCTGCAACGTCTATTTCGTGAGTTGCGTCAGTCAGTGCCTTGCATCGTTCTGCACTGCGACAACCAGAGTGCTCTTGCCATTGCAGAGAACTCTGGTGTGTTTCATGCATACACAAAGCCCATTACTATTGAGCATCACTTTGTACATGATCTTGTGGAGCGACAGGTGATCTCTGTCATCTGGGTCGGCACGGACATGCAGCGGGCTGACTTCTTGACCAAGGCACTTGCACGCGGAAAGTTCATGGTGGCCATTCGTTCTGTCGGGCTACCCCCCTTGTCTGAGAGTGGCTGAGGGTAGGGTGTGTGAGCATGGACTGTTGAGCATCTTGTTGTGTACCTATGTCAGTTCTGTACGTGTACTGACATGCGTACCATGAGGTCATGGGGGAGTGTTGTGATGTGAGTTGTTTCTGTCTGTTTGTACAGCTTATTGTGACCACTCGGCCGTGTCCATGCTCGTGCAGATCCCTGATGCGGGCCCAGCTGGTGCCGGAGCACCGATGGTGTCCATCCGCCAACAGCTGCCAGACAGCTGCCTTGACGTCCCGGATACTTGTTGGGGTGTTCTGTAGCTTTTCTGCAGACGCTAGAGTTTTCTCGGTGGACTGGCTCTCGAGCCCAATTTGCATGTTTTGTATTCGCTTTCCACCGATCGATGCCGGAAATGTGCGTGTGACTAGTCGTAGCGTCCGGCTCAAGATTATGCATCTCTAGATTCAAACGGTGTTGCGTTTGGATGCCTATGCGCAGAGTTACAGCCAAAACAATGGTTTTGAGCCGGTTTTAGGACAAATTGACACTGCCGCGTGCGTCACCCGTTGTGTGCCGCAGCAGGTATTTATGCTGTGTGCTTGTCATTTGTCATCTCTCTTTGCATTACTAAGCTATTGGAGCTTATGATACTTTGCGCGTCTCCCTAGCCCGATCCTTGCTGTTGCTTCCACCTGCTTGCTTGCTAGTGCTCTAGCTGACTAGACAGTGTCGCCACGATAGCAGCAAAAAGGTTAGGAAGCTTCCTAGCAATTCCTCATGAGCAATTCCTCACTTGGACTGGAGGCCGATAAGGGACATTCCTATCAGGGAAGTTCTCTTCGGGGTCTCGGTAGTGCTGGAGTATTCTGACATGGAACACCATATGAACGTGTATAGTGTCGAGGAGTTTAAGTCGCGCAACCACAGGGGTTTGCATGCGCTTGATCTCAAACGGTCCCAACCATCGGTGCTTGAGCTTCGAACAGTCGGATCCTTGAAGCTTGATATTTGCTGAGCTAAGGAGGACCCGGTTGCCAGCGGCGAAGATGTCATCGCTGGGATGTCGGTTAGCTGCTTGCCTCATCGTTGCTTATGTCTTTAGGAGAGTCTGTCGTGTTTCCTCCTAGACGGTGTTGAAGTCTCGTCATTAAACATCGACTGTAGGAATAGGGCTACGAATTTGTAGTCCAGCTGGTGTGGCAGGAAGTTTGCTGTACACACGTCCAAACAGGATTTTACCCGTTGCAGTGGAAAATGCCAATTTGTATGCAATTTCGGCGGTTGGGAGTTTTTGTGCCCAATCTGTCCCATGAGGTTCACATAATGTTCGAAGTAATTGTTCGAGAATCTGATTTATTCGTTCGGTTTGACATTCGGTTTGAGGGTGGAATGCCGTTGAAAGTTAAATTATGCTTTCGTATTGAGTCCTCGGATCGCCCCAAAAACGGCTAGTAAATCGACCGTCTCTGTTGCTCGTGATGGCTTTTGGTACGCCGTGTAGCAATACGATTGTGTTTAGAAATAGTTGTGCTGTTCCCTCGACGGTGACGGTGGTCATTGTCGGGATGAAGTGGGTTATTTTGGAAAACCTGTCGACGACCACGAGGATTGCGTCATATCCCTTGGGTGTGACCGGTAATCATGTGACAAAGTCCATGGAGATGTCAGCCCATGGTTCCGTTGGAACAAGGAGCGGTTGCATGAGTCCGGGTGGCCGTGTGCGACGGGATTTTTTTGCTGACATGTGTTGCATGTTTTGCAGTAGTTGGCCACGCAAGATTGCGTCTTGTCCCACCAGTAATTTTGCGCCAGCTTCTTTAGGGTCTTTTCCTCTCCGAACTGTCCATCTGGACCAGAGTTGTGGCATTCTTCGAGCAGCTTGAAATCCTAATGCAACAGGTTGGGACAACAGTGTTGTTGATGCAGAGTGCCGGATCCCACACTAGTTGCTTAGGCTGCCCCCTTAGTCTGCTGCACCAGAGTCTAAGTCCGAGAGCTCTGGTGTTGTTGCTCTGAAACGAGTGCGCTAGAGTTAGCGCGACACAACAACTAAAAACTGGAAATGACTTATTAGGAATTCAGAATGAGGAACAATGGGAGACCCCTCCAAGTTTTAGCTCCCCCCAGCTTTGTAGAGCTTGTTACTCAATTTCTAAGCCAATCAGGAAACTGTGAAAATGCCGATTTCCCCCCGTTTTGTCACCCATGACCCTCATATACCCCTCTGTCAGAGCAATAAGTCTCATTCGCCCCTCCGCCGGAACAATAAGCCTTATATACCCGTCCGTCGAACGACTAAAACCCTGTCCGCCAACAATAAGCCCTATATGTCCTCCATTTTCACCATTCTTGAACAGCGATTCATGTCGCTGCTTATGCATGGCGATATCGGTCATGCCGTGCAAGAATGCGGCCCTCCATCGCGGACGTCACGATGGAGGGCCGCGATAGCATCGAGGGAGGGGGAGATTGCCGGCCGACATCCGTCGGTCGGCAGTTTGTCAACCGTTGCACCCCTCCCCACTCCCCCTCCCTGCCTCTCGTAGCCCACCTGTACACCCACCCGCCCGTCAATCGAGGCCCTCGCGATTGAGGACTGCGATGGAACGGGCGGCCGGTGGGCTGCCGAGAAGCGAGGGGGAGTGGGGGGGGGAACTTCTCCGGGGATTCCGGCCGACAGGCGTCCGCAGGAATCCCCGCTTCGTCAGTGAAGAGTCAAAAATCCCTTTTCTGTTTTATGTTACATTTTTTCCAACTTTATACCCTCATTTGACGTACAAAATATGGACAAACCCACTCCCTAATTACACCCGGGGTTTTAGAGTTTATTTTTACGTAGGCACCTGCTGGGCCCCGTGGTAGCGGGGCCATGCAGGTTCCCTTTTTACGCATGGGGAGTCTCGGACCCCCCCCATGCAAAATCCGTGAAACCATGTACGAAAAATGACAAACCCTTCTGTTAAGGAGTTTGTGATGATCGGGTCAAAAAGGTGACATCAGCATGTCGACGGCGCATCCATGCGACGTCGACATGCATCTTTTGACAAACGAGAGGGGCATATTGTTCATTTTTTCACAGTCGCGTCCATGTCGAAAGGGCGGATGAGGCTTATTGTTCTGACACAGGGGGGGATGGGGTGAATTGTTCCGACGGAGGGGCAGATGGGGCTCATCGCTCCGACGGAGGGGCGGATGGGGCTTATTGTGCGAAACTTGGGGTATATAGTCACTCTGCCCATCAGAAAAAGACCTAATTTCTGGCAGGCATGGTTTTTTCGGTGAGCCCTGCCAGATAGCCGACAGTCCAAAACATGGGCGTCGTCCGTTTTGCCTAAAAACTAGACCATACAATAATACGCACGCTGCAAATGCAGTCGTGTGGTCAGAGTCACCTAGAAAAATAGCATAAATGAGTTATAGCCGCCTGAGCCAAGGTGGCGTCTACGCTAGTCTCCGGCCCCAACAGTGTTCGAATAATATGAAACATGGACCCTAAGCCGAGCATGGTGTTGCACATGCAACAGTGCAGTCAAACCCAGTATTGGATGCGTGTAGACAGCATATGTAGTGACATGACTGTCGGCAGCACAAATGCCGAGGTCTGTCGATGGAGCTGAGCACGTTGGAGGAAGGAGACTCCAGCCAGACGCGTGTAGGCCTCAACGTGCGTGGGCTCCACCAGATGACACTCCAGCAGCGTCGTGTCTCGCTGTCAATCATCTACATGCCGATGCACACAAGCCAAGAGGACACAACAAAGTACAATGAGAGATGTGTGAAAACCAACACTCCCTCATAAATCACAGGCGTAGTGCACATAGACGGGCATGGAGCACAGAGACCAAGCAAACAGGGAGAGAGAGGACCTCACGGACGGACACCAACTGCACTCATAGCCTTCTTCAATGATTCACGCTTCGGTGCCTTAGTCATGAAGTCAGCCAATTGTCGTGCCGTCTCAATCCACACAATGCTGATGCTCCCATCATGCAACAATGAATGCACATAGTGATACTCGATATTAATGTGCTTTGTGCGAGTGTGATGCACATCTTCATTGTCACCAATGGCCATGGAACTCTCGTTGTTACAGAGCAACTTGATGGACGGGACTGACTGACACAACTCGTACAGCAGGCGCCACAGCAACACACTCTCACATGCGCCATAACCAAGGGCCACATACTCACCCTCAGCATTGCTGTGTGCAATGTAGCCTTGCTTGCCGTTGCACTAGGACAGAGCTCTGCCGCCAACAAAAAAGATCCAGCTAGTTTGTCTCTTACCGTCCGGACTACCGACTCAGTCAGTGTCGGTATAGCCTACCGCAACAACGGACGACTGTCGACGGAACATGAGGCCTCACCGTGGGGTCGAGACGACATAGTGCAATACTCGGATCGTGGCATTTAAGTGGAGGTGACGCGGATCTTGAGAGAACTGAGCCAGTAGGTTGACGGCAAACGCAATGTCTGGACGTGTCGTCGTCGCCAAGAACATCAGTGACCCAATGACACGCAGATACGTGGTCACGTCCACTGGCTCCCCCACAACGACTGGATCGGAAATCTTCAGCTTCACCTGCCCATTAGGTGAAATGGGTGAGGATGCTCTCGACACGAGGGACAGGTCCTTAGCAAAGCGCCCTGACAAAGTCTGGACGCAAGCGGTGTGATGGACGTGCAAGATACCCATGGAGCGATCATGCTCAAGCCCCATGTCATGAAAGACTCAAGCCAATCCAAGGTCCTTCATCTGGTAGGTGGCATACAGCAGGTCCTTGACCCGCTGGATGGCCGGTGACACAATGAGCAGGTCCTCGACGTAGACCAGGACATCGACAAAGGTTCGGCCTCGTGGACTGATGAACGGTGCAGGGTTGGCAGTGCTACGAATGAGGCTACTGCTGAAAAGCGTACGACTGATCTCTTGATTCTAGCACTGTGGTGACTGCTTCAGGCCATAGAGGGCCTTACACAGCTTCCAGACCGTGCCGGAGCCATCGTCGAAGCCTTGTGATTGTGTCATGTAGAGCTCCTCATCCTCCAGTTAGCCATGGAGAAATGTGTTGCTGACATCCATCTAATGCAGCTCCCACCCATGCTGGGCCACCAGGCTGAACAATGCCCGGCTAGTGGAGAACCGACCGACAAGGGCATAAATCTGGTCAGAATTGATCCCAGAGACCTGAGCAAATCCTTTAGCCGTAAGACGGGTCTTGTAGTTGTCCAGGGACCCGTCCAACTTTCACTTGTGCGAAAGGACCCACTTGGCGCCGATGGTCTTTTGGCGGGGGAAAAGGTCGACAAGCTCGTAGACCTGATATTGCTGAATGGCAGCGAGCTCGTCAGCGCCTACAGGCTCCCAGTGTGCGGCCTCGGGAGACGCCCGAGCCTCACGTAGGGTTGCTCCTTTGGACGTTCTGTGGGTCGGAAAATGAGTACATTTACGTCTCATGCCCCAAGTGGTGTATGTGTGAGCGTAGTTGTAATAGCATATCGATGCTCCTGATGGAGCATGGCGTAGCCCAAAGCTGACCCCGGTTATAAGTCAGTGATGACCGCCAAAGTGGCCAAGCCAAGCGCTTTGGTGCCAGGATCCCCACTCACGACTGTGGGAGGGGGTCTGTCGGGAGGCAATGAACCTCGTGGGGTAACAGGGGGTCGTGGCGCGATGGGGCACGAGGCTGCGGCGTGTGTGCTTGCTGACGGTTGGGGTCGGAGACGCCCGCCCAGTCCACGTGTGTAGCGTGCCGGTGCAGACGGGGAAGCCGGCTTGGAGGTGCCAGTGGTCGCAGTTGAGACAACTAGCCCGGAGGGGCTGATAGACACATATGGGGTGGCCGGCCTAGTGGTGCTTGCGGACGCAGATAGGGCAACTGGCCTGGAGGGACTGGCAGACACGGACTGGGTAGCCGGCCTAGATGTGCCGGCGGACGTAAATGGGACAACAGGCCCAGAGGGACTGGCGGACACGGACAGGGCAGCCGGCGCAGATGTGCTGGCAGACGCAGATGGGGTAGCTGGCCAGGAGGGGCTGGCAGACACGGATGGGACAGACAATGTAGATGTGCCGGCGGACGCAGATGGGACAGCTGGCCCGGAGGGGCTGGCAGACATAGAGGGGATAGCCGGCGGAGATGTGCCAGCAGACACAGATGGGGCAGCTGGCTTGGATGAGCTGGCAGACACGGACAGGGTAGCTAGTGCAGATATGCAAGTAGACGTGGAAAGAATAGCGCTCAGACGAGCTAGCGCACACGGACGGGACGGCTGGCATAGAGATGCCAGCCGGCGTTGATGATGTGATGCCCGGACGCGGCTGGATGGAAGATAGACCCACCACTCCCCCACGCAACGGAGGGACATTGACGCGCTGGAGCAAACGAGGTCATGGGGAAACAGGTCCTTAAAGAAGAGGGAATCCTGGGACTCGATGATGGAGTGCCGGGATGGATCCTAAAAATGCCATGTCTTGTACTGACACGCGATGCCAAGGAAGGTGCAGGTACAGCCGCATGGCTCAAGCTTGCCACCTTGGTGTGGGGTAGGAAGCCACACAATGGCCACGCATCCCCACACACGAGCCGGCCGGAGTTCAGCGCGGTCGCCACACCAGTGATGGTATGGTATGGTTTGTTGGAGAAAAGGTCAATGGGCAATCTGGTTCTAGACCCACGTCATGTAGGTCATAGCTTCGAAGTAGAAGCCATCGTAAAGACCAGGCTTGACGCGCATGGTACCGACAGCGTCGGCCATGGTGTGGTTCCACCGCTCAGAGACGCCATTTTGGACTGGCGTGTAAGGTGCTGACGTCTCATGACGGATGCCACGAGAGGTGAGGTAGAGTGTGGTCTCTCCCATAAACTCGCCACCGCGATCAGAGCGGAAGCGGCAGAGACGGTAACCACACTCCCGCTCAGTACGGATGAGCCAGTCCCGAATGGTGGAGACGGCATCGCTCTTCTGTCGAAGACAAAAGATCCAGCGGTAGCGAGAGTGGTCATCGGCGAGGATCGGGACATAATGTCCCTGCTCCCTGACAGACTCGATCAGAAGGGGATCCATGATATCGGAGTGGACCAAGTCCAGTGGGGCGGACGCACGTGAGGAGGACAAGGGGTAGATGGACCGATGCATCTTCCCCTGAGCGCACTCAATGCACTTCGTGAAACACATAAGTGGAAAGGAAGTTGGGTCAAGGCCCGTGGAAGACTGCGTGCAAAGCATGTTATCGACAGCGGCAGAGTGGACATGACAGAGGCGACTGTGTAGGAGACATGTGTGTTGCGGCAAGAGTGTGCTGGAAACAATGACATGGCCTGTGCTGAGCGATGGGGAGGGGACAGAAGGAGAAGCGGACAAGAGCGGCACGTGCCACAAGTTGCCACGAGCAGTGGCATGCAAGACGACGTGACCGGACGGACGCAACGACATAGTGCCAATACCACACGAGTGCAGTACGTCCATGCTCATGCGGTCAAGGGCAGTGACGGACAGGAGGCTGAGCTCAAGACCAGGGACAAAGAGGATATCAGTCACAAAGACATCCCCGGCGGGGCCTCGGAAACGAACAACACCGACGCCACGAACGGGTAAAACCTGACCAGAGCCAGTCGGAACCCCAGAGATATTGGTAACGGGGCCAAGGACACAGAAAGTCTTACGCAAGGCCGTCATGTGATGCGTGGCCCCGGAGTCGATGATCCAGGTCTCGGCTGGATCCTAGACCAGTGTTGCCAGGTTGGTGATAGTTACGTGGCAGTGGGCGAGGGACGCAAACCTAGTGGATGGGGGTACGAACCGGGACTGCCAGTCATCCAACCATGTGATATCATCATGAAGAGGAGTAGGTGGGGAGGGCACGACAGAGAACGAAACGGACCAAGGTGCAAGGCACGACCGCAGCTCAAACTCTGTCATGCATGGTAGGGAATGGTAACCAGCGACGACGCAACTCGCAATTCTCTGGGGAGGAGGGTGAGGCAGTCCGAGTTGAAGTGTGATGAACTGCTCCAGCTAACGCTCGTGGATGGATGTGTTCATTCAATGATAGACGTTGTGTAGGTCAATTTTGGCCAAAATTCTAGTCCCGTGGAGTTGGTAAAAAAGCTTGACTGCTTGCAGAAGAGGGTAGCGGATCTTTACAGTGATGTTGTTCAACACTTGGTAATCAACGCACGTCTACATCTCTCCATTTTTCTTTTTCACGAGAAGTACAAGTCCCACACTGGGTGGTGACATGGAGGGTCAGGTAAGCCCTGACCGAGCATCTCGTTTAGCTACTTATTTAGTCTGATCAGCTCATGGACACTCATTTGGTAGGTCCCTTTCATCGTCTGACTACTGCTTGCTTTCAGATCTCTTTGGTGGTCAAAATTTAGTTACGGAGGTAACCTTGGGGCAGTTTGTTGGGATAAACCCCTTTGAGCTCCTTGACAAGTGGTGCAGATTCTTTCAGAACGGTTGCAAAATTTTCAGTTGTCAAGGCGGATGTGGTCGTCTCGGCTTCCGCTGTCCATGTCTCCATGTGAACTAGCCAACCTTGAGCTATACGTTACAAATATCCCTTGAAAGATAGTGGTTGGCATTTTGCGACTACTACAACCTCCTCTACTGTTTCCACCTCTGATGCTTCCCGTGATTGCTCCTGCATCATGGGCTGCTTGATCAGAGCCATATGTTGTTTTCTACCACTAATACAAACCTAGACTGATCCAGAGCTCTAGTCCACCTGTGGATTGTGTCAGTGCAAGAACTCTTGCCTAAGGATGATTTTCTGGTCGCTTACTAGGCAAGTTTTTTCAGAATTTTACATCGTGCAGATCTCTCATTTGCAGGTTCACAAAGTTGACAGATCTGCAGGCATCCATCGACGGGTTTTCCTTCAAACAACCCTGGTTTGGTTTGAAAACCTAACTTCCAAACCATTTTGCTTTTTGCATACAAAATCGTGAGAAGCTCCCCCTTCCAGTAAGGCAGGTACTGTTATGCGACTCTTACCATCCCTCGGTTTTTCTTGTAGGAATTTTGCCGATTGGTCATCTTCGTACTTTTTGTAGAACATTGCAATCTCAGGAACCTTCGTCCGCGGCAATGTGGACTACTCTGATGGGGGATTCATCGGCGCAGATTTTTTCGACCAGACATGAGCCTTGCTGTCCAAACCTGCTCTTTGCTGTTTCCAAAATCCTTATTTTTTCTCTATGTGTTCCTCTCCCCTTTTGGCTTGGTGCTATTCTTTTTGGCTGTTACACAAAATGTGCTTCGGCTTTCCGCAAGTCGTTCAAAGTTGTTGATCACATTGATTGACAAAGTGGATCTCCATTGGGAAGGAGTTTTCCGCGTAATACAACTTCCCTCCGCTATGACAAGATTCAGGGCTTTGGGGTCGCCAGCCGTTGGATTCATGCATCTGAGCGTTATAGTCGACATTGTCGATGCGATCAACTGCTGTGATCATTTGCGGAAGGTCGTGTTGGATGCCTAAAACGGCAATGGCTTGCCAAATATCTTGCTTGAGGCCATTGTTGAACTGAAATAGGGTTTTTTGGGGGCAACGTTGCTGCCGGTGATAATCTTACAAAATCTCTGTGTGCGCTCTACCTTGCTCGACTATTGATGCAGGCGTTGGATCCTTTGCCAGGAGTCACATACTTTGTTCATTTTTCAAAAGCGGGTGATTCTAGCAGGCATGAAACCGTTCTAGGTATCTGGTGGCGTGAGGAAGTTGTGCCATGTCGGATTGATTTGTGCAAGAGTTATGGTCGATGATGTGAGAGCTCTTACATGAGCCGCTGTTCCAGCTCCGCTGGTGTCCTGGTGCCTTTTGATGATCTTTAGATCGGACCACCAACTCAACGTCGTGTCATGCAAAAGCAAGGCCACGGGGTGAATCTTCATAATGTCGTTGTTATCACTAGAAACAATGAAGTACACATATAATTATGTAAGCCACATTGTGACGGTCGGAACTTTGGAGTTTCCAAGATCGAACGACTCAGGGGATGTCCGCCAAATCTGGGATTCACTCAAGAGTTGAATTTTCCTCTTGGTGGGTACTGCTTCACACGTACGGGATTTCACGGGAGTTCCCAAGCCCCTCCATCACCGTGTTGAGTTGTTGGACCAGATGGGTGCTGAGGGTCTTCAATCCTGAAAATTTCTGGTACACATCCTTGTTGATGTGAGCTTGTCGGTCATTGCCTCGCATCTCGTCAGGTGTCATCCTAGCGGGCACTGATAGGGCCGAAGGATTTGCCGAGCCCGAGGTGTCCGTCACCGGGTTGGCCGCCGGGTTTTTCGGTGTTGTACCATTCACCACAAAAGCTATTGTTGCCACCTGGTTTGTATGAAGAGCATTGTTGTTTGCATGCTGTTGATCCTTCATCGTCGGAGTCTTCGTGGTTTACTACTGCTTGACGCCGAGTGCACTCGCTCTGTTCAGTGTTGTTGTCACGAGGTCTGCGATATTTTGAATGGTGGATATGTGCTGACGACTTATGCGAGGTTGTCGCCTGGAAGTTAGTGTATTGGCTGCCCCTCCAGTGCCTCTGCATTTAGATACCAAGTGTTGAACGAGGCAAAACATAGGTGGCTCACAAGGATGAGGTGCAGCGAAGCGGACGATTTGAGGAATTAGGATAAATGGAGAACTTGTATGAAGCAGTAAGTGTAATTTGATAACAAGTCTTGAAAAAATGGAGCACATATGTACAATTACGAGAATCATAATGAGGTATATGTTGGGTCCTTGATGCTCAAACCGAGCGACAAATGCAAAGTCGCGCTGTGAGTGGCTGCTTTGAGAAGCTTTTCCAATTAGTTGAGAGCTTTGAGAATAATGAGGAATTATTTTTTGAAATTCTAGTGTCATTGAGAAGTCACTTGAACAGTATCGAAACATTGACACGGTTCAGAACACTTCTGTCGACCATTCTAGAAAGTGGTCGAAGTTATCAGAACCCTCTGGAACGGAAAGTTGGAGGTCGGGTTTGGGGACTCATGTACGTCAGGACCATAAAATTCACCCCTACCTTGGAATAGAGATCTCCATTAGCTCAATTACTTTCACAATGATCGATCAGGGATGCATGTTGCAACCATAGCATGGAAAAATTAAACATGTGGTGGTAAATCTCGATCCTCCGTCCCGACCATTGCGTTGAAGAGTCACGAGTATTGTGTGTTATGCCAAGTAAAACATGGATGCTTTTTGGGGATGAGGTGCAGAGTAGAAGAAGATTCAAGAAACAGGAATATTTGGATTATCAATGGTATGCAGAGAGTATACCTTGATGTGATGAGTGTATGGAGAATAAAGCTAATTCCCCAATGCTTTTTAGAAACTAACCTGTTTGTCCGTGTCTTGGGAAAACGACCAATTTATCCCTTATTCACAAACAAATGTTCAATCTTTCAAGATAGCAATAGAATACCCCTCTATTTCCTCAAATTTGAACATGTTCACGCCCCATGGTGTGCAATGGCGATGTTACATAACTGAGGTAGACGAGTCCCAAAACTCTGCAAGTGAGTATTTCTGTCATTATATTCATGGCCCACCATGCGACAACTTCAGGATTTTCAACTCGTTCGGCCAAGGACATTTTGGCCACTTGCCTTGACCTCTTGTGTTCCGTTTCTAGAAGTTTTTGACAACTTTGACAGCATTCTAGAATGGTCGACAAAGGTGTCGTGTCTAAATCGATTTTTTCATATTTTTTTGTCAACATCTCGACGGCGCTAGAATTTACTAAATATGCGCCTTGATATTCTGAAAGCCCCCCAACTTCTCCACAGAAATTTTCAAAGAAGCCACTTACAACGCGACCTTACATGCGTTGTTCAACTCAAGCGCCGAGGACCCAACATGTACCTCAATCTCATTCTTGGTATTGTATGTATGTGCTCAAAAAAATCGACACTTGTCATTTAATTACACTTAATGCTTAACACAAATTACCCATTTTCCCGAATCCGCGAATCATCTTTGTCCTGTACCTCATCCGTGTGAACCACCTATGTTCCGCCCGGTGTACCACTTGGTATCAGAGCACAGTAACACTGGAGGGACAACCGACGTAGTAACAACCTGGTGACAACCTCACACAAATCCTTAGCGCATATCCACCATTTAGAATATCGCAGACTTTGCAAAGACAACGGTGGAAGGAGTTAGCCCAACCGGCAACGAGCCGCAATCCTCGACGATGGAGGGTCAGCAGCGCGCAAACACCGATGCACTCTGAGAAAACAAGATAGCATCGGTAACCTTCATTGCAAATGGCACAAAATCAACAAACCTGACAACCAACCCAGTGGCAGACTCCTTGGGCATGGCAAATTCATCACCTCCGCCATTGCCCATCGGGTTGACACCTGGCACAATGCAAGACACAGATTGACAAGCACATATAAACAAAAACATACACCAAAAGCTGTCAGGAATGGAGAGTATTAATACATATCTGCTCCAATAACTCATCATGGCTGGGGAGAAAATCGGTTTTCTCATGCACGCAAAGCAGTGCTCATCGAGAAAATGTTGCAGCTCTTGAGTGAACCCAGGCTTTGACTGGCATTTCCCGAGCTGTGCAATGCTGCAAAATCCAAGGGACCAATGGTCAGGATGTGACTGACGAGTTTGAAAGTGTAACTCACCACTATTTGGGTCAACAAAAATAAGAAGGAAATTGACCTCGCGACCTCGCTCTTGTGTTGCACGGCTTTAAGTTGGCGGAGCCAGAACATTAGCTCATGTGACCGCTCTCACATCATTGACCACAGGCGTGCTACCTATTGAGCATATTGATTTGAACAGCACTATCCTCTCATACCACCAGAAACATGGAGCGACTTCACGCGCTCTACTCTTGATCATTTTGGGAAAGTAAGCTAGAAGTCTGATGCATGGTGTAGACTCCAACGTCTGTGTTAGTGGTCCAGCATGATGGAGTACACTCCGCATTACCATGAAATCATTACTGACAGTGACCTCATCAGCACTACTGGGTGGAGAAGCTTCTCACAGGTTTGTAAGGAACAACATGGTTTGGAAGTTGGATTTGTAGCACGAACCAGGAGTTTTTTAAGGAAAACTGTCGAAAGACAATTGCGGAGCTGTCGACTTTGTGAAGCACTATGACTTCGATCAAAAACCTGCACAACTTAACAGTCTGAAGAACTTACCCAATGAGCGACCAAAAAACATCATCCGGCAAGATTTCTTGTACTGGCACAATCTGCAAGTGGACTGGAGCAGTGGATCAGTCTACGTCAGCATCGCTGGCAACAAATGACACTACCCCTAGTCGAACGAACCACGACACAACGGAAGTTACGTGAAGCAGCAGAGGTTGAAGCAGCAGGGGAAGTCGCGTCAGCCACAAAATGCCAACCAATATTTCCTGACGTGACCAAGAGGTATGTGAAGCTCGGAGCTGAGGTGTGGCTGGTCCACGTGGAAGCAAAAATATGTGGAAGAAATCATAGCTGCCAAAACGACGACAACAGCCTGTACACATGAGAAGTTTGCAACGGTACGGGTGGAGTTTGCACCACTCATTGAGGAGTTTGAAGGATTTTTTCCCTAAAAAATGCTTCAAGAGCTCCCTCTGTGGCAAAAAAATGACCATCATGTGGACCTGAATCGAGAAAATACACCGACGGAAAAGGGGACCTATCGGATGAGCGATCACGAGCTGGAAAAACTCAAGAAGCAGGTAGACACAATACTTGGCCAAGGGTTCATCAGACCTTCCATGTCACCATACAAGACACCAGTACTTTTCATGAAAAATAGAACTTTAGAAATGTAGATGTGTGTGGATTGCCAAGTTCTTAACAATGTCACCATGAACAACTACTATCCCCATCTGCGAGCAGACAAACTTTTTGACCAACTCCGAGGGGCCTGAATGTTCAACAAAATTGACCTCCACAGTGACTATCATCAGTTCCACGTACGTGGTAAGGAAATCAAGAAGACAACATTTTACACCAGATACGGGTACTTCAAATTCACACTTATGTCATTGGGACTCACAAATACCTTGACAACATTTATGGCAGCAATCAACAACCGTTCTTCCCATATCTTGATGACTTTGTTGTTGTGTATCTTAACAATACCCTGGTATACAACTACATCTTGAAGGAGCACAACGGACATCCACAAAATGTTCTCAAAATTTTGCAATGAGATATTTTTCCAAAAATATCTCAAAATATGGCTATGGTCGCCGTTCAATCGAGTTTTTGGACCACATCATCGGCAGCACTCAATCACCATGCACCCAAAAGAGGTGGAGGCGGTCGCTCATTAGACGATGCGCATAGACATTCGGGATGTCCAAGTATTTTGGGAGCCGGGGTCAGCATGTTAAATGATTGTACTAGTACGGGGATGTGTCGAGGACGGCACAAGGACAGACAGGTGGACCGTACTTGGTCGCAGAAGCAAAGCCATCCCAGTCAAGTGTGACGCCATGGCGACTTGTGCGAGTTAACCCACCCGCGGCTGGAGGACGAAACGGCCTGACGCGGGAGCCTCCGTTCAACCTCATGACAGAGTGCTCTCCACGTTCTGGGGAGCGTGGAATTAAGCGTTCTTCGACCTGGACGTGCTCCACCCAGCACGCCTCCTCAAAGTCGTCAAAGACAAAACCGGACGTGTAGCCTTGGGATTCACGAGGTTCCTCCTCCTCGTCGGAGCTGCCGACAGGGGGTTTCGGAGGAACGTAAAACTTGAACAGCGGTGGATCCATAAGACCCAAAGTGGGTATGGCATGCAGACGCATGCACGCTAATATGCATTGTACCCACCTAACGGTAATTTTCGTACCTATCATACCCACTTACCAGAGCTTAGAGCCAGCACGACAGCCATGGTGAGCGGGTTCGCCTTGGAAGAACAGGGCTCCAATGGGGAACGGCATGTTCCCCATGGCGAGCAAAAGTGGCGCGAACGGACAACGGGGAAAACCTACGTAGATGATGACATGAAACATGATGAAACTGTGGACATCATGTCCCATGGTGCACCTAACGGTCACCCTTGTCAGGAGCATGAAAAGTGCGGCCGGTTCGCAGGCTATCGCATCACACACCCACTGTGCGCCGACGTGGCTTCCAACTGGCATTCTGCAGCGTCCTTATCGGATGCATGGGCCCGGAACCCCGGATGTGCCAGTCGTCTGCCAATATCTGCCGACGTGGCGCACATGTACCTAAGGTTATCGTCGTCATCGTTAAGAGTGAGGGCCTCTTTCCAATTCAGAAGACGGTACTTCACTTACTTGCAACATCGTTCGGTGTACGACAGGAAGTGATGACAACAGCGACTACTACTTTTATAAAGATGACGACATCTCCGAGCCAAAAATATACCCCCCACATTTCGCAGACGCTTTCGGCAAGACGATTGCAGCATATTCCGACGACACAGGACCCGTCACTTTGATTACAGTGACAGACGCTCGCAAACATATGAATTGTACGGTGTCAGTCACCTCGCGCATGCACGCAATTCGCACTAGAACGAAAAGTATAACGAATATGTAGAAATCGGAAATATTATGACCACAATGTCCACACATGTCAGAATCATGCACAGAATACCGGTATTGTAGTCATATTTCCTCACGAGTGGGTACCCCGCTCACGGTTAGTTGCTATTCGCACTTTGTGTACAATGCGGTCACCAGTTAAAATGAGTGGGTATTGTATTCGTCTTTTGCACAAAGTGAACATTCGGGAATTAAGACACTGAAAAGGTGGGTATAAGGGAATTAGTCCGTTAAATGTTTGTGGTGTGCGATTTCGTTGTCATTTTGAAGGGGGCTAATGTTACGCCGAACGGAGCGCGGATGGTGAACAGGTAGAAGATGCAAGGAAAAAACATGATTTAGAATTTGGGACACTTGAGCAATTTATAATTAGTGCTAAGTGTACTTCGATGACAAGTGTTGAAATGATCGAACATATATATACAAGTGACGAGTTACGAATGAAGCATACCCGGGGTCGTTGGGTTGAATGTCGAGCAACGCGTGCGGAGTCGCGTCGTGACTGGTCGGATTCGAGAAGTTCCGCTGAGAAGTCGGGAGCCTTTGAGAATGGACGGTGAAGATGCGTGATGCATCTTTTCAAATCCAGATTTGTCGAGATGCGTCGAGAATTCAAACGAGAGGTCGTGACACTTCTGTTCGTAGGTTCGCCAGAGTGGTCGAAGCTGTCAGAAGGTTCGAGAATATCCACTGAGGACGCGGCAGTTGGGCAGTTTATCTTCAGCCGTCAAAGTGAATATCGCTTTTCTTACGACGTGATGGGCTGTTTGTGTAATAACAGAAATGCCCACTCGGAAAGATTAGGGAATCATGTACGTCTGGTATGTAACACTTCCTCCCCTTTTAGCCGCGACGTCCCGGCGCGCGTCCACATGTGGCCCAGAGACGACGATAGCAGCCGTCGATGAGATAATCGACGTCTCAGAGATAGTCGTAGGATTCCCAGCTGTTATGCGCGACGTCGTAGCCGTGCCACTTGACGAGATATTATGTCGTCTTGCCTCATCGTCGATGGCCGAGGATGTCCTCGATGACGTACTCCGTGTCTTCTTCTACTTGAATGGGAGGCAGAGGAGGGACATCTCTGCCAGGGAAGTTCTCTCCGGGGTCTCGGTAGTGCTTGAGTCTGCTGACATGGAACACTGGATGAACTTGCATAGTGTTGGGGAGTTTGAGTCGTGCAACCACAGGGGTTTGAGCTTCGAACAGTGGGATCCACGGAGCTTGATGTTTGCCGAGCTGAGGAGGACTTCGTCGCCAGCGGTGAAGATGTTTTCGCTGCGATGTTGGTCTCCTGCTCGCTTCATCGCTGCTTGTGTCATCACGAGAGTCTGCCATGTTTCCTCCGAGACAGTGGTGAAGTTTCGGCGTTGTATGTCGACTGCGGGAATGTGGCTGAGGCTTTGTAGTCCAGCCGATGTGGCAAGAAGTTTTCCTTACACCACTTCAAAGTGGGGTTTACCCGTTGCAGTAGAAACTGATGAATTATATGCGATTTTGGTAGTCGGGAGTTTTTGTGCTAAATCCGTCCCGTGAGGTTTGCATAGTGCTCAGAGCAGTTGTTTAAGGGTCTGATTCGTCCGCTCGATTTGACCGTCGGTTTGAAAATGAAACGCCGTTGAAAGTTGAATTCTGCTGTCGTAGCGAGGCATCAGTTTGTGCCAAAAACGGCTTGTAAATCGACCATCTCGGTCGCTTGTGATGGTTCTCGGTACACCGTGTAGCCGTACGATGTTGTTTAGAAACAGCGGTGTTGTTCCCTCAACGGTGACGGTGGTCGTCGTTGAGATGAAGTGGGACATTTTGGAAAACCTGTCTACAACCACGAGGATGGCGTCATATCCCTCGGGTGTGACCGGTAATCCCGTGACGAAGTCCATGGAGATGTCTGCCCATGGTTCCGTCAGAACAGGAAGTGGCTGCAGGAGTCCGGGTGGCCTCGTGCGACGAGGTTTCTGTCGCTGACAAGTGTCGCAGGTTTTGCAAAAGTTGGCCACGTCGGATTGCATCTTGTCCCACCAATATCTTTTTGCAAGCTTCTTCAGCGTCTTGTCCTCTCCGAACTGTCCACCTGACCTAGTGTCATGTCATTCTTTGAGCAGCATATGGGGAAGTTCGTCGTTTGGGGGAACGACCACTTGGCGATTGAAGCGTCGTCGCCAGTAGGGTGCGTTGAACCAGAATTTGGTTTTATCATATCCGCCATGCTGGTCGTAGCCTCGTGTGAACAATCGCTCGAGGTACGGGTCTCGCTGTAGTTGTAGGGTTGCCAAGTCAGCCATAAAATCTGGTTGGCGGCTGAGTGCGTCCGCGGGATTAGTCTTGCCTGGCTGGTACTCAATTTCGTAGTCGAACCCAGACTCAAGGAACTCCATCCATCCGGTTTGACGTCGGCTGAGGTTCGGCTGCGTCTTCAAATATTTCAGCGCGTGGTGGTCAGTGCGCACGATGCATCGGCGAAACTCGAGGTAGCATCGCCACGTCTTGAATGCATGCACGACTGCCAGCATCTCTTTTTTGTGGACCGCACAGTTTTTGAGACATGTAGGCAACCGGGTGTTCGCCGTTGTCGTGAACTTGCAGAAGAATCGCGCCAATGGCTCAGTCTGATGCAACCGTAGCCATGACATAGTTGATCGTTGGATCGACTAATCGTAGGGCTGACGCCGAGGTCAGAGCGTTTCGCAAAGCGGTGAACACTTCTTGTTCGATGTCTCTCCACCACCACTCATTTTCTTTTCGAGTGAGGTCAGAGAGAGGCGTTGAAACTCGCGCATAGTCCCGCACGAATCGCCGGTAGTAATTGCAGAATCCGAGCAAAATTTTCATTTTTGAATGTTGGTCGGCGTCGGCCAATCAGCGACCGCTGCCACTTTTTTCGGATCCATAGTGATCCGTCTGCCATTGATGACGTGACCCAAGAACTCGATCGACCGAAGTCGCATTTCGAGATTTTCTTAAATATTTCTCTTTTTAATTTTTTTATAACCTTTCGTAGATGTCCATAGTGCTCCACTGGGATGCGGCTAAACACCAGAATGTCGTCGAGGTACACCACGACAAAATCATCGAGGTACAGCCAAAAAATAGTGTCTATTGCCGCCATGAATGTCACTGGAGCATTTTTGAGTCCAAACGGCATAACCGTGAACTTGAAGTGCCCGTAGCAAGTTTGGAATGTTGTCTTATTGATGTCGGCGGCTGCCACGCATATCTGGTGATATCCGCTGCCTAAGTCGATTTTGCTGAACATTCAGGCTCCTCGGAGTTGGTCAAAAAGTTCATCAGCTCGGGGAAGAGGGTAGCAATTCTTGATGGTAGCATCAGTCAAAGCCCGGTAATCCACACACATTTGCATCTCGCCAGTTTTATTTTTTACGAATAGTACTGGTGCGGCGCATGGTGACGTGGATGGGTGGATGAATCCTTGACCAAGCATCTCATCGAGCTGCTTTTTCAGCTTGTTCAGCTCGTAATCGCTCATCCGATAGGCCCCTCGGACGATACGTCTGATGCCTGGCTTCATTTTGATGCGATGGTCAATGTCTCGTTGAGTAGGTAAAGCTTTTGGGAGTTCGTCGGGAAAGACATTCGTAGATTCCTGGATGAGAGGTGCGAACTCTTCGAATACCATCACGGAATCTGTCGAGGCCGATGAGGTTGATGAGGCCGATGATGAGTCAGTTGCTGCCACTTTCGCTTCTCCCATTGGCTCAAGATGTATGAGCCAAGCACGAGATCCTCGTCGAATACAGTGTTTGGCCACGTTAAGCGGTATCGGATGCACACGTTGTCACAATTTGGCTTCAACGACTTCCTTTGCTGCTTCCACCTCTACTGCTTCCACTGTCGGCTTCCGTCCTGCACGCGGAAGTTGTCGTTTGGCACCGTCGATCTCCACATAGATGCCGCATTTGTTCGAGTCGACCTACGGATTGTGCCGGTATAGGAAATCTTATCCGAAGATGATTTTTTGATCGCTCATTGGACAAGACCTCCAGACCGTTACATCCCTTAGATCACCCACTTGTAGTCGTAGTGGTTCTCGGAGTCTCCGTATCTGTAGTCTTCCATTGACGGTTTTTCCTTAAAACACCCCTGGTTTGATCTGCAAACCCAGCTTGTCCACCGTGTCGTTGCTTACGAAGCTTTGTGAAGCTCCTCCATCCAATAGTGCCGGTACCGTTCTGCGACTTCTGCATCCTCGAGGCTGAACTTTTAGTAGTATTTCCGGTTGGTCGTCCTCGTACCCCTCGTCAAACTTTGGGATCTCAGGAACCCTCTATGGTGATGTGGGTCGTTCAGATGGGCGATCGTTCGGCGCAGATCGCTCCTCACAGACAAGAGTTATGCCTTTTACTCCTGCCCTTTCCCATTGACTCAGTTTTCTGCGACTTCCCCATTTTTTTGCCTACTGGTTGCTCGGACGGTTACAAGCGATGTGCCCGACTTTTCCGCAGTCGTAGCAGGTTCGCGTGTCTCTCTCATCGACGGTGTCCACTTCCATCGGGGTCGAGGATTCCATCGACAAGTTTCTTCCATTTCCATGATTGTGGTTAGGAGATCACGAGCCGTAGGATTCCTGGATCCGAGCATTGTAGTCGGCGCTGTCGGTCCTTTCTGCTACTGCAATCATCCGTGGCAATTGTTCTGGATGCTAAAAATAGCGATTGCTCACCGAATGTCTCGCTTGAGGCCGTTGTTGTAGTGAAAACAGAGTTCCTTGGGGGCGATGTCTGCTATAGTGATAATCTCGAGGAATCTCCGCGTATACTCTGCCACGCAGGACTGCTGACGTAGACACCGGATCATGTACCGTGCATCTGACTTTTGGTTCAGTCATCCAAAGCGTGCGAGCATCACGCGCAAAAATTCATTCCATTCGGTTGGTGGCGTCAGTGTGTCTTGCCACTATGAGTTTATCTGCTCCAAGGGTAGAACTTGCGGTCGGTGATGTGAGACGGGCGCCGTGAGCCGATGATGATGCTCTGCCGATCTCCTGCTGCTGTTGGATGGTCTTTAGATCGGACCACCAACTTAACGACGTGCCAGGCAAAAGCGCGGCCACGAGGTCAATTTTCTCATGATCTTCGTTGACCCAAGAAGCGGTGAAATACACCTCCAACCTTGTCAGCCACATCCGAACCGTTGGTCCGTTTGAGTTTGCGTGATCGAACGGTTTTGGTGGAGCTGGACAAATTTTGGGTTTGTTCGAGAGTTAGGAATTTCTCTCAACGAGCACCACTTCACGCGCGCTTGCATTGCGAAGAGCCTCCATCGAGGCCGTAGGGGTTGTCCCAGATGCCGCAAAACCTGCCACGTCAGCATTCGCTGTCGCTTCAGGATTTGCGTGCATCTGCACGTTCTGCTCCTCCATCGCCGAACTCGTCGTCGAGGACATGCTGCCGGTTTTCGGTTGCGCTCGCTTGCCTCGCGCCGTAGGCGTGAAATCTGCGAAGTCTTGACGTGCGAGATGCGCTGAAGACTTGTGTGAGGTAGTCCTCCGGTTGGGTAATGCAGTCGAATGCCTCTCCAGCACCTCTGCGCTCTGATACCAAGTGTTACGCCGAACGGAGCGTAGATGGTGAACAGGTAGAAGTTGCGTGGCAAAACACGATTTAGAATTTGGGATACTTGTGCAAATTATAATTAGCGGTAACTGTACTTCGATGACAAGTGTCGAAACGATCGAACATATGTATACAAGTGACGAGTTACGAATGAAGCATTTTCGGGGTCGTTGGGTCGAATGTCGAGCGACGCGTGCGGAATCGCTTCGTGAGTGGGTCAGATTCGAGAAGGTCCGCCGAGAAGTCGGGGTTCTTCAAGAATCGACGGTGAAGATGCGCGATGCATCTTTATAAATCCAGATTTGTCAAGATGCATTGAGAAGTCGACCGAAAGGTCATGACACTTCTGTTCGTAGGTTCGCGAGAGTGGTCGAAGCTGTCAGAAGGTTCGAGAATATCCACTGAGGGCGGGGCAGTTGGCCAGTTTACCCTCGGCTGTCGTAGTGAATATCGCTTTTCTCGCGACGCGATGGGCTGGTTTTGTCATAACATAAATTCCCACTCGGAAAGATTAGGGACTCGTGTATGTCTGGTACGTAACAGGTAATCGTATTTTTGTACAAGTATGACACAGTGCCGCATACTTGTTGTCAGTGTTCCGTAGGAGGGTCGTGTTTGGCTGAGAGCGAATAATAATCTAGTTTGTGCATGGGTACGACGTTGTAAAATCTTCACCCTGTAGTAAAACGTTCCTAAAACACTGGACTCGGGTATGCCATTTTAATTTTGCCGGACACTGGATACGCGATGTCAAAATTAAAGTGGTCTGGGCATGCCGTTCCAAAATGAGTGGGTGCGGACACGACAGCTTAAAATTTAGACATGGTGGGTATCTAGTTGTTCCATCTGTACAAATTTAGTACCACGATAAATTTATCTAGTATGCTTGTTTTCTTCCTAGTCTCCACGCCAAGCTCCGCATATGATGAATCATTTAAATGGAGGCCTACTTTGAGCGGTGTCCTACTCCGGATGCCATGATTTTGGCATGATCGTCAAAGAAAAGGCGATGACGAGCCACACAGTGGTCTCGCCACTCCTATTGAGATGTCATGAGAGAGGAAATACACATTGTCTAGATTTCATTGACCCAGCCTACCTCTGACGTTAGACATGTCCAGAGAATAATGTATAATGCTTGATTCTGTTGGCGTACTGTAAAAACCCACAACGTTAGGTATAGATCACGGCTAACAAGTAGTATCCTCCTTTTTTTTACTTGCTTTCCCTCGCTTTCTAGTGCCTTGTCAAATCGTTTGCGGTGAGAAGTTCGTTTCCGTATCTTGTGGAATCTTCTTGGAAACGTGTTGGAGCGACGTTGAAATACGTGAAAATTGATGATGTCGACGGTACTAGGTCATTTATAAGTATTATTCTCTGTGTACAAAATCCCTCCGGCGAGGGTAATAATGCTGAAGCCTGACGTCTTTTTTGAATGATTATTTCAGACACGCGATGAATATAGTTGTTCTATTACTTGCAGACGGAACATTGAGATTATGACCAATCTTCAAAATTAATTAGCAACATCGCGACAGGTATCGATGTTGTGTTTTTTGTTTTTTAATCATGCGTCATGCCACGAGTACATTCGAGTCGGGAGATCAGGAGAATCAGAACGGGATAAATTTTCACGCTGGTGACATTGTCAATAGATGGACCCATATCACTGTTGTTTCATTCTCTCTTCGATGAATAAATAGTACTGTCTCGTGTACCTACTGATGAACCCGGTCGCCTTTGCGTACCCACGCACTAACCATGCACATATCACGGCTGTAGGAAGCATACGGCAGAAACTAGGGAAAAACTAGCCATATCTTTGACATCTGATATGATGACGATATCTATGCTAGGACACTTGCGTGTACGTCATATGCTGTACATGCGCGGTGCGAAGGTGGCTCCTCGGAGAAGTTTGCCCTTACCGCAGAGCGTAACATTTGATCTTAGCAGTAAGCGCCCTTCAATGATAAGTGTTGGAACTATCGAGCTCATACATGTCACTGCATAAACAAGAATGAGCCATGCTCAAGGTCTTGGATGCTCTAGGCAAGGAGTGCATATTGATACACCAAGCATGTTGTGATTTGATCCGTAACGTGCATACATAGCGTTGACTATGCCGAATCAGTCATGTCAATGCACGAGCAGGTCCTTGATGCAAATCCACCTGGCGCTAGAGCACCGTCGGTCCTGATCCACCCATCCGCAGCTGCAGGACAAGTGCGACGGCCTCAGAGACTTGCTTGGGCACTCTGCCCTTCTTCTACACCCTGTAGATTTTTCTTGGTGGATTGGGCTTAGTCCCTGATTTTTACTTTTTTGCATCGAGTGTCCACCGGACGATGCCGGACCCGTGTATGTGTGCAGTCATTGCGTCCGGCTTAAGACTGAATTACAACCAAACCAATGGTTTTGGGCTGGTTTTAACGACAAACTGAAATGCACGTCGCACGCATCACCTGCCATGGGCCTCGACAACTATTTATCGTGTGTGTTCTTGAGGGTCTCTGACCCTCAAGCCATCCCGTCCAACCGCCCACAGGCCAGGGACCCCTGCTCGATCCACGTGGCCCTGGCCGCACGCTACAATGGACATCTCCCCTTGCCAAATATTTGTTGTTCTTCCACTTGCCTTGCATGCAAGTGTGTTAGCTTAGCATTGCCACGTCAGCGACAGCGGACCTACTAAGCTTTGAGACATTTTATCAAGGTGTTAAAGCTGTGACATTACTCGCTGAGGTCCGCAACAGATATGTAACACTGGCAACAGTAGTGAGCCACCGTTGCAGCCACAGTCCTGGGAGACCACACCAGGTCACGGTGACCCGTCGTAACAGTCAGCAGCAGCACAGACATTGCTGCAACGTAGGCAGCAGCAGCATCACCACCCCACAGCCAATTGTGGATGATGGTAAAGCCAGCACCAACGCAAGTCATAGCAACAGCCACGAGAGAAGCACCAGTGTGAGAGCACAGTGATAGTAGCGGCAATTGAAGCACAACAGCAGCATGGCAAAACCGACGGCCACAACAGTGCATCAGCACAACCGTAACACATGCAGCATCGTAGAGCATCAGTAACAGCACCAACGTTGCAGCATAGCGGTAGCCACGTGGCATAAGTAGCAACGTGGCACTGCAACAGTAGCAGCAACGGCAGTGACAACAGCAGAAAAACCACTTGCGGTAGCAATGGAGCAGTAGCAGCACTGAAACAGCGGCAACACGGCAATGAAGCAGCAAGTAGCAACAGCACAGCCATTGTGGCATCAACAACACTAGTAGCTGTAGCAGCATAGCAGTAGTAGCAGCAGTGCTACAGCACCGTTGTAGTCGCTGCAAATGTTGCACAACTACTCGACTGCGTAGTTACACTGTGATTCTGCTTGAAGCACCCGCATGAGACACGGCTGCTGTCGCAGCTGTGTAACTATGCAACAGCAGCACCGAGGATTGGCGTGAGAAGCAGCTACTGTGAGTGGGGATGACGAGATCACCAATCCCACATTCGCATGGAGTTTTGCAGGATGAAACAGAAAGGAGAGGAAACAACATATAGAGGAAAACCAGCAGGTTCCAACCCTGCTGATTTCACCATTCCCTTGTTGACATCAGTACGATGACTACTGATGTCATCAATCCCTTTGCCGATTTTGTGGCCAAGATGTTGCTAGTGTTTCAACTTCTCAAGAAATGCTCACGATTATCTATTTCAACAACTTTTGTACTTTTTCCCAGAGTGAACGGCACACATGGCACCAAGCGCTAAGGAAAGGGGCCGGAAGCCCCTACCACATCCTCCGCGTCAGGGATGTGAGTCCATGCTCGCAGGCGATTGACGACCGCCACCGGACACAGGATGAGATGCAGCAATAGCACCAAGAATTAAGATCTGGGACTTGTTGCGGGGGCACTTGGGGGGTTCTCGATAGAAGACACATGGAGCACCCTCGGCCCGGCAGTCCACCTCTCGTGGTTTAGCCAGAAAGCCGTAAAATCACTGTCCTGAGCAGGAGTACACGGAGGATGAGGAGGATACAGCTACAAATATACGTGCATGAGAGATTTGTGTGCTTGAGGAGCAGCTTTGTCAGATGCGGCTGGGATCACGGGCTGGCACACTAGTGACACCGGTGCACCAGCGCTCCTTGAGGAGGATGACAGGCTTCACTTTCAGAGGTGTCCCTCCCTCTTGACTGCTGTCTCACCATTCCGTTTCCACCTTGCCCTGAGCCCGAGGCCGCCCTCCCCACAGAGCGGCGGGTGAAGGACTTTGAGTCTCCTCCAACCCGCTGCTAGAGTGAGGAGGGTTTCGATTGTTGGGAGGCCCAGTTTCAGGTGTGGGCCGACGCAAAGGACGTTTGGTCCTACTACCACAACCGGTTTCTGACCGCCGACACTCGTCACGTCTAGGCAGCAGTGAGAGCGATGCACAACCTACTCTACGTTGTGCCTCACGAGACAGTGTAGATTTACGTCCCTTCTTCACCACAACAGGCACTGGGACTAGGGCGGATCCACAAGGGCGGCCCGTTTTAGCGGGTTCCACTCTATTTTTCTAGGAGCGTAGCAGCTTGCAACCCATTACTGGTGGTGCCATGCACATTTACTCATGACTCGGGACTTGTGGCCTGACGCAACTATGGGCCCTTGACATAGTCATGCTGAGGGCACATCTGGAGCACGCTCGTTTCTTCTTTGACTTTGACCTTGTAGCGCTCTCCGAGATGTCCGAGTCCTTTTACTTTATCTCTTGGTTCCTGGATTACTGCCTTCAGGCAAAATCGATCAGGGACGCGGCTAGTGTTGGTGTATGGGCTTTGAGCTATCATGTAGCCATGTTTAGGGAGAGCCTCCAAGTTTGAGCTGATGGTTATCGAGTGGCTACATTACTCCTTCTGTGACACATGTGGTGCATTCTCACCGCCTAGATCACCCATGCATGTTTGATAGAGTTTTCTTGGTGGTCGAGACCCGGGCACTTGATGGTTTGTGCCAGTGCTCCGGGAGACCCCATAGAGATTGACTGCATATTGTCTCTGACATGTTGTGCACTCTCTCTGTGGTCGATACCCGGATACACGGTGGTTTGTACCGGTACCGCGGGAGACCCAGCACCATTGATCGAGTCCTTTGATTGAGACCTTTTGTCAGCATGTGTAGCTTGCATGTGGCTTAGACCCAGACGCCCGGTTACGTGTTCCGGCATCTCGGGAGGCCTAAACTTGTTGGTTTTTGCACGTCTCTCATTGTGCTCTGCTGTGTCCTCCCGGCTTGTGTACATCGGCGTGTAGATTACTGACGGCGAGACTCGACGCTGATGGAGTGTCGTCCGGTGGAGCCGACGCACGCTGAGGTCTTCTCGCAGTTCGCTGGAGCCTCCTCTCTCCGGCGACGTGCTCAGCTCCATCGGCAGGCCTCCTCAGCGGTCGTGCTGCCGGTGGTCACCGCCCTCGCAGTTGCTTTCTGCATGCGTCCAGTGCGTCCCATCGCGTCTGCAGCATCATGCTCTGCCTAGGATGTTTGTTGCATGTTGCATGGCCCTGTTCGGCATCATGGACCATCATAGGCACTGCCTGGGTTCGGGCAGCTATAACTCCTCACTGCTATTTTTCTAGCTGTTTCTGACCGCACGACTGCGTTTGCAGCGTTGGTATTATGGTATGATCCAGTTTTTAGGCGAAACGGACGACGCCCGGGTTTTGGGCTGTCGGCTGTCTGGTAGGGCTCACCGAGAAAACCTGCCTGCCAGAAAATAGGTCTATTTCCTGATTGGCTGGTTAGCTGAGTAACAAACTCTACAGAGCTGGGGGGGGCCTAGAACTTGGAGGGGTCTCCCATTGTTGTTTATTCTTCATTCCTAATCAGTCACAGTTTTCAGCTGCTTTCTGGCGCTAACACTGGCGCGCGCATTTCTGAGTAACAAACCCAGAGCTTCCAGACTTAGACTCTAGAGCAGCAGACTGAGGGGGCAGCTGACTTAAGCAACGAGCGT
>SZWC01000395.1:36022-58263 GCA_023375785.1 Penium margaritaceum
AGAGAGAGAGAGAGAGAGAGAGAGAGAGAGAGAGAGGGCCACATGGACGAGTACAGAACCTACAGAGGCAAAAGAAGAGGAGAAAAAAGGCACACAATACAATTTGCCACAATTAACCCCACAAAGAACAATGCAACCTGAGGGGAGTAGACGCGCAGTGCCAACACCCTGACTAGCAGAGAAGTCCATGTGTTGATCGTCTAGGGAGGGCATCAACAACAGGCTGAGCTCCAAGGAAGGGACGTACAACACATTAGGAAGGTACACAATTCCACTAGGACTGACAAAACGAATGATGCCAACACCTTGAACAGGAAACAACTGACCGGACCCAGTGTACACAAAGGGAACAACATAAGCAAGGCTGATGGAGACGAACGAGGAGCACAAAAAGTTCATGTGTTGGGTGGCTTCCACATCTAGGATCCAGAAGCCATTCGATGTACGGACCGGGGGGAGGATACCACACGTCACAACACTGTCAACAGTGAGTGCAGGGTAAGGGGACAATGCACACACAATAATACAGCGTATAGATATTAACAATTTCCGATGCTCAATCCACGAAACGGAGGGAGACAAAAAACCATGTATATTAGCGTACAGTAACGCTGGTATAACACATAGGACCACTGGCCAACAGAGAAACACCCACACCTCCCTGATCGCGGAGGCGGAGGAGCTGAAGAAGAGACTGCTCCAACTAGCGTTCGCCATTGTCCACGATAGACGCAGCCTGTGCGGAGGTCGAAGCGCCGGAGGAAGGAGGGAACCACGACAAGACGGTACATGCTGAGGAGGCTGGAGATGCATAGGATGGAGCACCGTAAGGGGGTGGCCAGCCCCAAGGAACCGAGGCCAGCAGAGGACTCGAAGAAACCCTGAGTGGTAGAGTAGGCCTATGTAGAGGACTCGGTCATCAACGATGAGGATGAGGCCACACCGGGGGAGGAGACAGCTATGGTAGAGGTACCAGCAGTGCGGGCCGAGTAGGCATGCATGGCACGGGCAAGATAGAGGTCATCTGGAGGAGCTGGGCACACACGCGCAGAGTGGTTGTTAGAACTGCAGTCCCAGCAGACTACATCACCCGGGACACTGTAGGAACGCATGGCACTGGCAAGGGCAAAGAGAAAGAAGGTGCTTTCTCTATGCCCTCGCCCTTACCCTTGCCCTTGCCACAGCCACAACCACGGCAATGTGAGGTGAGAGGAGAGGTTGTGGAGGTGATAGAGGAAGAGGTGGAAGAGGAGGACAAAGAGGTTGTGAAGGGGGATGAAGCAGTCATCAGGGCCGCAACTCATGTGACGGTAGAGCAATGGAACCGTTTGTTGTGTAGACTAGTCCACTAGATTTCAAGAAGCTTGGCGATGAAATCTCAGAGCGCACTGACACCGGGAGGAGACTTCCCCGACACATGCTAGGAGGCAAGGCACTATAGCTCATCTTCCTTGACGTCATGAAGGAGGCCGGAAAGCTCAGTGATAAGCCCGTTGACCATGGTGAGGACAGCAAACAGCTGCCCAGGGGCAGCATCACCAAGCTCAGGAAGGAGCTGGAGACCGCCAGCCCAGTAGGCATCAGCGATCTCATCGGTATGCGTGAAAAGCGTGTTGAACTGCATAGTTAGAGCATTCTATGCAACCTGACCAGTGATGGTAGTGCAACGGCGCAGCATACCATAAGCACCAACAGGTTCAGCATTACAACCAGCAACAGGATCAATGTTGAACGTGCCAACGTCGTCCACAAGGTGCTTAGTGCAGTGGATAGCACGAGCAGCTTGGGCAGGTGCAAGAATGAAAGGCGGGTTTGCAGCAGGATCAGGGGGAAAGTAGTAATCCCACAGACGCTCGCCCTAAGCACAGGCACTGAAACACACTTCCTAGGAAGACTAGGCAAGACCCAGGGAGAGGCAGGTGGTGGCGAGAATAAGTCATGCTAGTGTGGGGTAAGAACGGGCATGCCAGCAAAAGTCACAATAGAGGGGGTGCCAGCACGAGTGGGAGTGGGAGAGGCACCAGAGCTGGTACCAACAGTGGAGCCAGTGGCACCATTGACAGACGCGGTTGGAAAGCGCTTGAGGACAATTGCAGTGACCTCATCAGCAAAGGCAAAGCAGTTTTCCACTACGAGCTTGAGGATATCTTCAGCTTCACGATGTGCCTCAAGCGCGCGGTTGAGTTGCCATTGCAAGTCTGCTATAATGGACTCATCGTAACCAGGCATGGTGACAAACAAGGGGCTCTGCCAAAAAATTCCAGTAGTGTTACCCCCACCCCAGTGGGCATAAGGAAAGAAAAAGGGAAGTGTCGTATGCAAGAGTAGAAGGTGCTGCAGGACAAGTCCCAACCCCAGCCCGAGTAACAGAAAAGCAGAGAAAAGTATGGGCGTGCGAGAGTAGCAGTCAAGCAATGGATGCCATATGATGAGGGATAAGGAAAGCAAGGAGAGGAGGAAAAGCTGCTTCTGCTACACCAAAGATCATGGACACAGTAGAAGTTGCTGGAACAACTAGTGAGAGACCACTAGTGACTGATGCTGCCTCTAGAGTTGTGAGGACAGTACTCACAAAGATGGCGGCAGTCACCACACGAGTGGCCGCAGATGATGCTGACGCGGATGCCACTACTATGGCTGTGGAGTTATGAATGGCTGCTACTACTGAAGCTAGAGCAGATGTGGGGGCTCCAGTACTTGAGGCCATCATTGATGCGACAGCGGAGATTTGTGTGCAGGTGTCAGCAGTTTCTTTAGAAATAGGCCCAATGACAACAACAGCCTTGCTATTGGCGGCCGTAGCACGACCCACTGAGATGGCTGCATGGGTGTGGGATGCTCTAGCAGTGGCTGCAAAGGTGGCCGCAGATGTAGAAGTGACTCTTATGGCAGTAGAGGCAGCGCTAGTAACAGTGACCGACACAAAGATCGTGTCACTGGTGAGGTAGGCTAAGACGTACGTGACGGTAGCCTTGACCGCATCGCAATCACTCCCCCCTGAGGTGTCCTGGGTAGTGGAAGGGATATCTCTTGCCAAATGATGCCAAGGGTGGGACATGCGGCCAAACACAGGTGACCCCTCAGCCGTTCCACGATGATGCCTCGCCCGGTGCCCTGTGCTGCAATCCTTGTACTAAGACACGGGCGTGGCAGTGCTTGAGGACTCGTTCGATGCCAGTGTGGTGGACGTCACCACTGGAGTGGCAAGAACGAGACGTCCTGCTGTTGCTAATGTGAGTTCCATTGATGCTTCTGTGGATTCTATTGTGGTGGATGTCACCAATGTTGCTTCTACGCAGTTGTTAGAGGCAGGGACTGTAGGGCAAGCTGCAACTAGGCTCATCGTGCTAGTGGTTGCGACCGTTGCTACTGAGAGTGCTTCTGCTTCTCTTGTGAAGGGCGGTGAGGCAGCACGATGGCGGCGGTGGGAACGGCGGCGGCGGCGGGACCACCCAATGTCCGGATCTCGACACGGTGATGATGCTGCTGATGGTGGTGATGCTGCAGAACTTTAGGGTGGTGTAGTGACAGCGGCAGGAGCAACGGCGGCAGCGGCACAGCTGTTGCCTCCTCCTATGCGGATGTTGCAACTGTTAATGTCGCTGCTCAAGGAATGCTACTGAGTCCTGAGAGGGGTGTCACTATTGCTGTTACGCTTGGTGTGAGGCTACGGCAGTTGTTGCGGCTGCTTCTACCACAAATGTCAAAGTGCTAAGGTGGAGAGTGTATGACTGTAGTGGCTAAGGGAGCCACGAGGAACACCACACAATGAGGCTAAGAGTAGAGCAGGGGACAATTGGTAAGTGAATAGGTTTCTGCTGCTACTACTGGGACTGCTCTTGATGTGGTGTAAGAGAACACAACAATGGTGGTGGTGGCGGAAGGGTACTTGACAAGACAGCGGCTGTTCTGTACAATGCCATTGGTTGAGAGCCAACCACAGAGCCTGTGCCTTAGATCGCGCACTTGCAGGTAAGATAACCACTGTGCTGCTGCATCGGGGGTGGCAGGACCACCCACTGCCCGGAGCTCATGTCTTCAGATTAAATGCAATACACACGCTCGGTACAGCTCTGATACCAGTAGGCAGTAATAGTATTGAGTGGCACAAAGGAGAGAAAATGGAAATGTGAACCTCAGCAATGGCAGAACTCCATGGATCGAAGATAGCGAGAGCTGAGTTTTTTTTTTGACACAAGAGAGAAGTCACGAGAACACCATCTAATGTTTGTTGGGAAAGAAGATGAGAGAATCGAGCGAGCAAGCAGCGGGCTCGCTCTCACTTGAGGCTTGATCCCCACCAAAATGACAACCTGGGGACCAAACTTTTCCCCCTCCCCTTTTTGCTACCCGCACTCACGTGGCAATACATCAACCACGGGTAAAGACCGAAGAGTGCCTACAGCTAACACCAAGTTTTCACGAGGCAAGATAGTCAAAATGAGCAGATGTGATGCTGATGTTCACATGGCCCATAGCCATGCCTCGTCAATGGTGAACGTGCCGACGGCAGAATCTTGGCTCTCTCATTCATCTGCATCAGTGATTTGTGGGATGTGCAACGAGGCCAGAGGTGACTATGTGTCTGTTACATCAAAACCAACAATGTCTACATTGTCACCGTACATGGTGGTGACTGGTCAGGTCATCGCCTTGGACGAGTTCGCTCCCTTTCAAAATGGATAGATTGGCCAGATAATCCTGTTTTGAGATCTTTCCTCATGCAAGGTGATGGGCCCACTCAAAGGACACTAAATTTCTACCCCATTTGCTTCCTGACCCATCAGAAGCTCAAACCTGATTACGCTGCTCCAAGTTAAAAGCCGACCTGAACGGCTAGACGATCCTTGTGACGTCAGGGCAATCATGACCGTCCACGTTTTCTAAAATTTGCAACTGTTTTTCTATGGTCTATTGGCGTAGCTCAAACTAAGACTTTGACCGTGAAGGTTCTGTTTGATTCCACGTTTTCGATGGTCATCTGCCGGATTTCACATTCTTTGAAAATAATGCATAATTTATTGGTTGCATGAAAACATCTCCCCTCAAAATCTTGCTTTTCGGACGGCCTACAAGGTGAGACTTTTACGTCAGGTTGGAGCTTGGCAGTGATGTGATTTACAGAAGGATCAATCCTATGGTGATCGTGGACCGTCACATTTTTTAGAGGTACCTTTTCAAAGATTAAATTGACTAAATATCCAGAGTTTTGGTCCGCTGCTTATGCAAATTGATGGGTCGTCCTATGCGTCAGCGCCTGGCACCGACCTGAAATCTTGGACAAGCAAAATACTCTGAGGGAGGTTCCTTACAAACTAATCCTACCTGAAAGGATTCAAGGGTAGAATTGATGCCACGTCAAGTCCAGTGGTCAATGTTGTTACTTGTTGCACAATCTTTATTCGGATTGCCTATGTTGCGTTAGCCATATCCACAGTGCTGAAAAAAACTGTGCGGTCACTATGAAATCATCTGTGTACGTCAGAAAAACGTTGTGAATGGGCGAGGACTCCGTGTGAATTTCCAAAGACCAATTACAAATGAGTGACCTTCAGTCTGTTCAAAGAACTGTCCACTATCACTGCAGCTTCCATTGATACATGTCGATTTTGCAAGGCTGGTTATTTGCTTGATATATGTCGTTAGAAGTTGCCGTCACCAACAGCGTGAACTGTTGAGCATAATTTTCAGATGGGAGTACGGTATGTGTCAGACTTGCTGGCAAATCAAACTATGCACCATCGCTGCCCGTCGCATGAAAAAAAATGATTTTTTAAGCAGCCCTTTTTACTGAAGCGCTTGCCGATCGCCGCCTCTTATTGTGGCAAGAATTCAAGTGGTCTCTAGGGATGTATTTACCACTGTCCAAAATGGATGAATTTGTGAGAGTCAACCTCCCTCTTGACACGGACTTCCTCCTGTCGGAAATCATAGCTAGATGATGCCGTAACGCTTCATGGTTAATCGGAGAGGCCTGTCTTGGGAGTGCCCTTGCATCGGATATTCGTGCGAGGGGGAAAAAGGCAGGCCAATAGCCATAAAAATCTTGCATGGAGCAATGGTGAGAGAAACAGGTGGATTGAGGAATAGATTCTTCAGTTGTTTTTGGACACATCTCACCACCTGTGTCCAAAAGTTTATATCACAAAAATACATTGACGAATAAAAAATGGGTACATGTAGGGATTACCTACAGGTTTTGAATTTTTGTATTCCCTACCCAGCGTTTGAAGAATAAAGCTACATTACCCGTCGTTCGGAAGAATAAGACTCCCTTACCTGCTGTCCACAGAATATTAGCATTCTACCAACAAATAGCAAAAAAACACGGCATGTCGATGCTGCATGTGATGCAACATCGACATGCTGATGTCAACATGTTTTTTAACATTCACAAAACCCTCTTTTGAGGAGTTTTTTGATGTTCAAGGGGGGTTCTTCATGTGGTTTACATGGGGGGTCCAAGACTCCCCATGCATTGAAGGGGAACGTGTAGGATCCCGCTACCGTGGGGCCTAGTAGGAGCTCGTGCAAAACTAAAACCCTAAAACACCAAATGTGATTTGGGATAGGGTTGACTAAGGTTTGCAGATGAAAAGAGGGGGGTTTGCATCTTGGGAAAAAAAGAAGAACAGGCATTTTTGCTTGACCTTGAAAATGGGTGTTTCGCTCCATTGCGATCGAGCAATTTAGGGTTTTATGTTTTGCGCTGGTGTGGCATGCGCACCATTTTTAGGATTGAAAATGGTCCACAAATATTTAATGTGTATTTTGAAGACTCGAGGCTTGTCTTCCGGGATGTCGGCGGTCGTAGAATAATCTACGGGCTAGAGTCCAGATCGACCCTAGCCCAGAAAATATGGTTTATGTGGATTTTAGACAAGAGGAGTGTCGTGATGGAAGATCCGCCGCATCACTCCTCCTCCCCTCTAGTTGGCCGCTAGGGTCCTGTTCCCATGTGGATGTGTCATGTGGAACGATAGGGTTTTAGGTTGCATGTTTACAAAAATGCCCTATGAGGACCTTGCCAATTTGTGGCATGGTTTGTCTCAGCAAAAATGGCTGAGGCGACCATCCGCTCCTGCTCCTTGGACGACTATTCTGAGGGTCTACGTTTTGGTTCTCCTGTTAGTTGTAAAACAGCCCACAACTGTGACATTGGCATGAGAGCCAGCGCTTCCGCGAGAGAGAAAAAAAAGGGTGTTGACTACGCTCAAGCCTTGGATCTTTCCATCGTTTGGACCGTTCATCCAAACGCTGCCCGACCAGCGGAGCGAGCTTGCTTTCGAGTGCTGATTTCTGACCAGCGGAGAGCTCTAGTGAAAAAAGGGGGAAAAAATGGTTTGGCCCTCTTGCAAAAGCACCCTGCCGAGAGAGTCAAGCCGGGAGCCCGCGGAGGCCCGACTGGATCACGTCAAGGATGTGGGGAGCGATCCTCCCCGCCCTCCGCCATGGGAGTGACGGGAGGCAAGGGAGCAAATCTCCCTCTCCCCTCCTCCCCATTGTTCATGGAATCCAAGGAGGGAGAGGCGTTCCCCGTCCGTCCCCCCTCTCTTCATGTGGGCCGACAGCCCATGGTGGAGGAAAGTAGGTTTCTCCTCCTCCCCCCCCCCCCCCCCCCCCCCCCCCCCCCCCCTCACGCGGGCCGATGGCCTTAGAGGGAGGAGATGGGCGACTCCCCCTCCCCCACCCCAACAGACGTGGGCCAACGGCCCATGGGGGAGAAGAGGGGGTGTCTCCCCCTTTCCCCCCTCCTCCCATGGCCGACGGCCAATGGGGAAGGGGGGAGCCGTTCCTCCCTCTCTCTCACCACCCCACCCCCCCCCCCCACCCCGGAGGGCCGATAGCCCAAGGAGGAAAAGAGGAGGTGATCCTCCCTTCCCTCCCTCTCTCACAAGGGCCGACAGCCCAATGGGGAAGGAGAGGGGACGTCCCTCCCTCTTCCCACCCTCACATGGGGCCACGGTCCAAGAAGGAAGGAGGGAAGGAAGTTTCCTACCTCCTCCCCTCTCCGGCGGCGGGATGGCCCCCCTGGAAGCACATACGTGTTCTGAACAGCACTGACGCCCAATGCAAGTGTGTAAGTAGCGTATTTGGTCATCGGTCATGCTGGATACCGGGGATTGAGGATTTGATTTTGGAACGTAAAATTTTCTTTTTCTCCAAAACTGCACTCTGTTTTTAAACCCGGTTGGTTCCACACAAATTGGAGTGCAACTCCTCCATTTGGTATCCGTTTTGGACGCCATAAAAACCAGTTTGAAGCTTAGAATGAGCTTCAAATTCTTAAAAAAAAATCTCTTGATGCCACTAGCACTAAAGGAAAGGACGATTTCCTCGAGCCCGGTATTGACCATGTCAATCATGGGTTTGCCATTGTGACATGGTAAGAAGCTCGGATTGAGCTCTAGAATATTTCTAATTTTATGAAATATTCTAAAAATAAGTTTCCCTGTAAGTTGGAAAAAAATGATCATTTGTCCAGCAGGCCATGAGGTGTCGTTTAAAAGGAACAAGTTCCATGCAAGGGAACTGCCCTTTGGAATGCAAAACATGGAATTTTCTTCACCGTGAGAAATTAAGCGCCAACAGTGCGGAAATGATTCCGATCAACCTCATTTCTAGGGGGTTTTATGGAAAAAAAGAATAAAATACCCAAAATGGGTGACCGCTAAAAAGCCACAACATGGCTCAATGCGGGTTCTTCATGCGCTAAACAATTTTTTTATGTGAAACGACCACTGTGGCATACATCGGGGTAGACAATGACAATGGTGATCTTAATCAAGAATTCTCGATTGAAATAAATAAAGACACCGAACATGCTACCACCACTAAACCACTCATCTACTTAACGCAACAATGCAAAATGTGCAAGCTGCACAAAACAAGTGCCGATGGCACGCTCATGCGGACATCGGCCACATCATCAACGTAAGTGCCGATTGCACTACTGGCAATAGCACACGTGCTTGTTGTAGAATTCTTGTTGGTGTCCAACATTGAAAAGGTGCTAGTTGCATTTTAATCACGGATTCTTAATGCAATTATGATGCTAGTGCCAATTGCACTGCTCATGGTCTACAAAGGTATGACCAAAACAAAGGCCGGTTGCAAATCCATGTGGGTGCCGATTACACCAAGGATATAAGGCAATTCATTTTTGCTTGGATTTCAATGACAGGGAGAGTGTGTGCCGATCGCACTCAACACACACGTGATAGTGAAAATCCCCGCACAAGGGTCGGGCGCACAAAATTGAAAGTGCCGGTTGCACTGGGAACATGACCAACATGGGAGATGCAATCGTAGCATTCACGCAACTGCCAAACACACAGTTGCAAGTCATGTATGGCGGACCAGTGCATTGGTTAATTTGTTGATAAGAGTGCCGAATGCACCTGTCATGAACACTGATTGTACAATTGAAAAGGCTACGGGCTGCACCTTTGTCGTGGGTGCCGAGTGCACCACTGATGCAAGTGCTGAAAGCACGTAGGCCAGGAGTTCCTGTTGGAATAGCTATGCTAGTGTTGATGCCGGTTGCATTGATAGCATGGGTGCTGATCGCACCCCGTTGCATCCACTAGCAAGAACTAGCCTACGCTTTACCTGATCGTGCTAGCTTGCGGATACCACTAAATGGAAGCATACGATCTATGTGTGGAGTGGTTCTACCAGCAAGTGCATTGAGCACGTTGTTTGAAGTGCCAAAAACAAGTCACCTGGCGTTTGCAAGGCATCTCGACAAAGTTGAGGATAGTCATACTGTCAATTTCTTCAAATGGAGAACCGACATGCATGGCTAGAAACAGTCACAGATGGTTGTGGTCATCAGATGTATGTCCAAAAGGTGTAACAAAAACACAGCGATCTTGGTCGTCACAGGCAGTGATGACCATAGGAAGTTGAAACCTTTGCCCTGCCGATAGTAGTATGGAAAGGCACTTGCAAAAGAAGTGTGGAACAAATTAAAATGGATGAGTCACATGTGTGACCAGAAAGATTTCCTCAAATCTGGACTATGCTAAAGGTGGACGAACTCTTCTGTATCCATAGGTGGAACGTGCTACAAAATCCAGTTGGTTGAGCACCCGTTCCAAAACATGCACGGCTTGCATGACCACAGGAGGTGCCGGAGAAAACCCACTTTTCAATGGATTATGGTATGCAATTCATGCCGCAGTACTTCAGCCAAGTGAAATTGGGTGCACGGCATGCAAGGAAAATGTGCACAACATGCACAAACACCATATCCAATAACTGTCGGTGCATCGATCATGAAATCAAATTATGGATAAGTTGAACGGACAAATGATCACAACTGGTTTGTGACATTTAGACAAGCTGACAATATCAGCCGATCTTTTGAATAAAAAATTGTGACACCATTTCACAGGACAAGTGGTTTGGTTGGCGTAGGACGTGTTTGAAATCAATCACTCCTCCCATTATGCTACAATTTTCAAAGGAAAATGCGATCATTTCATGACTAAGTCCGTGTTAGGAATATGTCATGAGATGTGAAACAGACCTGGTTTGTTAGCATGCCGACTTCAATCCTCGAGGATTGCCATCGTGCCACCAGTACACAATGTGTATTGGATGCATCAATACCTTGTGGAGGTTCTGTGCATCATTAGTCATGGCCGATGCAAACATTGGTCCATGATTGAACGTGTCAAGGATTGTACGCCTGAATAAATTTGCAATGGAAAAACCATTGGCACCCTCTCACTCGGTGAGTGATGGATACAAATCGGGGTACCCGACCGGTACCAACGACGACAAGGTACATGAGTGTACCGACAACCCTATTCAACAGACAAGGATACTTGTGAGTGGAGGTTGTAAGTGCACCAGAGAGAGACAGAGATTCTTCTACGGGTCCTTAACGGGTTAAGACACCGCAGTGCGGTGGTGGAAGACTGCAAGAGTCACTCTCTAGCGTATGACCAGATCGATTGAATGTCAAATGTGAAAAGAATTGAAGGCGACACCTTCAGTCTATCGTCACTCCATGCGAGAAAATGTCATGGAAATTGATGGAAAAAGTGCGTGAACCAATGTCAGTGACATGAGTTTACCCACAGTTCTGTGAAAATTCTATTTCAAAGAAAATGACACTCATTTTCTACTAATGGAGTTCTAGAGTACTATGACAATCTCATACATTTCTACAAACCAACTATGCCATATTTGGGATCACTTCAAGGTCTAGGTTTTGCATTCAAAGATTATGATCGTAGAGATGATCTATAAGCCAATAGCTTGAAGCTAACAGTGTGTTAGCACCTACATCTTGGTGGTCCGAATGACCACATACCGAGTCATAATCAACATTGAAACAAAGTATCAATCAGTGTGTCGTAACCAAATGTTGATGTAAAAAAAAATTCAAGATGGCCCTTGAGAACGGATATTTCTCACCAGATTCTTTCGATGTTTTAAGAAACGCCTCAAATTTGATGGCATCGTGACACCGTACACTAGTGGTGTACGTCACGCTCTTAAAAAATCATGCGGATGAAATCTGATCATGCCAGAGATATGGTATAGCACCGCCTATGCGATGTCAATATGAAAGGAAGAATCCGACTTCTGTTTTGTTGGAGAAAACCCAATCTCTGAGAGAGATCATAATGACTACGGTGTAGTCGACCGTGCTTCACTTATCTGAAAGGTCATGGTGAAGTGACTTAAGTACCTTGGTTTTTGGGATGGTTTAATTGATGTACATTACGAAATGCAAGCACAATATGTTTCTGGATGTCCCTGAGGTGATATCCAGGATTGTGGTGGTTTGTCACATGTCTTCGATGAGGGCGATACCCTTTACAAGTGCATCGGATGAGACATGTGGAAAATACTATATTGAGTAAAAGTACCACATGTGCACAGTAGAAGACAATGAAGCAACACGGATTATTGCAACTTGGCAAACACAATCCATTCATAGGTTCTTGAATGGAACCCTTGGACGCAATTACATAATTGCAAACAGATTTAGGAACTAGTTGTTCCAGGTTCACCGGATGTGATTCAGAGTGGTTCGATCACAGTCACATGGAATTGACACCCAAAAAGTGGTCTTCCAACTTGTACCACAATGATTGTGATCAGGGTACACCCATTTGGTGAATACCATACGACGAACAATTCGTTTGTGGATAGAATCCATGGTTGTTGAGGTTGGTTATCTTAGTTAACCTAGTTCAAAAGCATTGTGCTTTCGACAGGGATGTCAGCGGCAGAATATGGTACCCATTTCAGACAGAAATGTGCGGATGATGGTTGTGGCCAAGATCATCTAGGTTGGAGCATTTTCGTGTCCAATGATGGGGTTTGAAAGCAATTGCACATGCCAGATGACCAATGCCACCTTCTTCAAAGATGAGTGCAATATTTGAATGAGAAAAAAAGTGTGCTCAGCAACCATGTCTTAGGATCTTGGTACCTCCCAACCATAAGAAAAAGCTAGCATGCGATTTGCATGGGCTTACTGGAGCTTGGTCGAGTTCAACCAACCAACCCACAGGTGCCAAAAGAGGTCTTGTAGACCTCCGCGTGGTCGTGAATACGTGGATGCATACCGAGAGGACTGATGTCCGGATCTTTGTTTGCAGTTCTTGATAATGTTGCTGCGAGGTACGACCTCAAGAACAACCCCTTGGAAGAGATCATGTCCGAACGACATGAGAAGTGTTGTGTGGGCCTGGACAGTTTTTGCAGGGACGCCCGGTTAATTGGTCGAAGGGATGCTTGTTGCAAAGGATGACGAGGCATCACCACAACAGCTTGCTGAACACATACCACACAGAATGTGAGAAAATTCATCCTATGTACCTTCTTCCAACCTGGCAAGACATTGTTGACAATGTACGTCCTTAAATGCATCGACCATGCCATTGATACACATGTGTGAGGAGTCTTCCGTGAAGACTCACCAACACTTGTGAAGAACGTACAAGGATTCTACAAGCCATGGGTGTCTAATCTTTGTAAGAGCCATGAGAATATTCCATCAACATGGAACATTGTACGTGGATGATCACAATTGTGAAAACCACGCAAGTGTCATGTTCATTGTGCATGAACGTGATGCAACAGTGTTGCGAATGAATCAAGTTCACAGCTATGCTCTTATGCATGATTTTGTTGCATGGTTTGCATCGTGAAGTACATGATGATCAAACCTCCATGAGCAAGGATGAACTGGGACGGTTTGAAGCAAAGGGGGAGGAATGTCGCGTACGGACCATTTGAAGGATAAAATATGGTCCACAAATATTTACGTTGTGTTTCAGGGACTCAAGGCTAGTCTCTCCGGGTGTCCGCAGCCAAAAACTAATCTACAGGCTAGAGTCCGGATCAACCCTAGACCAGAAAATACGGTTCATGTGGAGTTTAGACAAGATGACTGTTGCGATGAAAGATCCATGGTGTCACTCCTCCTCCCCTCTAGTTGGCCGCTAGGGTCCTGTTCTCACGTGGATGTGCCACGTGGAACGATAGGGTTTTAGGTTGCATGTTTGCAAAGATGCCCTATGAGGACTATGTCCGTTTGTTCTAGCCAAATTGGCTGAAGCGACCATTTGCTCCTGCTCGTTGGACAACTATTGTGAGGCCCTACGTTTTGGTTCTGCAGTTAGTCGCAAAACAGCCCACGGCTGTTACAGTAGGCTCCGCCCGCGCAAAGCATACAAAGCCCAGATTAAACTAGGGGGTTTGAGTATGAAGAAAATAAAGCAAATAGGTCATCACTCGATTGCGATTCTCTCGTGCAAGCAGGAATTGCGAGGAGGGTTGACAGAGGTTAATGCAATTTTAGCAAGGTTTCGACAAAGGCAAGCAAATTTGTTAAGTCCACAGATACTGACGAATAATTTTCAACTTCATGGATGAGCACACAAAATTGTCAGCTTTGCAAATAAGCACGCAAAATTTTTAGCTTCGCATATGAGCATGCACAACTATCAATTTTGCATGCGAGCATGCAAATATGTCAAAAGCAAAAATGTCAGCTTTTCGACCAAGCACACCAAAATGCCGTCGTTGCTCTGTGGAGCTTCTGTAGTACTATCCGCTTAGCATATTACAAAAAAACATAAATTCTCACATTTTTTTGCAAAGAACTCTTTTGCACAACTTGATATCATGTAAACATGAAATTATATTCTCAATATAAGCAAAATCTCTAAAAAGGAAAACAAAAATGTCACCTTTTGTATGGGCACACAAAATTTTTAACTTTGCACATAAGTGTGCAAAATTGTCAATTTTTAAGATAATGACATAAATATGTTAACTTCTAGATTTCACTTCAGGAAAAAAGAAACTAAAGAACAAAATTTTCACGACGTTCATCATGGCTTTCATGTAAGATGCCTATTATATGCAATCTTGTTAGGCATCTTGTTCTCTTTTCATGTATCACGAATGTTGCTTGCAATTTTTTTTCAAAATTTCTTCCCTTTGACCAAATGTGATCCGTCGCTCATCCATCATAGCAATATCTAGGGTGTATAACCATGGTTTAGGGTTTGCCTTTGTACATGTGAAGCAACAACACGTACACAAGATTTTTAAAGTGAAAATGCTGCAAATGTTTTTCAATTAAAGGCAAATACATCCGAGCTGCACACTCAACAAAACGCACTGACACGGGCTCACGCAAAGAAATATGGACCAAGGCAGATGCCTGTTTTGGTAGCAAACACTTATTCAATGCCATGTATGCATTCTGACGTCCAATCTATGCTGCAACAGAATCTTATACATATGCAGACCCGCTACCCCCTTCGATCAACCACCAGATACGCCAACCCAGTGGACAAGTTTTGCACATGGGTAATTGTTCAGTAATGTTACATAGTTGAATAGCCTCCAGGATCCTTTCCACCGACTATATTCAGTGAGCTATCGTCGAGAACACAGCCTCAAATAAACCTCGGTTTCAATGTGTCCGCTTTCATCCGAAGCAATCGGGTTTGTCGTCAAACGTTACTTTTTTCCCCAACGAAGTCGAAGCAATTCTATCCAAGATTTATTCTGCCCTCTCATTTTTCCGCTCTTTGTTTTGGATGGTGTGTGGTTCGTCAATTCAAATCTCTGTGGAAATATTTTTCAAGAAGTGCACCTAATCATTTTGCAGGAAGGTTGGTCATGTGACTATCCTAGACATCTCAATCGCGACAATTTGCCTTGTGTGGCAAGTCAACCAGACTTCATGCTTTAGTAGTTTTCTATCACCATAGTGATGAACAGGTGGAAGATAGGCATCCGACAGCAGAGCGTCTTGACGGTAGGCATTTCCGAAACATCAGGATCCATTGCAGTACCACCGATGGACGACAGAAGGCGGGCGTGACTCCGCGTCCAAGGTGGGGTCGAACAAGGCACCTTGTATGATTTTAGCCTTTCAATAAAAATGCACAAACTACACACGGTCCTCGGCCCAGTGCGTTTTTGAACGATGATTTTGATCACAAACCCCATGGACAAAACATGGCCTCTTCGAACATGAATCTATTACCCCTCAAATAAGCTACCAGAATAACATGAAAGAAGAGGCCATATTGTGAATCATACTTTTGATCACAAACCCCTTTCACAAAACATATGCATGGGCGGAGGACCGTGTGTAATTTGTACATGTTTATTGAAAAAAGTTTGGAGCATTTTCACTTTAAAAATGTTACGTACATATTTTTCACTTCACATGCACAAAGGCAAAAACCATGAACCATGATTATACACCCTAGATATTGCTATGACGGATAGGCGATGTAGCATGTTTGGTGAAAGGGAAGATAATTTGAAAACAAAATTTGTAAGCAACACTTGTCACACATGAAATGAGAAAACGATGCCTAAAAACATCGGGTATGATAGGAATGTTACATGAAAGCCACGATGAACGTCATGAAAATTTTGTTCTTCAGTTTTATGGTTTTTTTTTCTTAAGTGAAATATAGGAATCAACACACTTGTGTAATCATCTATAAAGTGGATATTTTTGCGTGCTTATGTGAAACGTGGACACTTTTCTGTGATCACATAAAAGGTCACATCTTTTTGTGGCTTTTCAGAAGGTGAGGAAACATCAAGTATATCTTTTGACCTTTACATAAGATCAAAAGGTGCGAGAGAGTTCTTTGCAAAACAACGTGTGAGGTTCTATTTCATTATAATATCCTTAGCGGATAGCATTAGAGAAGCTCCACAAAGCAATGACGACGTCTATCTTTACAATGAGACAAAAAATCCACATCATCGAATATTTTTGCAGGATACCTTGCTTACACAGCGCAAGATCTGCGCAGTTGACATAAATGCGTGCTCTGTCAGAAAGATGTCATTTTCAATTTTGACATGTTTGCATGCTTATATGCAATGTTGACAGTTTTGCGTGCTCATTTGCAAAGTTGACAATTTTTTGTGCTCATTTGTGAAGTTGACATATTTGCATCAAGATCTACGGACTTGAAAATTTCACATGCCTTTGTCAAAACCCTGCTAAAATTGCATCAACCTCGGGGTTGACATGCCCCACATGTTTTCATGTGAGTCCTTGTCTGTTTGTACAGCTTATTGTGACCACTTGGCTGTGTCCATGCTCGTGCAGATCCCTGATTTGGATCCAGCTGGCGCCGGAGCACCAACGGGTGGTGGCTCCACCCACCAGCAGCTGCCAGACAGCTTCCACGACGTCCCCAGTGCTTGATGGGATGCTCTGCAGTTTTTCTGCAGTTGCTAGAGTTTTCTTGGTGGACGGGCTTCTGAGCGTGATTTGCATGGTTTGCATTTTCTGTCCACTGATCAATGCCAGACCTGTGTGTGTGACCATTCATAGTGTCTAGCTTGAGATTTTGCATCTGTAGGTTCAGACGGTGTTGCGTTTGGATACCTGTGTGCAGAGTTACGACCAAAACAATGGTTTTTGGCCGGTTTTAGGACAAACTAACACTCCTGCGTGCATCTCCCACCGTGCGCCGTGGCAAGTATTTATGCTGTGTACTTTTCAGTTGTCATTTCTCTCTCCATTACTAAGCTATTGAAGCTTATGAGACTTTGAGCGTCTCCCTAGCGTAACCCTTGCTGTTTCTTGCACCTGCTTGCTTGCTAGTGCGCCAGCTGACTGGACAGTGTTGCCACATCAGCAGCAGCAGCAAGTCTAGGAAGCTTCCTAGTAATTTCTCATGGTATCAGAGCAGCGAGACCTCTCTGACTGACCTGTGCCGCAGAGACGCAGCACCAGCAGCAGCAGTGAGAGTCACTGCCGTATCCTAAGACCCATCGCAGCCATTTGCAGCAGCGACACCACCACGTTATCGCCACAACCTCACCGGGTGAGCTGCGGCAGTTTCTAGCTCCAGCAGCCACGCCGAGCGGCAACAGCAGCACCGGGTGGCAGAAGCAGCCGTGTCTGGCTGCCCATCTGTACAAAAAAGAGAAAAAAACAAGGTCAGACTGTGCGCAATGCATACAGTGGGTTACTAAGTGGCCTTATCAAATATCAAAGAGAAGGTGGGCCCATTGTACAAACAATGTTTAGCACATTTACTTGTGGAGGTTAGACTAAACCATGTGAAACAGAAGAAAGAAATGAGGTAAAAAGTAGATGATAATAAGTTTAGTGTACTTCTTTAATTATTATTATTATTATATATTTGAAGGTCAGGAATTTTGGCTCGTGTGTTGACATCATTCTACAACATATGTAGACACTTTGATTGGTATGTGCTAACCTGGCGATGCTCATAAAAATGGGGGCAATGCAGCCACAAACCTAGGAATGGGTTCACGAGGGCCATTAGCTCTTGAACATGGAACAAAAGATTTCAAAATGCCAGAAATAATTTATAAACTTTTGACTCGAGGCTCAACATCTGGCCAAACTATCTTTGATCCCCATTCTGAATTCAGCATGGATATGAAGCCACCATTGCCAAAAAATTGTATGAGAAGCCCCCAATTAAGAAAATGTTTCCAAATGACCTTTAATTTTGTAAACACTCTCATACCTCTCCTANATTAGCTCTTGAACATGGAACAAAAGATTTCAAAATGCCAGAAATAATTTATAAACTTTTGACTCGAGGCTCAACATCTGGCCAAACTATCTTTGATCCCCATTCTGAATTCAGCATGGATATGAAGCCACCATTGCCAAAAAATTGTATGAGAAGCCCCCAATTAAGAAAATGTTTCCAAATGACCTTTAATTTTGTAAACACTCTCATACCTCTCCTACCTTGCCCAACAATGCCCCGATATTTTCAAAGGTTTTGTTTACAGATAGTTTGACCCTGTTTTTTGTGTATGAAAACATTGTGTGGATGGATAGTAAGCAACAAGAGTCACCATTAAGATGATTGCCTGCAGTGGACTTTTGTATTTTTGTCAACGGTTGGAGAGGTCGACGATTGGCAAATCTTCTACTGGTCATGGGTTTTTGTAGACATCTTAGGATGTCTTTTTATCATGGCAAGATGCCTAAAGAACCGACTCATAAATTGTTAAGAACAATAGTGTATCTTTAATCTACCCAGAATGAAGTATGTTTTCACTACGGTGAAGTAAAATATACATAGTTATTCAAACACTGAAAATTGGGATGCTCTTTTTCTATTGACAAGGGCTTCTCCTTTATTCTTTTGGAAACGGGGGCTCCCCAGCTATGTCAAGGCCAAAATGGGGGCTTCCTACAAGTCCGCTCCTCATCATTTACGTTGATATGTGCTGTGGAGAATGCCTACACTACCCCATATGATGTTTTGTTGTACATAGTTTACTCTGTCCTCTTCAGAAATACTTTAACCATACCAGCCATTTTTTAAAATTCTTTGTATCCCTCGTTCACGGAGATTCTTTGTCTACTGCATGGTTTCTAGGTTCTGTAAAACAGTCGGTTCATTAAGCATGTGATAGCTTGATACTTGTTTCTATGAGATGTGTGGTTTACCTTACATAGTCAAGACATAACAGCTTTTAATGTAAACTTATGTACGGGGTACTTTGTGCAAGCTCACTGTTTTTTCGAATGATTTTTTTTTGGGACAGGAAAGCCGGAAAGCTGGAACTTATCGAACAATTTCAAACCACAACTTCTCACTAGGAGTTAATGTGGTTCAATTTTATAAAAAAATGCATGGGTTCATATGTATGCAAGCCAGCGCACAAATGCGCCACTTCAATGGAATCCGCCAGATCTCGCTAACTCAGGGACGGACTAGATATCTATGAGGCACAACTAATTTCTCTGTGGACACTCGTTTTCCACCAACGGGCACAATTCTACACTCTGAACAGCATTCCAAAGGTCCGTATCCACTCACGCTGATATTGGATTCTCTGAATCAAGTTTGAGAGGCAAGATGAAAGCGTGGGAACAAGGGTGATGATTACGCTTGATGATTGACTTAAAGCAACGGGTGTAGTTGCCCACCATCATCATCACTATGAGTATGTTGATGTTGCTTCACTCCTTGAAGCTGTGCAATGGAGGTGACAGAAATGTCTGGTTGAACAAAACAAGGATAGACAATGCTTCACCCCTTGACAGCCATGGCCATTGAGCACACAGCCATTGTGTGCACAATGGTTGAAGAATGGCGCCGGGAAGACACTTGTTCAATATCATTTTGTCCTGAAAGAGATTCCATAAGATGTTTTGTGATCTTGTTCTATTACTAGTCGTTTTTCTTGAAGATGGCCATGATCGTGCTCCTCCTCCACCTCTAATACCTCCTCCACCTACTTTCTAGACAGGACGTGTTCTATCACGTAATCAAGTGTCTTATGTCCAATGTGAAATCATTTGATTGAATGCTGGGGAACGTATACAGACATCCATTTTGCGATTGGCAATGAACATCTACTATTGAATATGCATCAAAATTGGGTAAATTCTGTTCAGAATGTAGTTGAGATGAAAAGGGTCTACGAGCATTTCTCTCTTTACAAACCAACATGTCTGAAGGGCGCTAGATTGGCGAATCTACTGGTCGGATGTTGGTCTTACTGGGTATCATGGCACTTACTTGGTAGCATCTTTGACGACAGAAAAATAGAACATTGACTTTGCATCCTATACACCAGCGTGAAATGCCTCGTGCGATTGGCCAAGCTCATTTCTTCAATGTATGCAACCATTGATGGAAGTTACATTCACAGCAGAAAACAACTTATTTTTCTGCATTGGGTCCAATGGTTTCCACCATCGTTACATGCACAACAGTACCTTAGAAAAGGCGGTCATTAAATGGCAGAGAAGTCGATGGAAAATTGTTGAAGAACAAATCGATAGTAATTGAACGGCCAAACGAGTTCATACGGATCGATTGCAATGAGTATGACATATCGACGATTGCGAATTGACTTGTATGGCCAAGATGAAAGATGCAGAAAGAACTCAAAAACATGTTGCATCCATTGCACCCTCATGAACAGGTTATGACAATACAGTGTTCAAGAACTTAGTTGAAGAAAGATAATTTAAAATTTTTATGTTAAATTGACGGATTTTGATCTCGTACAAATTTATTCTGTCAGAATTCAGGTAACGTAAAGGTCAGCAAACAAAATCCTGAGAAATCACGTAGTATTTCCATCTTTGAAGTAGACTAGAACTCAGTCTAGGATGCAGTGTAGAAGAAGAAAACTACTGTATGTCACATGGTAAAAAGAGAATGATATTCAAAATTGTTGTATTTGGTGTCTTTGTAAATGATGGGATGACACAACATGAGCTCTAACAAACTAGAGTAAAAGAACATCATATAACATATTTATGGGGTAGAAGACATAATTGCGGTATGTTTTTTGTGTTGCTAGTTGGTGCGCGTGCTATCCAGTCCGAGTCCAACAGATCTGGTAGTTGAAAACTGGGGCACAAATCTTAGTTCATGTAGTTCTTGTTGAGTTTAGTTGCCCAGATTGCTACTTTCAAGATGTTTGAATGTGCATAGAAAAAGAAAAAAAAAAACTGTTTCTACAAAATTCAAAAGTCAACCCCATTCCATCCCCGAACCCACGCCGCGTCATCGAGGAAGCCAATGGCGTCAGCGAAGGGGGTGAACCGACGCTTTGATGTTGATCTTTATTGTAGGGTTTGATTGATTTCCTGGTTGAAAACTGATTCTTTAGCAATTCTGTGAGCAAAAGGGAACCGGCTCAAATCAGCAGGACCAGTGATTTGTGTCCGTCATTTTCGCGCTTCTCAACCTCCAAAATTGACGGATTTCTGACTTGACTTTTTGGGTGGCTGTCGACATCGATTTCCGTCACTCTGCGTAGCGCCAACGGAAGCATCTGCACAGCAGCACTTTTACAAATAGGAACCTAACGGCGCGTCAAAATTTCTTCAGAATACAAAATATTCAAAAGTACAAGAATACTGTCAATGTCCTCAATCCGGGCTGGAAACTAGTTTTCGTGTAGGTTTTGAACTTATCATCCTTATCCTACATATCTCCTCTGATTCTCTCCTCTTCTGCATGTGAGACGTCACCTAGACATTGGGAGCGATGACATGTAGGCCAAACTAGGGGTGTCATCAGTACAAAACACTGGTAAAGCATTGATTCTTTGATGACTGTACAAACTGGAATTGGCGCACTCGTGAGCTCTTGCCAACCCCTTCATCGTGCCGTGTCCCACCAGTCAACCCGAGAATCAGGATCAAAATCAGAGTGTCGGTTCACCCCCAAAGATGCCGACACCATCCCATCTGTGTGCTGCACTAGCACCAACGCTGTCTGTGTCGGCGCACTGCTCTAGCTACGTGGTGCTGGGGCGCAGTGCGCAGACGCGGTTTGGGACGTGGCGGATGGGGGACGACGCGGGGAGGTCAAGAATAAGTGCTTGCCACCCATCTCACATCGTGATGCATCCAGCAGCAACTGAACATACAACGTGGCGCAACATAAAAAAGTAGAATAGCAGCAGCAATTCCAGCAGTGGCGGCTCCATCTGAAGCAAGGTGAGCACAATGTGCGTGCTGCACATGTATGTACATGCGTATGTGCTTGCACGTGTGTGTGAATCCCTGTGTGCGTGCATTTGTGCTTGAGTACGTGCCTGCTTGCATGTGTGTGTGTGTGTGTTCATGCGTGTGTGCACGTACGCACAGGAACACACGCACAAACGCAAGCAGGAACGCATGCGCGCACGCGCGTGTGTGCATGTGTGTGTGTGTGTGTGTGTGTGTGTGTGTGTGTGTGTGTGCGTGTCTATGT
>SZWC01000395.1:67486-79641 GCA_023375785.1 Penium margaritaceum
GTGTGTGTGTGTGTGTGTGTGTGTGTGTGTGTGTGTGTGTGTGTGTGTGTGTGTGTGTGTGTGTGTGTGTGTGAGCATGCAAGTGTGCGTGTTCTGTGTGTATAGTTTGCGTGTATGCATTGTGTGCATGACGTGTACCAAATGTGCACAAAATATTGTGTGCATGCGCACATTGTAGGTGCATGTGCGCTTTGTACGCATGCACATCCGCATGCCCATGTGTTTTCTCGTCTGTGTACAGGTCTGTGTGCCTGTGCATGTGCATCCGTATGTGCATCTTCATGTGGGTGTGCGTGTGTGTGCATGTGTAAGGGGTGTACATTCATGTGCATCTGTGCACATGCATGTGTGTGTACTTGAATTACTTGTCCAACGTGAAGGGGAATCTCATTCTCCCTCATTTATACAACCAAGTCTTACATATTTGTTCATTGCTTCTTGTGCAGATTCCCAACACCGGTGGATAGCTGTACCCGTTTTCTCTCATCCCCTCATGTTAAAAGCGGATGGGCTAAGTGACATTCCTTAAGAGGGGTCCAATGCATACACTTGATGCTTCATGGTTTCATCTTTTTACGATGTGTACAATACTGCAAGCCAGGTTTTACCTATGATGTTTTACAAGCATCTTTGTCTTCAATACTTAGTTGTAAGGTTCTATGCATATGGATTCTGTAGAGAACAAACAGGAAAATCCATGGTTTGAATGGAGGATGATATGTCAAGCCCTTAAGAGGAGTGGATGAGGTTTTTAGACTGCAAAAAAAATTCAAACACTGTTAAAACTTTCCAATATAGAAATTTGAATGCAAATGTCAATGTGGTTTTGAATGTGGATATGGATCTTTTCACAACGAGTGTAACTATACAAAACCAAGGGGATTCTCTCATAGGTGCATGGCCCTTGGAGCCCAGCACCATGAGGAGTAGCCTTGAAAATAAGAATTCATGGTGTAATGTCACACACTACACATTTAAGAATTGGCATACAAACGCAAATCAAGACTGTTACTTCGTAACCCAAACAAGTGGAGAATCAGCTCGTAGCAGCTCGCAGCAGCGACTGCGAGCAGTGGCAGCACGTAGCAACGACAGCAGCTTGCAGCAGCCGCGAGCAGCAATAACAACGCAGCAGCGCTGGCAGAAGTAGTAGCAGCAGTGCAGCAGCAGTGGTGGTGGTCGTAGCAGCAGCAGCAAGCTTTTGCAGCGTTGCTACTGTGGAGCACTGCTGCCCAGATACGCAAAAGCTATGCAGCACTGCACAAGGTTGCGCAGCCCTTGCGCAGCAGCGAGCAAGGGGGTAGCGCGGTCACCTCCACCAGTCACATGGAGTCCGCGAGACTTCCAAAAAACCAAAAAACCGTTGGCGTAAAATACGCCAGTGTAAAAATGCTAGCTTCTCTTTGCTACCATAAAAATGCTGAAATCATCATCAGCTCTGCTGACATCAGCAATTTTGAGATCAAAACATCAAACTTTCTAAACGTTTCAACTCCTCAAGAAACGCTATCAGTTTCCTGTTCAGAGCATTTCTACATTCAGCCTCATAGTAAGCACTGTGATGGCACCCGTGCATGACAAGGGCAAAAGGCCAAGAGACCCCTCCTCCTCCTCCTCTTCGAGCATCATGAGTCCACGATTGCAGTCACATGCAATCCACAAGCTCCATCAGACGTAGGATGAGATGCGCCGGCAGCAGTAGCGGCAGACCGACATGTTGCTGGTGATGATGGAGTTACTACGGGGTCGTTTGGGACCCTCACAGCAGCCACCGAGAGGATCCACTGGTGCTACACCATCCGTTCAACAGTCTACACCGTACATAGTGCTGCGGCCTCAGCACCCCTCATCACAGGTTGACACTTGGCATGAGGAGGAGGTAGAGGATGACACACACAAGGACGAGATCCGTGTGCTCAAGGAGCGTCTTGGTTAGCTACGTCTGGGTTCACAGCCTTTCACTCTGCCACCTTCTTGTTGTCAGCATGAGGCATGTCATTCAGCAGCGTTCACCCTTCTTGGCATTTCTCTCATTGGAGGTCTCCCTATACATCGTTCAGCACCTCCTAAGCCTGAGGTAGCCCTCCTCACAGATCGGCAAACAAAGGAATTTGAGACACCTCCACACGTTATGACACCGATGAGGGTTTTGATTGCTAGGAGACCTTGTTTAAGGTGTAGGCCAACTCTAAGGGCATCTGGCCTTACTACCACAGCCAGTACCAGACTTGCGAAGCTCACCAGGTTCAGAGAGCATCAAGGGCAATGTGCGGTCTACTCTACGCCATGCTGCGGGAGACTGTGGTCGACTTTTGTCCCATCCTCGAGGAGACCGAGATGGGGACTGGAGCTGACCCGCGCCAAGGCTGGGAGCTGGCCCTGACACTTCTCGCTGCCTAGACCCATGCCACGATGGCGGCCCGACTATGTGAGTTCCACTCCCTACGTTAGGGTCCCATGGAACTTGGAGCTAACTACTGGAGGCGCACAATGCGCCTTTACTCGCACCTTGGGACTGGTGCCGGGACGCAGCTATGGGCACTCGACGCCATTATGATGGGGGTGCACTTGGACCACATGAAGCTCTTTACGGGCTTCCACCATGTGACCCTCTCTGCATTTTCAGAGTCACAACAACTTCTTCCTTGGACCCATTGCTACTTCCTCCGGGCCACATCGGCTCATGAGGTTGCTTTCGCCCATTAGTAGAGTCCACTTGTTGCAGCAATCACTGTAACCCCCCTTATCTCTCTGTCCAAGTTCACCGGTCCCACCTCCACTGTTTCCTCCTCCTCCTCCTCTACCCCGAGCGGCCACACTGAGGGCATTGCAGCGTCCACACAGGGGAATAGAGCAGCAGCAGCTGTCAAGTAGTGGCAGTGGACATTCTGTCCTCTTCTACAACTGTGGAGGCGCTCACCGCTACACGGAGTGTGAGCAGCCTCTTGACTGGACTCGGATCATGCGCACAATTTACGAGGCGCACACGCAGCAGATTTCCTTGAGTGACACACAGACGGGGCAGGCCGCGACCACGACTGTAGCAAATGCATCCGTTCCACCAGGTGACAGCGGTGATACGGACCCTCGTGATCGCACCATCGCGGAGCTTTGTCAGTTGTTGGCGCTTTGTACTCAGGGAAGTGCGAGATTTTTGTCACAGCTGAGTGGTCCCGAGACAACTTGTCTTACTACGTCTATTGCCCGTGACGATGCTTGTGGTGGCGCTCAGTTGGCTTGCCATGAGGATCGACCGGACGGCACCGACTAGCCTGACTAGTCACAGATCCGTGCAGTTCGTCGTTTTCTTGAATCCTCTGGAAGCGTCCTCCAGAGGCAGATTGTTATGTGGCACGTTGCTCAGTGTCAACAACTGGTCGTGAGCTGAGTGGCACTTGGATCATTGACTCTGGTGCAACCCATCACATGACTTGTCATCGTAGTGACTTCGTTGTGCTCGGTCCCGTTGTGTCCGTTTGGTCTGTTCGCACAGGGTCTGGTCTGTCATTTCCTGTACAGGGAGTTGGGGTTGTGCGGTTTGATGGTCCGTCTAGCCCCTTGTACATTTCTGATGTGCTCACTGTCCCTGCTCTTGAGCTCAGCCTGCTCTCTATTCGTGCATGCACTACAATGAGAACTCTACTGACTCTGCCATAGTGACTGCTCTTGACAAACGTCTCATCGTGCTTCGTGCCTTTGTTGTTGATGATATTTTTCATGTGTCTCGTTGCATTCCCTCTATTTCCTTTCCTCCTACCTTTCTTACGAGTGCATTTGTTACTAGTGTTCTCTTCCCTGAGCAACAGCGCTTGTTACATCTTTGCCTCTGCCATGAGAGCTCTGACACTGTGTCCAAGCTCATTCAAACTCAGCCAGCCCTCGGTCTTGATGTGGCTGCCTTTGAGAAGCCGACCAAGACCGATTGTGTTTTTTGCGCCCAGGGTAAGATGCATCGCTCCTCTTACCCTGAATCCTCCTCCTGGGCACTGCGCCCACTAGAGTTGGTCTACTCGGACCTTCTCGGTCCTCTTCCAGTTGAGTCCCTCTCTGATTGGGGTTGACATGTTCTCACCCTCACCGATGAATTCACTTGGATGTGGTGGGTCTGCAGCCTCCGCCACAACAACGATGCCGCACTAGAGGTTTGCTTGGGGCTTGTGATGGCTGAGCGTCAGTCTCATCACACCCTGCACACGTTTTGCTTGAATTTTAGTGGTGAGTTCTTAGGCGAGATGGATGCCTACTTTGTATATCACGGTGTTTTTTATCAGCTCTCTGCCCGTGCTATATCACAGTAGAACGGTGTGTCTAAGCGTTGGAACTGCATTGTGGAGGATGCGGTTCACGCCATGCGGTCCGAGTGCGGTCTTCCACATTCCTTTGCCTTTGAGGGCTTCTCCTATGTGACGTGGGTCTAGAACCGCTTGCCGCATGGTCCGCTTCTAGACCATGTCAGCCCGTACTAGTTGTGGTGCAACAATCATTCTGATCTCCATCTAACCCATGTTTGAGGGTCCCTCGCATGCATCTGGTACACCAAGGACCAGTAGAGGTGCAAGGTCTCACCTTTGGGACGCATGTGAACCTTCCTTGTCATCTCCCCACGGTCCAAGGCCTGGCGCCTTTGGGACCCTACTCTATATTGCATCGTTGAGTCTCTAGATGATCTCTTCTTTGAGGCTCTCACATACGCGACTTGTCTAGTTTTCTGTCGTTGGCCTCCAATCACATTCTTACTTGTGAGGCCTCCCGATGGATGAGGGAATCTAATCCTGCTGATGGATCCATCCAAGCCTCCTCACCTACGGTCCGGTCTCCATCTATTGACAATCTGGCCATCGTGGCTGTGGGTCCAGTAGCCTCATCAGTCCCCTCTGGCACACTTGATCCTGTGCTGGTGTCAGACCCCTCTGGCAGACCTGATCCCGTGCTAGTGTCGGTCCCTTGTGACCCACCTGCTCCCGTGCCGGTGCTAGACCCCTTTGGCACACTTGATCCCGTGCCGATGTCTGTTCCCTTTGGCACACCTGATCATGTACGAGCGACAGTCCCCTCTCGCACATCTCATCCCGTGCCAGTGTCAGTCCACTCTGTTACACCCAGTCCTATGCATGGACCTATTTCTCCTGCAGCTATGGCCCAGCAATCTTCTCAGTAGCCTGAGGTGAGCACATCAGCATCAGGTTACTCCCACGAGCCCGGTGGTCGCCTCCGACCAGTAGCCTCTGGGCCTCAGCAGACTAATGACTCAGCGCCTAGACGCCCGACTCGTAGTGTTCATAGTGGCGAGCCTGGCACAAAGGCCCTTGGCCTGAGTGTCCATGCAAACTACATCGAGGTGCATCCAGCATGTCATGTTGGCCACGAGTTGGTCTCTCCAGAATTCTTGTTCGCATGCTACACCGTAGCTAACCTTGTCATGGTCAGACCGAGTCCGGAGGCGTGTGTCTTAGCCAACCGGAGCTTTTCTCAACGACGCCTGATCCAAGCACGTTGAAGGAGGCACTCACAGCTCAGGTTGCAGACTTGTGGCGTGCTGCTTGTGAGGATGAGTTGAGAGACATCCGTGAGCACGGTGTCTACAAGCTTAATGACCTCCCGCTTGGGTGGAAGGTTGTACATGCCAAGTGGGTTTTTTGCAAGAAGGTGAAGCCTGATGGCACACTAGATTGCTAGAAGGCTCGCTTGATGGCTAAGGGGTTCTCGGAGTTTAGAGTGTACATTTTATTGATACCTTTGTACCCATTGGTTGCATGACTATCGCTCGCACTCTGTTTGGAGTTGTTGCTCACCACAACTGGGAGCTGCACCAGATGGATGTAAACAACACGTTCCTCCATGGCACCTTAGAGGAGGGGATCTACATGGTCCAGCCATCTGGATTCAAGGTCGGTGACAAGGTCTAGCGCTTGCGCAAGGCCTTGTACGGCTTGAAACTACCACTCAGGTTCTAGAACTTGGAGATCATTGGCACACTGACACGTGCCAGTTACGTACACACGTCCCTCTTTTGCTGACCCGTCCCTCTTTCTCACATGGACAGTTGAGAGCTTCACCGTTATCCTGGTCTACATGGATGATCCCCTGATTGCCTCTCCTTCTATGGAGGCCGTGAAGGAGGCCAAGGCAGTCCTTTCAGCTGCTTACAGGATGAAGGACCTTGGTCCTACAGTTGTGTTTCTCGGGATGGAGATCCTGCGTGATCATCTACAATGGACACTCTTGTTGCATTAGGCATGTTACGCCAGCGTTGTGGGGGAGTGGTTTGCAGACCTCCTTGGTGTAGTTCCCACAGCCTCCACCCCCGTCACACCTGATGGGCAGGATGCTTTGAAGGTGGATGATCGAACAGAGTTGGAGGAGACACTGGAATTGATCTGTACTTGCGCCTGATTGGCTCTTTGATGTACGTGGCCACTACCACACGACCCGACATTGCCTTTTTCATCAACCTCCTCACACAGTTTTCAACGTGTCCTCGACCAAGAGCCCTTCACGCGGCTGTGCAAGTGGTGCGGTACGTGGTCTCCGCACCATACTTTGGACTCTTCTTTTAACAGTAATGTTCGGTGGTAGTTCGACGGCTACACAGATAGTGACTAGGCGTGGAGTCCTGATGGGCAAAGTCATACAGGCTACGTGTTCCTGCTGGGAGGCACCACTGTGTCATGGCGCAGCGGCAAGAATGATTGTATCGCGCGTAACTCATCAAAGGTTGTGTATGTTGTTCAAGGGGCTGAGGCTGCTGAGGCGGTGTGGCTGCAGCGTCTGTCTCGTGAGTTGTGCCAGTTTGTGCCTTATGTTGTTTTGCGTTGTGACAACCATAGTATTCTTGCCATTTTAGAGAACTCTCCTGTGTTTCATGCATGCACAAAGCACATTGCTGTTGAGCATCATTTTGTGCATGATCATGGAGCTACATGTGATCTTCGTCATCTGGTTTAGCACGGGCATGCAGCGGACTGACTTCTTGACCACAGCACTTGCGCGCGAAACGTTCATGGTGGCCATTCCATCTGTTGGGCTTTGCCCCTTGCCTAAGAGTGGATGATAGTGGGGTGTGTGAGCATGGATTGCTGAGCATCTTGTTGCACACCTGTGTTTTTTGTCCACGTGTATGAAAATGCGTACCATCGGGTCATGGGGGAGTGTTGTGATGTGAGTCGTCCCCGTTTGTTTGTACAGCTTACTGTGACCACTTTGACGTGTCCATGCTCATACAGATCACTGATGTACACCCAGCTTGTGCTAGACCACCGACGGGTGGTGGCTCCACTAGAAAGCTGCCACAATGTCCCGGGTGCTTCCTGGGATGCTCTGCAATTTTTCTGTAGTCGCTTGAGTTTTCTCAATGGACTGGCTTCCAGGCCTGATTTGCATGTTTTACATTGTCTGCCCATTGATTGATGCCGGACCTATGTGTGTGACCAAACAACGGCTCAAGATTCTGCATCTGTAGGTTCAGACGGTGTTGCGTTTGGACACCTTTGTGCAGATTTATGGCCAAAACAGTGGATTTGGGCCGGTTTCAAGACAAACTGACACTGCCGCATGCGTGACCCGCCGTGCACCGCGGCAGGTATTTATGCTGTGTACTTTTCCATTGTCATTTAGTTTTGCATTACTAAGCTATTGGAGCTTATGAGACTTTGAGCATCTCCCTTGCGTAACCCTTGATGTTTCTTGGACCAGCTTGCTTGCTAGTGCACCAACCCACTGGACAGTGTGGCCACGTCAACAGCAGCAATTTTAGGAAGCTTCCTAGCATTTTCTCGCCACCGTGCTTTGCTTCATTTGCGGCGCATGCTGCTGATTGAGCATAGTGAAGCGAGTGGGCAGTCAGGTTTTATTTTTTAGATCGCTGGACAGGAGAATCCTAGTTTTTGAGCGCTGGGTAGGGTGTCGTAACCGCGTTGCAGATTGGGTGGAAGGGTTATTCTGCTCATCACAAACACAACACTCGAATTTCTGATCAATGAGTGGCAGCGGACCCACAAACGATACATCCGTCTGATTTTCCTCCCAGTTGGTGAGTTTATGGATACTGTTTTTATGCATCTGGATTCAAGCTAAGGCAAGGCAGAATATCAGGGAGCTTGCATTACAAAGACCAAGGTCACCATTGGATAGCAGGTTTGGAAATTTGGCCGCGACAACATCGTCAGGTATCCCGTTTTCCTCATTCTTGGATGCTAGATACCCCGACTTTGAAAAACGCTTCATTATCTGCCCCGTGTTTGACATTTGGTTCTCCACTTGCCCCGGATTCACATGTTCATCCTCGATTAGCTCCGTGGGGCACCGGATCATGTCTGGTTTTGAGTGTTGGAAGATTCCCTCTTTTGCAATAAGTGAAAGTATATGTTTATTATACAATGTTGAAGTGAATGGATGCTAATAATGCATCAGTCTATTCGACATAGTTCACTTAAACAAGACGCCTACGGCGTGTCATCATGATGGCATGCATAAAAGCCAAATGCCGTAGTGATCTTTGTTTTTGTTCAAAACAATTGTTTTTCATTATCCCACTAGCACCGCCATAATTCTGAGTGGTTTGGGTGAATAACTTGTCGTATTCTGAAAAGCCAACATCAACACAAAAAGAAATGAAAAAAATGGGCAATGAGCTTGCTCGACTTAATGGAGGGCTCACGTCAAGCATCGAGCTGTAGTCGACTGTTGACTCAAGTGCATTCTACTCTGTCAGTAAAGCAATGGGCTTGCTTTGCTGACACGGCACAGTGCGCCCGCCCTAATTAGCAGACGCGCTTGTTTCAGGCGGCCATCGTTTGACGACTCAAATCTACAAGGTCAAAAACCGATTTCTTATATCAAAAAGACATCACGGAAGAATGGTGGGAAAATTTAAGTATCCAGTGCTAAAACAGGTCTGGTATGGGAAAATCACTACAAAAAACTAATGAGGGCTGAAATTGGGCCACTTCAAAGATCACTTAATTCGTCGTGAAAAAGTGAACGAATACAAGTATCACTACTGTTGGTTTTTGTGGCTTCCACCCGTCGCGGCCGATGCCAATGGATTACCCATATACCCATGTTGGTAGTATATGGTAGAGGAGGGCGTGATGACACGACGGGCCTCCGGAGTGTCCCGAGACTTCTCCAGCATCTACGACATCGTCGGCGAGACGCGGTCGATGCGTTCCGGCAGCCCTGTTGGCTTGTCTAGAGCTAGGAGAGATTTCTCGGTGGGTTGAGACCCGCGCACCCAATGGACTGTACCAGTGCAACGAGGAGACCTGGTGGCTGTAGTATTGCTTCCGATGTTCGGAAAGCCGTGCATGATGTCTGGACGCGGATTCTGAGATTTTCTAGCACTACTCGTATTTTCTCAGTGGTCGAGACCCGGGCACTCGAAGAGCTGTTCCGGTGCCTCAAGGAGACCACCGTTGATTGTTATTGTGGTGTATGCATTGTGTTCTCCCCGCTGACTCGATTGGGTTCAGCGGGGGTGATGGGGCCCGGTGCGACTAGTTGCCGGCGCCCCTACATAAGCCTTCCTGGAGGGCATGTGAGCAGCACAAGCAGCAGCAATGGACGGAACACAAAGAGAACACACCACGTGGCCACACACCTGCAGTAGCATTAGGAAACGTGAAGCGACTGCACGTGAGCTCCACTAGGGCAGTGAGCCACACACAGCAGCATTAGCAACTACGACGGCAACAACAACGTGCAGCAGCAACGGCAGCAGCAGCAGTGTGCATCAGCAGCAGCAACGGCAACAGCGGCAAGCAAGAGCGGCGACAGTAGTAAGCAACAGCGGCGGCAACAGCAAGCAGTAGTAACAGCAACGGCACAAAGCAGCAAGTAGCGACGACAACAGTAGCAGCAGCTGCTGCGCAGAGCAGCAGCAGTAGTAGAAGCAGAAGCAGCAGCAACAACACCAACCGCAGCAGCTGCACCTACCACTATAGCTGTTACTGACGGAGTGAGGAGGGCCTCGCAGCCCTCCTCTAAGGGCCCTCGCCCCCTCGGAGGGGCTCCCTCGACCCCCATCAGGGGGATTCTCTGAGGGGGGCCCGTCGGCCCCATTTACCCCCCCTTCTCGAGGGGGCCCTCGAAGGGCCCCGTCGAGCCCCTCCAAGGGTCCCCTTGGGGGGGCTAGTCAACCCAGTCAGCCTCGTTGGTCGACGGATGGAGAGAGGGGTGCCACCCCCCTCCCTCTCTTACTCGCCCACTCACTCACTTGCACGCTCGTTTTTTTTGGCGAGCGAGCAAGGATCCAGGAGGGGCGACCTGAAATCGCCCCTCCATTTTTTTATCCCCTTTCCCCGATCCCTGACCTGCCTCCTTTCTAGGGGGCACTCTAGAATTGGGTGACGAGCAAACCCAGGGTGAGCAGAGGAAAAAAAATAAGAAGTTGAGGGGAAAAAAAACAAAGGGTGGGGGTTGGGAGCGAGAAGAGGGAGAGCAAGAGAAAGGAAAAAAAGTGGCGGGTGAGAACAAACAAAGGAAAAAGGGGGCAGAGGGCAAGAGAAAAAGAATTCACAGAGTAAAAAACAAAAAAGAAACAAGAAAAGTTTGTGCGAGGCCATACAATAGCCCAGCATCACATCGGCACCTGTAGTAGCAGCAAGTACTGCAAGAACAATAGTTTTTTTAGCAGCATCAGCGGCAGTTGCAGCAACGCTTTCAGTTTTGCCTTCCCAGCCGACAGCAGGTTGTGTTTTTGGCGGCGATCTCCATTTTGAGACACGTCGTGGACCGGCTTCTCCTTGGGGTCCGTGGATTGGTGCACATAGTTCACTCTGTAGAATTGACGGCGGCTCCGAGTTTGTGCAACTCTGAGGGCTGGGTCGTCTACTGCTTGGAGCAGCAGCCAAAACTGTAGCCGCCACCCCTTCTGTTCTTGGAGCAGTCTTCACTCCATTATTGGCTCCAGCATCAGTAGCCGCAACTAGTCAGACTCACTTCTCCGAGCGTACTGTGGTGGTCCACCTCATCCCGTCTGGTCACATTTGATGACCTTGACGTCGTGACCTCTGAGAGTGATAGTACCTACTGGTCTCATTCTCTCCCGCGGCTTGGTCTTTACCACCGACAGTAGGTGCCCTTGGTACCTATTCATCGTCAAGTGCACGAGATGAGTGTACAGAAATTTGAGCATGCGCCTTGCGTAATCCCCTACTTTTAATGTGGCGATGGATGTCATGGTTGGCATTGCTGCTGGACGCACCCTTGCGGCTGGCATCCACCTTGGCTTCAGCCTCATCCGACCCTACGTCCTCCAGAGCATACGGATCTGCCAGCATTGGTAGATCCCCTCGCCGGACCTCTGGCGACCATATTCGTCGACATCCACGGCCTGAGGCAGATGGTGTAGCGGCTTGGTGACCTCATCATCATCGAGTTTGCTTTTTCTACTAGTTTGTCAATGGCCTCTTCAATTACATCTCCTTCATCCTCTCCTCCTTCCTCATATTATGGTGTCCCTTTAGCCCTACCTGCCAGCCAATCCCATGCTGCCACCATCCTTTTGATCCTCCACTCTCATGTGACCACGACGCCACCGCGGGATGGCATGCCTTTATGAAGACGTCCCAGTCATGTGTCCCCGTGGCGTCAGTGTCACCGCTCCGCACGTCGTGCTCGTGCCGGTTTTGATACATCCTCCACCTCCATAGCTTCCGTTGCTGTACCTATTGATGGGGATTGTGGTCACTGTGTATTGCCTATTGTGACCGTATTGACAGGATCATTGAACATCGGAAGCACTACTATAGCCACTGGGTCTCCTCTTCGCACCGGTACACTCCACCGGATGCGCGGGTCTCAACCCACCTAGAAAACTCTCCTAGCTCCCGACAAGCCAATAGCACTGCCGGAACAAATCGACCGCGTCTTGCCGGTGCTGTCGTAGATGGTGGAGAAGTATGAGGACACTCGAGAGGTTAGTGTCATCACGCCCTCTACCATATACCACAAACATGGGTACATGGGTAATCCATTGGCATCAGCCGTGATGGATGGAAGCCACACAAACCAACACTCCCCCTAGCTGACATGGCCGTCAGCGCTAGAACACACACGTAAGCTGAGGTACTAAACAACAGCTCATGCAAAACCACGATTTGCACCAGTCAACCACACGCACACACACACACACATACACACACACACACACACAC